>OX411550.1:14615533-15047923 GCA_948146395.1 Fragum whitleyi
CCCACTATCTAAAGAATCTACAAAGGTTTCTGAATTTGTGTCTCCATGGACTAATCAGATGGTTTAGAATCAATAACAGCCTAAAAATCGTATAACAATTTAAAAGATTTGAAATGAATGGTGATCCAATTGGATAAAATTATCGATTATTTTTAACGCCCCCCCCCCCCCCCTTTATAAACTCTACGTAATTTTCTGATTTTGTGTTTTCACGGACAAAGCAGACGGTTTAAAAATCAATAACAGCCAAAAATTCGTAGAATAATTTTGATCCTCTTGAACGATTTCAAAATGTTTTCAAATGATTTCAGAGCGTTTTTATCGATATGGGCGAGTGTTTAGAATAAATGAATGGAGCTTTGAGTGAGTGATTAAGAATAATTTGGATCGGAATGATTGCCAATTTCAAGATGTTATAAACTGTAACTGCTACTTATCTATTAAAGCACGTGTAATAAGTATTGTTAGAAACGCTGTCAATGGGTACAAACTTAACAGGTATGTGGAAATAACATGCAGAAAAATCGTCCAAGCTACCAATTAATTGACAAAATGGGGCTGAGATTGACAGTTGATTGAAAAGTCGCATGACGAAAATAATTACGTAATTTGTATTATTATACAGAGACATGCAAATAGACTAGACAAATATCGTAACTTGTGTAATATAAACACCGGGAATACCGGATAAGAGGGGGTTATAGCTTCATATTAATTTCGGATCTCTGTATAAAATGGGTCTTTTATATAAATTGGGCGGCTCTTTTTAATAATAATAATAATAATAATAATAATAATAATAATAATAATAATAATAATAATAATAAAAATAAAAATAATAATAATAATAATAATAATATTATTATTATTATTATTATTATTATTATTATTATTTTTATTATAATTATTATTATCATTATTATTTTCATCATCATCATCATCATCATCATCATCATTATCATCATCATCATTATCATTATTATCATCATCATTAACATTCTTATGAATGATTATATGCTCCAGCTACCTATTTTCACAGACTTCAGACTACAATTCATTTATCATCGAAACGTTTCTCTATTGGGTCTTATCATGAGAAATAAATACAAGTATGTTTTCTGCGATGTTGTCATAAGTTCAAATGCTGGAACGAAAGTTCCAAGATAGACAGACAATAACAGTTATCTAAATGAAGTGATTGTATGTTTAGGACTGCTGCACGCGAAATCTTAATTATTTTCCCTTTCAATTTTACGTAGAAGAGATTTCCTTCAGTCCTTCTAGCCGACAAATATGTCATACGTTTTTCTTTTGCACTGAAACACGAAATGTCATAGGTTGACCAAAACATCGTAACTACCGCTTATGTGCGCCTCTTATCGAAAAACTTGTAAAAACTAGATCAAATCATTATTTATCTTGAAATAAAAAGAACTTTCATCAGAAGCGCTCACAGATGTTACACAAAGTCTATTATTTCTTCGCAATTACATTTTCTATTACATGTACTATCAGAAGTTTTTATTTCTGTAAGCATATTCTATGTCTAAATATTTAGATTCTTTTCAAGAATTGTAATTGCTTGGCAGCCGCATTAATTACCTGTCAAAAGACCTGCTCAATGAACGTCGACCTTGATTATCTTATGATAACTCTTACAACTTGAAGAATTAAGATAGTTAAACATATCAAATACAGTTTTCTTCTCAACTAGGATGGGAAAGAAATGTCACGAGCAAACAAAAATAGTGATTATCGAGAACCCAGCCTTTTGTAACGATAATTCTCCACTTTTCCCAATTTCAATGTAGAAAAGACTAGTTTAAGGTAGTAGACCCGTAAAAGTTCCTCAATTCTTCGGACAACATGTTCTTGCAAAATCTCAATCGAGTTTTCCTAATGATTTTCATTAGGAAACCTCGGTTAACACTGTTAAATTTCATGTCTTCCAAAATGTTGCAGGACCTTTACGAGTTCACCACCTTAAAGCATTAATTCATGATCTAGCACCAATACAAAATTCCAAGGATATAACGTAATCAGCTAGATAACTCGAAAGGGGGAAAACATTGGTGACAAGGCCAATCTAAGGATAGATGTCTAAAATTTCTTTCAACTTGGACAACTTGGAAACTCATGTTCCAAAGTTCTCGGTCGATAAGTCGATCTTATCTTATTTTCATTTACGTATTAGAAAAACTCTTATATAAAGCGAGTTCAAAAAGTATAACCGTAACCGAATACTATGTTGATGAAACTCACAAGATTTGTCAAAATGAGACGATTCTATTTAGCTCGATCCTTATTGGAATAAGCGTGATTAAATAAAATAAATATTTCTATTTTATTTTATTTTCTTCGTTGACCGCCAGATGAAGACTTCTATAGTGTAGTGTAGTATAGTGTCGCTTAATTTAGGGTAAATTATGTTTTTGAGGGCGTTATCATTTGCAGAGACACGAAAAATTGATTTTTGCTTCGCACTCGGGCGTTAAAGCATGAGTGCCTCTGCAAATGTTTACGCTCGAAAAACGTTAATTGACGCTATTATTGCAAAAAATAAAGACTGTAGTATTTATTCAAACAAAGGTTGCAAAATGATTCATAGAAACTCTTTAAAACTAGCTCCAAACCAACTTATGTGCCTTATAATTGTGTTAAGCAATGCATCGTCACTTATGTTTATACTGACGATGCTTGGTAACTTTATGCCGTCACACAATTTAACGCGGGATTAGGATCAACGTTTTTATTTATGCTCTATAATAATGTTCAATAAAGAAACTGATAAAGTGTATAGTTGAGGATATTAAAGTGAAAAAAGACGGGCTTTAACGGCACGTGAACTTACTCATTTATACACGATTCCTCTCTTTAACGCCCGGATTTTGTCCGTTAACGTATGCCTAAACACACATTTATGCAATAATAAGAGTTTCTAGATACGTGAAAGGGTAAAAATTGGGTTCACTTACCGTCAAAGCTCATGTTGAGGATGTACTTCTTCAATAAATCTTCTCCGTTGATATTTTTCAAAAATCCACAATTCTTTGTGCCGTTTGTACACAAATCTTGAGCCATTTTGTCGATAGAAAGAGCTATTGCAAGAACAGCGTCATATATAAACTGAACTTTCGATTCCTGGCGGTACTTTGATCTTGAGAGTTCTTCGTCCCCTCGACAAAACGTAACCCGCTCAGTAATAGGGTTTGGAATGCTAGGCCATTTGCAGTTATGTATCATTTCCCAGTACTCTCTAAACCAAGGATTTCTTAGATTAGTTTGGGGCTTAAGGTTCATGAAGTAGTCATCGAACTCAGGGATAGGGTTAGCTTGAAGAATGATTGTCAATGCACCTTGAGCAGCAAGACCGTTGTGTTTGACCGGTGAAGTTTGAGTCCCCCACCCATCCGCAGCGATCCATGTAAACTTCCCTTGTATATTTTTCCGTGTTGCAGCACTGAGTAAGCCTTTAGCATCTTCTTCTCGAAGGAAAAGAATGACAACTTTAGCGTTATTTTTACGTGATAACTTGTCAATGATGTCTTCGAATTCAGTCGGGGTTGGATTGCCTGAAACCTTTTGAGTTTCTGCTAGACAAATATTTCTAGCACGTGCTTCTCGTTGGAAATACTCTATCCCGGAAACGCCGTACTCCCCCTCGGAGGCTACAGTCGAGACGTATGTCCAATTAAAATGCTGTACAATATCCACCATAGCAAAAGCCTGGAACCGATCAGGTGGTACGGTCCGTACGAAGTACTCGTATCTACCTTTATCACTAAGTTGGGCACTTGTTGAAGCGTAACTGATCTGCGGAATTTTGAACAGACGAAGTAAGTTGGCGACTTGAATCGACACAGAACTGTACGACCCACCTATTACCCCGGCAACCGTCTTTGGTTCGTTTTTAGCACGTGCTTTAGACCCGTCTTCACACAGAAATTCGGATGAATCAAGGGATGAAAAAGATGCTCTAATATATTCTAAAGACTGTTCAAGGGCGTATGTTCCTCGTGCGCACGTGTCAAATATATTTGCACCTAGCTTAATATTTGGTAAAATGCTTTCATCTTTATTTATACGATCTATGGTATATAACATGGCCTCCACCCTCTGTATACCCCTGTCTGCGTTTATCTTACCGCACGGTGTATCCCCATCTCCCTTTTGATGGACCGGAAACAGCCCTCCTAACATGACATACCCCTCTATAAACGCAGAGAGGGGAGCTATAGGCTGGACTCCATTCGTTGTTAGATTATTACCATTTACTAGCACGGTACATGTTATTATAGCCACTAGTAGATAAATCACATGCCATAAATTATTCGGAATAGCAGGTAGAAATAATCCAGACATGTTGATAGCACAGAGCACCTTTTATCTAAATATTGAAATTGCTAATCGACCTTCCAGAAAATATCATTATTTATTTCATTCCCTAACACAAATCGTCGGAAATCATTCGTTACACATTTCAACCAGAAAAATATATTTCTTCCAAATACAGAGCTTTCATTCATAAATAAAAAGAGCGGTTAGATAAAATCAGTATAAAAAATCAAGTTCATACTCCACGGTGCCCACCATTCTGTGAAACATTTATTCCCCACAGCCGAAGTCTCCTATATATTTAATTACACGATCCTCCCTTATATTATACGTGCTATTTATTCCAATAAAGCAGTCAATACTCTTCAGTGTTTAGAAAATCTCCCCATTTCTACATATCTCTTTCACAAAGAAGACGGCTTTTAGTTCCATAACGCGGGATTTAAAGACAGCAAATTATCATACATCAAGACAATTCTGCTACAACAGCCCTATTCATTTACAAGACAATATTTATAACCACTGAAGAAAGTAATCCAATGAAAGTTATTCTGAATTAACACTGTTACGAGATATGAGCCACTTCAGATGTCAATCTTAAAATTTTAACTGTTAACAAGCTGTGTTAATGTTTCCTATCCGTTTTGCTTTTTAAACTCTAGAGAATCCAGTTTTAAAGTGAAGTCCAATAGTGTGGCTGAGTTTGAACTCGCGCAAACTTTTTTCTCCTTCCCCCTCTCTACAACTGTACGAGAGAATGGTTATCGATACTTTTGTCAGTTTGTTTCTCTCCATGAAGTCAAAGTCGATAAGATAGACACATCGCCTCGTATTTTAGTATTTCAGAGAAATCGTTCTACAAAACCACATATCTGTCCCGTTACTGATCTTGTCCCTGTAATTTTCTCGATTTCTTTTATCGGAATGGAAATCGGATAAATTCTACTGAAATAGACAACCAGTCTAAAGTCAATGAAGTAACCGGAAGTTCCGGGACGGTCTAAAAGCCAGTCTTTTCTTCTTTGGACAGGCGGTACACGGAAGGCTTGTTAGCGTTGGCATATTACAAATCAAATGATTTCACGCATGTAGATTTCCAGCGAAAACCAAATCAAGTTATTTCTCCCTAGTTGGCCAATGACGAAGAATTTGTGGTTCTCTGAAAGGAGAAAAAATCTCTTAATTAACTTTTTCCCTGAAAATGATTTGGGCGCTTTGCTTGTTCGAACCAACCTTGTTAAACCTTTTTATCTAGAGATAGATTGACCTTTGATGGTCTAAGTTTTTTGTTAAATATTAAATATTCATAATTGAAATAAATTGAAGTTGGCTTCTTCTGAAAATCAATCTGTATGTACTAACTCTCGGTCACATGAACAGATTTACAGATAGTCACTAGTGAGGATATTTGGGGGGTTAGATTCAAACATTTTAATAATGTTTTCATTAAACCTATGTTCTTGGTACTCATTGGAATCGTCTCCTTGAGAAATAAAGATTTTAGACCGACTTTACCCCCTCTTATTTGTACAAATGCATGTAGATTGGTATGAAATTATGCTATTTGTATATATTGGTTGGCTCGATGACTGAACCTTATGGAATTTTGAATTTTTCTTAATACATTGTATTTAGGGTTTAGATCGGCTTCCCAGCTGACGTCGTCTTTCTTTCTCTTGGTCGACTATCTGTCGTAAAAGATATAAATTGGTGAGAAAATGTTTATTTATTTGTTTTCATTTATTTTGTTGTCAATTTTAAGAGGTCAAATATGAAAAGGCGTTAAAGACTAAAATGTACATGATAACTACTGAAAAATCAACGTAAGAAGCAGTGGAAAATGACAACTAATTTTTTAGTTCAACAAACGCTATTTGCGGAAGTTTTGGGGCGTTTACAGCAATGCAGGTTTTCTGATGGTAGTGTAACCTAAAACCATAAATGTACAATGTATTTATTCATAGACGAAATAATTTCAAAGAATATGCATACAACTGTTTATTGATATATGCTTCATGCTTGTGAACTTTTCAAAAACTTTGCTTTTGGGGAAGAAATTATTTTAGACAATGAAGAAATGTCCTCATTTCCCGCACATGTTTTGCGAAGGGATTTTTAAAAATAAGCCAATGCATTAGTTAGCAGTTGTTTCATTGCATATTTATCTGTAATGAATCCTTATATTCTTTTGTTCTTGAAAGGGTTCGTGAAATTCTGTCGGTTCATGCTCCAAGGTGCAATTCTATAAGGATTTTCTAAAAGATATTGAGCACTCAATCGCCAATATCATTATTTATTCATGAACTTTTCCGAGAAAAGTTACACGCATATATTTTAAAACATCCCCTGACAAAGTTTGGCGCTTCTTTAAATCCTATTTATGTCAAACGCTTTATAATAAAATACCTTGTACAACAAACTTCTGAAATACATTAATGAGCCTGTGCGTGACATTTCCAACAATTTGAAATGTTCGTGAGGTGCGAACACTGAGTAGCATAGACAGCCACAGACTGTAAAAATAAAGTTACATGATAGTCTACAGATACTTTGAGACCTTATTTATCTACTCAATGCATAGTGAAGACTCTGATCAGACTGTGCGGATGCACAGGCTGGTCAGAGTTTTTGCTTTGCCCATATTGTTGGAAATCTCACGCACAGGCACATTTTGTTTATGAAAAGCATACTTTTTCAGAAAAAAGTATTGTACGAGTTGAGTTATTTAGGTTTCTTTATCATCAGAAACTTATGCAGTCAATCTTGCTCGAGCGACCACGTCTATTAAGCGACCATTTTTTTTTATTAAGCGGCCGTTTTCAAAACCTCCTTCTAGAAATCCGAATACCCTCAAAAGTGGATTGTTTTGAGCCAAAAAAGTATTGTTTTTGAAATTCTATGTCATTAAAACTCAATAGAATCTTCCAAATGAGACGAATCTGTTATGTTTTAACAATACATGGTTATTGAGAAATGCCCAATTACACATTTTATCAGAATTATGTCTTATTTGAAAACAAAAAGTGTACTAAGCGGCCATTCTCTATAACGACCGTTTTTAGTGATTCCGTTATAAGTCGCTTAAGACACGTTTTACTGTATGTGTTATCAATTGATGTGTGTGTATGGAATTAAACGCCTTTTCTAAGTGTCCATCGTCACAGCTGGAGTACCTAACCATGGCTTATTTGTATTTAAATCGCCAATTCTACTACATCACCCGTTCTAAGCCTCCAGCTGCTCATCCAACATAGGGTTACCTTTTCACCATAAATTGATAGGAGAAAAATATCGGAAAGAGTGTAGACAGCTGCCAGAGATCGAATCCAGGACCTCATAATTTGGAGTCCGATGCACTACCATTTGCCTCATTTCGGAACAAAGTATCTTGATATATACATATAAAGTATTAATTTGCATAAAACTGGGGTTACGACAAAATAAAATCACGACGTTTTCGAAAAAAAGTTTAAATGAGATTTGTTAAAATGCTTTACATTTTAACTCTGCAGTACATTTAGACTAGGATAACACTTCATAACACAGAAGCACAGATAAGAAGAGGTAAAAATCCAGTCTAAAATCTTTATTTCTCAATAAAACCCTTTTGTGTTACTGAATTGCGATAGTCACCAAAAGTAACTTGCAATCTCTCTCAAAGCACTCCGTATGGGATAAATGACAAGAAAGATGCAGTTTGAATTGAACATAGGGCATTTTAATGAAATGCCGGAAAATACATAAACGTTTACAAACAAAGATCAAATGTTGGAAAATTCAAATGTACTTAGGTCAAAATAATTCATTATGGTATGGAGTTCATCCCATATCTGGGCATGAAATTCCGCCGGAAAAGGCACTTATTGGAATCGTCTGAACGAGACGATTCCAATGAGTACCAACAACATAGAGGCTTTTTTAAATACAAATTTGGAAATATTTTGATCTTAAAACCAAAATACCCCTCTACTTCAAGCTCAGGTGAGATTGGGTTTTGGATTGGTCTAAATTCAAAGTAAGGTTGTTCTTAACCGCTTAAGCGAGGGGAGGGGGGGGGGGGCTGCACTGCATCATATTTTACTCGTACACAGGCGTCTTTATCTTTATTTTGAATGTGCAAAAAGACATAACAGGGGTTCCTTTTAATGAAAGCCAGAATCTGACAGAACGAAAGATAATCTCTGATACGTTTGAATCTGTGCAGATTTAGCGTACATCTACAGCTAATTACATCGTGAAATTGACATTCACCTCATTCAAAACCATTCTAAATCGCTCACTCAGCGCTCCAATCATTCATTCAAAAACACTCACTCAAACCATTCAAAAAACGCTCAATATTGTATTAAAGGGAGATAATCCATATCGCTTATTTTGTTCATCCTGAACAAAATTTGCGATATAGGATTAGCTCCCATCAAATTCACTCAAAACTTGCTTTCACGATGTTGTTAGCTGTACTGCTTTGTTTCGAATATTTACTGACTTGAAAAAGTAACTTCTATTCCGTACACGATCAATGAAATATAGGAAGAAATTAGATCTGTAAATGCGACATAGTTATTCGTTCACATAGAGCAATATCGCAATGATACCTCAAAAGTCTTTCATTGATCTTATTATAAACTGAAATTCCAATTTTCATTTTTCACTGATTTTGGTGCTAAATTATCAACAATGTCATTGAACTATTAATAAACTGAAGTTCTATTTTTTTCATTTTTCACTGCTTTTGGTGAGAGATGAATTACCATCATTTTGATGTTTCTTCAAACCTTTTTTTAGTGTAATTTGAAAATATTTTCGTTGTAGCCCTTGTGGATTTATACATATTATCTATTTTAAGTACAAATCTTAGGCAAAAATCCACGATTGTACTTTATGAGGATTCTAAATGAAATCTGTGTTTATAATGTGACCCGTCACGCGAAAAGGGACCATCCGGGAATTCTGCAAAATAAATTATTGAAAAGGAGATTAGATCCACCATAGGTCAACCAGAAGTCGCATTTCAAAAATTCTTTCACTGGAAGATAGATTGATCATTCTAGATTGAGAAAATACATAAAGTGCAAAAAGAACCGACTCTAGTCAGTCTGCGCAGTTCGCGCAGTCTGACTAGGGTCGACACTTTACGCACTACCCAGATGGTCCATTTTTCCGTGACGGGTCACATATTATATTCCTTTTGGAAAATATAATGCCCTTGGGGTAAACATGATCTAATAAAGAATATCAATGTAAGAATTTCCATCTCATTCTTTTTCACCATTGCGGAATGATTTGATAAGTTTTCTAATTACTCGATAATCCCCCATCGCCTCGAGGCTACACCCCGACAAATTCTGTTACTGACATATATGTCTATGAGGTCAAACGATTCCGCAATTCTAAATACGTTAAATTTAGCAGATAACCATGAATATTTGGTTTACATTGAAGGGCAATGACCCATATAAAAGAAATGTTCATGTTAATTTTTTAAGAAGACGACCAGAACCCTGTAACCTTTATTCAAGCTGTAGTTACCAGGGTTTGATCGCCCTCTGTCGGTATGTAGTTCTAGTATAAAAAAATGCATTCGTAAATGTGTGTTTCACCCTTTTCATACTATGGTGTAATCGACCAAATATTCGACTTTAACCCATAACCAGCAATGGCATTCGTCTCAACTCGGCCGATTCCGTAACCTAATACGTCCGAGGGATAGATCGGAGACTTCGGAGATCACCCGAGAATTGCCGAATGCAGCAATGGGTCAGTCGGTTGTGGTCATTCAGATCGAAGTACACTCCTTACTCATTGGCTTTTTCTCACATAGCTTCCCGCGTTTTCTTTGAGAGCAGCCATCAAAAATACATGTAAACATACGTAAGACCAATTTTCAAACGGCGTCACCGGACCGCGTAACAATGCGCAGGGTTGCTTATTTATGTTTCCTACGGATGGTATCGAAGGTTTACATATGCATTTTCTTCGTTACTGATAATAATGAAATCAAATTTTCTAAACGAACTATGACTTTTGCTTTAGATGTTTTGAGACATTATTTCTTGACTGGCGAGCTGCCTCAATCTATCGATATCGGATGGTAGCGTAGATTGGACAGATTTACCAGTCTAATTTTTTTCTAGAACTACTTTTTGCGTAAGCAAAGAAAATAGTCGTATTTAAAAAATATCGATAGCCGGATATGGATAGAGTTTTCGACCAATAAGAATGTCCAAATATGACTGCCAAAACCAGCATTTTCAGTCATCTTCTATTGAAATCAATCATTAATTTCAGTTCTATTCTTCGTGTCAACCATCACTCTTTTCTCCCATTCGGAACATCACTCGGCCATTTCCGTAAACTGCAACAGACCTCGGATGTATGTAAGGCATATGCGGGTGTAACAAAATCGTGCATTTTGTTAGGCGGAAACAGTGTAAGAAAAACTAGCACTGTAGATTTATATTTTTTACAGTAAATAACGGCTGAACAATCTTAATTTTTGAGAATGACGAACAATTGTCAAAAATTAAGATTTTTTCAGCCGTTATTTAAGAATCTAAAGATATTTATATTAGGATACGATGGTTTCACGTCAGTGACTTAAACGAGTAGCGTTGGCGACGTCGAATGTTTTCACTAACAGTTTCGAGGGCTTACGCCATTTTAACTGAAGTCATCGAGTTTTTCCAAGGGTTTCCCGTATTTTTTTAAAATAGTCCGTCTATGCACATCCTACATCCGAGGTTGATCATGAGATTGGCGGAGTGGTGTTTCGAATGACTTTTCTCCCTGTAAACATGGATATTGCTATTTACTTTTGTATTGATTGAAAAAAAATATGGAGAAGCGTCTAATAAAGATAAAGTTATCTGGTTTCTAGTCTATTTAAACCGACCGTTTTGTTTCTATATCCTCTCAAACCTTAATCGCCTATCAACACGCGATATTCAAGACCGGACGCGCCAAAAGCAATAACAACATAAATTTATACACGTTACCTTGACATTACTCCATGTTTTAAATGAAAATCTGGATACAGGGTCATGTTATAACATAACATATGATAAAAATATATCAATGTTATAATTCTGTCCAAAAACTCATAGTCACAATATGAAAGAATATAGAATAACAAATATATATTACGAGGGTAGTTCAAAAATTAGCCGGATTTTGCATCGCAAAGTTTTATTTTTGAAGCAATCAAAATAAATTTCGTATCATTCGCGCATATGCCATATAAAATGCCATGGAAACGAGTACCCGGCGCAGCAGATAAATAATTCATGTATTTGGTCTTCGTTCGTAAATATTCTTTCTTTTCTAACTGTTGATACATTTGAAAATTAATTGTGTTGCTGGAATTAGTATTACAAATGTCTTGCCTTAATTTGAAGTAATTTGATCGTAGAGTTTTTAGATAAGGTTCGTTTAAAATGTGGCGGGGTAAGCGTTTCGGAACGTTTTAGACAACGTCAAGTGAATGCTCGGAATTTTTATCTTTAATTATTATATTCGTTATGCACCAAAATAACAAAAGACATAAATCAAACACTTGTTACGCTGAAAGGATATGGTTCATTCTTCCAAATGCTTAATTTTCATCGGTGAAGACGCTTCCGTGCCCCGTGAGATAAGAGGAAGAACGGGCAGAGATGAACTTGCCAAAGCAACTGTAGGTACGTCAGTTGCCGAGTCTCTGGAAGATATAGGCGATTAACTAAGGGGTACCTTTCTGAGAACTTTGATGTCTTACGATTCGATTTTACCTTTATACAAACCATAAAAGCAAAGTTTAATTACAGGAACACCGAATTCATTCTTCTTCCATGAATAACGAGTCGTGACAAGCTAAATTACGCAACACAAAATGTCTCAATTCTCGACAACGTCGCTATCGTCATGTACTGTGCGCCGCCACCTTATACCCATGTACTTATGTTTGCGGGTGAAATTAATATACATGTACATCGTACAACTGCTTTAGGTTTTGGCAAGTTTGATTGTATAAAGTGCCCCATTGATATGAGTATACTTTTTCACATAGCGATAAATCAGTGATGATTAATTGACCCAATCCGGATAAATATTGAACATCCCTCGTATACAATTATCGTGAAAGATACAAGGTGAATGGTTTTTGAATGATTTAAAAGTTAAATAAATGAGTTGGATGGGCGAGTTTGTAGTGATATCATATAGACAATAGACAACAATTTATTGGCTTAAACTTTACAGTTTCTCGTCATAATATGTTATAACAAAACCATAAATGATAAGTCACATCAGCAAAGTATAAGAATTCAATGAATTTCTGGATCCATAAAAACCTAGATTACATTATCAAATGATCTCCAATATAAGCATCCAAATATATCTATTTGAAGAGAAGCAAGTTCTAAATAAAAACTGATGACTGACCTGCTGAATATCTTATTGTTAACATTACAGCCATTATTCATTCAGTAAGTTATTTATCAAACTTGATCGTCGTGCAAAAGCTTCTTTAATAAACTTAGAAAGTTTCAATAGTCTTTTTATTCTTGCATTTAAGGAGTATAGACAATTTGGACGTAGGTCATAGATAGGTAGAAGATAACCGACAATTTCGTTCGAAATAATCAATTTTCTATTACTTCCTTTTAACAGAATCCACATACTGATCTATATAATCATATTAACGTTTTTGTGTGTGTTATGTACCAATCGGTCGCTTCCGAATTCACAATAGCAATTAAAGTCACTTAAGGTAGTTGAACTTCCGCAACATTTAAGCACCCATTTTCTTGCACAATGTTGACCGAGGTTTCCAAATGAAAATCACTGTTAAAGTTCGTTACTTCCGAAACGTTGCGGAACTATTACGGGTCCACTACCTTCATGATATGGTCGTTTAGAATGCTTAAGTTCGATTTCGGAGCGCTTTTGAGTTTCGGGGCGTTTTCAACGTTTCGAATTAGGCTTCCGAACCTTTTGACTGGAACTCTTGTCTAATGATTAAAATAGATTTGTTCGAGTTGAGTGTCAATTTTACAACGTTCTTAATTGTAAATCCATACGCCATACCACGACAGAACCCAAATTTTCAAATTTAAGTGTTGATTTGTATTTTGAATCATTTTTATTTGTGACCCGTCACGCAAAAATGGACCAAAATGACTGCCTCTGTGGCCTAGTGGTAAATGCGCTCGACCCGTGACTTTGAGGTCCGTGGTTCGAGCCCCACTGTCGCCGGGTGTGTTTATGGGCAAAACACTTAAAAGCCAGCCCCAGTTCACCCAGCTGTAAAATTTGGTAGCAGTGGGTTTAAACCACTGCCTCTCTCTCAGGGGCGTGAAAACATCAGGATTGAGTGTTCGAGAGCGGTTCTATAAGCTAAAGCTTTCGTCGCAATCGAACTAAAATAAATTAGTATAAACTAAAAATGGACCATCTGTGTAGTGCGTAAAGTGTCAACCCTAGTCAGACTGCGCGGATTGCGCTGACTAACTCGGGTCGACACTTTTCCCACTTGGCTTATTATCCGAATCTAGAATGATCAATCTACCTTCCAGTGAAAGATTTTTTGAAATGCGACCACTGGTTGACCTATGCTGGACCCAATCTCTTTTTCAAAAACCCATATTACAGAGTTCCCAGATGTTCCCTTTTTGCGTGACGGGTCACATTTATGTACTCTATTTCAACTTGCCTGTTTGTTTTTTAGGGTTTTTTTTTGGTTTGCTTGTTAATTTTATTTATTTATTTGTTTGTTTGTTTGTTCAACGGATAGGTGGGTTGGAATGTTTTGTTCTTCTTTGGCTACTCGGTCGTCTGACGGACAGAGGGACGGACCATGGACAACCAAAATGTTATTCATATTTTACCTTGATAATCACCATAGAAAAACAAATACGCTAGTTCACAAAGAGTCTGGAAATCAACATGCTTTTACTCCAGGCTATGTATTATCTTATGCGTAACTTCGTTGGGAGAATTTCCATCTCATTTCCCCTCAAAATTCCAAACTAATTTGATAAAGTTTTCTTATTATGTAGCATATTATAACCATCTTGAAAACTCGGAGACAAGTCAAAGGGATAAAGTTAAGAAAATCGTAAAAATCACAAGATGGATGATTTTTGGATATCAAAAGTGAGTAATATAATATCGTGCATTTCGTTTAAACTGAGAAAAATTAATTATTACCTCCCTTCAACAAAGTCTAAGTATATTTCAATAAATAAATTTGTATGTCTTAATTGACTAGTTAGAATCTTCTAAATTAAAATAGCAAATAATTTAATTTTAGTGTGGTCCATAGAAATTTGGACATTTTCTTATTGGGTGAAAAAAGTTTCATTTATCAATGGAAACAAAGTAAAAAATATCATCATTTTGAAAAAAAAATTGTCTGCAAACATCTTTGCAATTGAATCATTCTAAGATTCTATCGTCTGGTATTTGGTCACCCCATGAGGGAAAACTTGTTATATACTGAACAACAAATATAAAGCATCACCTTTCTATGACAAATATTTCAGCCCTGTAATCGATCGATTTGCTGATATGGCATTATTTCATTTTGACCGGGCACTAAGTAAACAATTGTGGTAAACTTTATTCCTGAACTCATACTCACTTGAATAGAGTCACTTGAATATGAAAAACATAACTCGACTTATGTAAAAAGATCAAATGCATAGTTTAAATTTAAATTTGGTGTAGAAACACAGCATGAAAGTGGTAACGAAAAAAGTTGAAGACATTTTATCAGCCATGTTTTCAAATTTGATGGTAGCGTTACAATGAATCGAGGAACGTTATTATGTCATAGTTAGATTTCACTGTTTCATTTACGTGATTTAAATCAAGGACACTTGCACGTACCACGAGGCAGCATAACTCGCACATTAAAAGTTTAAACGTAAATTTTGAAAACCTTCGATGCTATACTTTTGATGCTTGCAGGATGGAGAGGCTGCATTATAATGTGATATGACCAGGAATTCTTTAATCTCTAGGTTACAGCATTCTAGGATTCCTTAGACTAGTGATGACAGTGTGCCACAATTGTGAGCTATCTAAGCCGAGTATCGATTCCTTCATCAACAATAACCATAGTTTAATACTGTTACGTACGAATTGTCTTAAACCGAAGCATAGCTGAAAAAAATCCGTCGGGAGCCGGTGTCGAACCCAAGCGGACAACAATATTCAAATAATTGATTTCCAAGTCCAATGCGCTAACCACTGAACCAAAGATCTTCTTTGGCTCAGTGGTAATCGCGTTGGACTTTTAAACCATTTATTGAATATTACTTGTCCGCGTGGGTTCGACACCGGCTCGCGTCGAATATTTATAAGCTATGCCTCGGTTGAGGACAGTTCGTACGTAACAAATAGCCTCTTACAAAGTCAATATTATGGTCCATTCGTCTGCATGAGTTGAATGGACCATAACGTTGACTCCCTTATATTATGATTTTTTTTCGCGAAAAATAATAAAGATATACAGATGCATGCTCTTTCACCAACTAGACTGATCTCAGAAACTAGCTTGCAATGATCGTCAGGAAAAAGGCGCGAAAACCGGAGGTTTTGTGTCAGATTGGGGCAGCATTTTGGAGTTACTCATACTAAAACGACATTTTCTTTGGGAGAAATGTTGCACATTAGCTCTTTATTGTCACTACTTACTTTTACTGAGCAATGGAAAATGACACTTATTTCACCTTTTTTTTTTTTTTTTTTTAAGGTTGTCGTCTCTAAGAGTTGTTAACTCTTCAATGCATATGTAAACAGTGTCACGTCTTTTATCACAAATCAATAATTGATTATCATTAATTTTGGTATGATCATTCCTCCAAATTTTCGATTATTGAAAAAAAATCTCAAATTTTGAGGGAATCGTTATCTTTGGCGTTCAGTATATCACAAATATATGCGATGTTTGTGGCCTCTAGACAAATTCACTTCTTGTAAAATCGTCTTTTAACATGACATGCGTTATTTATAGTTATATAGATGATTAGGATTTCCGTTAAGATCTAAAACAATTAACGAAGAAGTATATTATTTATGATTGATTCATCACCATGGCAACGGTTTGACTAAAATCAATACCTTAATTTCGTACGGAAAAAGAATTAAATGTACCATAAATACAGGCTTCGTAAGCATTATTAGGGATTTCCAGAAGTCTCGGCTATTTCCAGCCAATTTAACCAAAGTCATGCTAAACCCGGAATATTCGTACTTTGGAAGGAGGTGTAGACAAAGACCGGCCCGCATATATGTGCAGTCTGATCTTAGTCTAATCGATCTGATTTTGCTTTTTACAACAGAAAAGTTTTAAAAAATAGAGAAAAAAACATTATAATTCATAAAAATGACTCACAATTAGTGTATCCATTATTTTCGGCACTTTGAGTTCAACCTGATTGTAAAGAGTTATGTTTCATTACTTGGAGTTCTTTAAAAGATACTTTGAATGCTTCTTATGCAAAAAAAAAAAAAAAAATGTGCAGTCTGTTCTTAGTCTATACCGCCTGATTTTCGTCTTAAACATGAAATGTAAATCGAAATTCGTAAGACTTCGCCACTCGAACGGTAAAGTAAGTTCAGTTTAAATCTATCTTTATGATATATGCTTCAACTTCTTTTTTGAAAAAAAATCAGTTTGACACCGAAATTAATTCAATAAATTTTTACATTACTCGCAAAATTGCGTTACATTAAATTCTGTTCTGAAGTTTTCTTTCGGCATAAAGTTTCCAAAGATCTAAAATAAGGTTAAAACTTTCCCCATTTCCTTTTAAGCATTTGTTATCCAAACCAGACTTTCATTACTTTCATAATGGCAGGTTTAAACTGTTGTAATTCGGGCTTTTGTTGTTGTTGTTGTTGTTGTTTTAAAATGTTGTCGTCAAATGAGTCTATTCACGGTGTCTGCAATAATTACACATATTGCCATTATAAAATCTCGTAACAAGATCTTAACTCTAGCTGTAGTAACGAAGTTTGTTCGCCCAACGACGATTTGAACCAGGTTAACCATCCTACGTTCATGATCACAAAACGGTGCAAACAGTCTGCCAATTGTACCCCCGATTTACACGTGAACTTGTATGCAAAGCGGGGTATAATTGACAAACTGTTTGGATCGTTTTGTCATCATGAACGCTGGACAGGTAAAGTTTAAAATGAATGGGCTTGTTTTCCAATTCAAACTTCACAATTAAAAGGGGCGAACTTATTGCGAAAAGTATCGACCCAAATATCAACCTAAGTCCTGCGTTTAGGATGACAAAACGGTGCAAATTGTTCGCCAAAAGTATCCCGCTTTGCACGTGTACTTACGTGAAACGCGGGGTAAAATTGGCATACAGTTTGCACCGTTTTACAATCCGGAACGCAGCGCTGTTTCCCAGTGTCCGAAAAACTAAACAAATTTAATAAAAACAAATAAACCAAATAAGAGAAACAAGCTAAAAGGGCACACTGTAGCTCAAACTAATACACTATTTTAGCCATTTTACAAATTATTATGATATCCTTCATTGTTTAACAATTTATCTTTATATCGAGAAAATTAGCAAGGTAAAAAAAAATACACTACCAACCTTGCTCGAGCGACCACGTCTGTTAAGCGACCATTTTTATTATACGATCGTTTTCAAAATCCCGTTCTTTCAATCGAAGTACGTGTATCTGAAAAGGTAGATATACCACTGGTCAAAGTTCATTGTAAATGAAGTCTGTGCTGTTAAAACTCACCAAAATCGTCTCAATGGACGATTCTATTGAGTTTCAACATCATGGGATTGTTGCGAACTTCTCAATAATATACTGTAGAAATCTTTAAACTGTTTTACTCTTCAATGGAAAGGTTGATCAGAAAATTCTAACCGTACATTTCAGGTATAGAACCAAACAGCATGATAATCTCGACGACGTTTAATTAACACTTTTCCTGTTTTACAAAATTTTGGACCTGTCCAAATTCAAAGGTTTTGCAGACGAAAATTAAAAGTGGATTTAATTTGAAAAATATATATTCAGTAGGGTAGAAAATAGTATGGAAAAAGAAGAAATTGCTTGTCAGAAGCAATTTCTTCTTTTTTCACAATGTTTTCTCAAACATAAAATCACATGCACGTAAAAAGCAGGGATTAAACAGTAGAGGGTTAAGAAAGCACTAATGCTTGCAAGGGTTATAACCAATATTATTTAACGAAGCATAAAAGCAAAATTACAGACTGACGGGTTTCCTAATTGAAAATATTATACCTTTCTAAAGATGCTTTCTGGACAGTTTTTCGATAAAAATCTAATTCTCAAACGCTCTTTCGGTACTCAGAAACAATTTTGCTGTCATTTTGCTGTCAATTTCTTGCAAAGTTCTTTAAAAAATAGTTCGGTTTTTTTTTCAATAAAAAAAAATTGACAAAAAAACCCTTAAAATAAGATTCAATAAATGATCAATTATCAATTCTGTCGCACTTTTTCTAGGTATACATTTCATAATGTTGTCATAACGTAAATACAATAGATAGGCCAAGTTCCGTCAGTCGATAGTGGTAACAGTTACATTGTAAAATTTATAAGGTGAATGATTTTTAATGATTTTGGAATGAAATCGAATGTGTGGGATGAGCGAGTTTCTAATGAAATTGAAGTGTGTGTGTGTTGGGGGCGGGGGGGGGGGGGGGGGTATGTATTGCTGATTGCGTCCGAGGTGAATTTCAATTTCTCGATGTCATTTACTGTATATTAATAAAATCGAGGATATGGAGCATTAGAAATTATTCATGCCATTGTTTTCAATGCCAAAATATTCAGATTTTTTTAAAATGTCTTTATCAATATAAAAGTACGATTTTGTGCATTGATTGCGTTAATCAGATAATTTCCAAACGCATATTCTAGAATCATTATTAATTTTGAAATATTAAGGTTTAGCATAACAAGGGTTAAAGAAAATCTTGAAAAGATGAAACTCAACGTACAGTTATTTACATCGTCAAATTGACATCCATTTCGATCAAAATCATTCTAAATCAAACTCTCAGTGCTCAATTTATTCATTCCAAACACCCACTCAAATCGATCGAAAACGCTCCAAAATCATTTTAAAAACATTTCGTAATCGTTCAAGAAAATCAACCTTTTTTTTCAAATCGAACAAATAATTCTACGATTTCATTGGCTGTTGTGGATTTTAAAGTGCCTGATTGGCCCGCGAAGACACACAAACAGAAGAGTAAATTTTAATATAATTATACATGTATTTTATTAAAGAGGGGTAATAGATGTCGATGATTTTGTTCATCATGAACAAATTAGCGATATTGGATTACCAACCCTTTAATTCCACCCAAATCTTGCTCCACACACGCATTCAATTTCATTCTAAAATGATTCCAAAATCATTCATGTTGTCAATTTATAGGGAGTTATAACTGTTTCACACTGAGCCATCGAATTTCACGTTGTTCTTAACTGTAACAAAAACGTTATATAGAATCTTCAAATCAATAGCGCGATTTTGCAGCCCTTTTTCTATAAAACTAGCCTTTCATTACACCGTCTGACATCCTACATAAGACATGTAATTAAAAGAGATATTTTGTCAGTAATTATTGTGTCAGTCCGATAGCACAAACTATTAGTTGTAGATCGAATCGAAACGTTGTCTTTATTCAGCTATTTATTTCTGGCGTAAAGCTAGCCATGTCTTCCATAGCATACAGTCATCAGAGATATAAGGATGTACGTGAGATTTTATTTGAGACTGTGCGTGTAACTTCCAACACTTTCACATGTGAGCAAAGGAAAGCTTCTGGCCAGCCTGTGCATCCGCACAGTCTGACCAGAGTCTTCACTATGCACTATATTGATAGGTAAGGTCTTAATCGCTCCTTAGGCGGTCAGCATCTATTCTTATTGCATTGTGTCGTTGTATACTCTGCTCGAGGTCTGTGCCTCGCGCACGTGTGAAATTGTTGGAAATGTCACGCACTAGCTCATTTTCGAAAATCTCGAATCACTGATTACTGTTAACGATGCATTTACTGGAGCTGAAAATTTAAAAAAAAATTGATGCTGTGTTCACCAAATGAAATGATTACCGATCTTACACGAAAAACAAACTATTCTATTCTTTAAATGCAGAAATGAATGGAAATTTGGACAAGTAACGTTGTGAAATAAATCAAGGAAATTGAATGCATTGTTAAAATAGGTCAGAATTTCATTTTTAGTAACAGGCTTGATAAACAAACGCACTAGTATTTTCGTTTGGAACTTAACAACATGCCCAGACACCAAGAAGACGAAATATGATAATATTTAGTAATTAAATATGCTTCTTCTCTTTTAAAAGATATGTGCCTATCTTGAATTGCCGGATCTGGCTTAGGAATACATGTACGTACCATTTACAAACAACAAAACATTGAGTTTTCCTAAAGACGTTATAGCTACGTTAACATTAGTAATCGCTACGTTGATTTACCAATAACGTTAGTTCAAACAGTACAATGACGGTATGCAACATTTACTGATGTTTAAATGAAAAAACACAAGCGGATTTATTAGATCTCTTTTTGAGGATGAATGTTTATAATTTTGTGAAAATTTTCCTTCTCAAAATGACCACTGTTGTGCAACCACGTTTTATGTAGGTCAGTGAACGTTTTTACGAAAAGTATACATGTGACAAAAAAAAGTGATTTTATTGCAAATTGAAGCACGGGAATTGAACTTAGTGAGTCTGTGCGTGACATTTCCAACAATTACTTATGTGCGCAAGGCATTTAGACTTTGGCCAGCCTGTGCATCTGCACAGTCTGATCAGAGTCTCCACTTTGCACTGTTTAGAAAGATAGGGTCCAAAAGTGTCTTTAGAAAATCAGGCAAACATTTGATTATACAACGTGGCAGTCAAGGTTGGTTAATGTTGGCCCTTAATGCACATGTTGTCAAATTGTTGAAAATGTCACGCACAGGCTCAAATGCGTTTTCAGTAAAACTATTGATCTCCTGTGGGACGCGTTTTAATATCGTGCAAAACCAAGGCTCGCATCCGGGCCTACACCACGGGGGGTGATGTCCATAATCGGAGCCACTGGCTCCGCTTTCAAAATCATGTGTGGAACTTTCGCTCCACGTGCGTCTCCGATTATGTAGATGTAAACATTTCATTTTTGGACTGAAAAAATGGGATGGGTGTCGAAACTTCCTCATTTATATCGGATTTTGTTCATTAATCATTAAAAAGTCGAATGCTCTTCGACCAGTTATACATTTTGCCACGTTAACGTACTCAAGAACTGTAAAAACGCTCGTTGGTTTTTGTTAAAAATGATTTCTTCTCAGAGCAATCTTTAGCCAGGAATATCAAAACACGTGTTTTTACCTCCAAAATGCAATATTCTGGAGAAGATTAATAACGTATACTATTGTTTTCAATATGCACGAGTTTTACAAACAACCACAATACTCTACCCCAATATACTTGCCTACAATATGAGATAAATCAAAGAAAATAGTTTGGTTCCGATTATGTGGATGGTTCTGATTATGTATCCTGGCTCTGAAGTTATGGAGTGTCTTATTCTTCTTCCATATACCCTAACCTCCTTCGATATGAAGTTTCTGCTGGTTTCATGGTGCGACTTTTCTTGTCATTCCACGACGCATGTTGTTTATGTTACGCCTGACCTCATCGTGTTTACTTTTATTATAAAAGTCCGGTGACTAGACAGTCAGCTACATTAATTTTACTGAAAACCGTAGGCGTACAAGAGAATTGTATGACCATTATTTAGAATAAAATTTAGAAAGAGATAAAAATTTCTACGGAACCCGCCAATAGTTTGCCATGATTATCAACGTACTTCGCACGTTTAGCGTTCCTGTTATAACAACGTCACTACTGTTGCTCTTTCAACGTCGATAATTCCATGAAATTTAATCAGGTAATATAGCGAGTGGTATCAAACAAATTGTAACAAAGTTCGCGCTCGGATTCATACTTTTTAGAAATCCGATTTATATATCTTACAAAAAAGTACGCAATGATCCTTAAACCGTCCGTTTTTTATGTCTCTCGTACCATTTAGTTCGGAATTTTCGGAAAGTTTTAAGCATATGTTTAAATTCCGATTATTGCATTAAACGTACGTTTTCGGGTCATCATTGGCATACGTTAACCGTCAAAACCAGGGCGTTAAAGGGAGAAAACGTGTATTAATAAGTTAATTCAAGTGCCGTTAACGCCCGGGTTTTTTTTTTACTTAAATATCCTCGGTCTAGGCCTATACACTGTTGAATTGTGTTTTACGCCGCTTTCATCATTTTTCCAGTTATATCGCGGCGACTGGAGCACTTAACAATGGATTCCTGGTATTTCTCTCACCAGTACAAGCATCACATCCTTTCCTAGCCTCCAGCTGCTATCTCACATAGGTCTACGATTATCAACCCATTGGTGAGAGACAAATAATCGGAAAGAATGAGTACCGTCGTCGGGAATCAAACCCGGGAGCCTATACACTGTATCAGTGCCTTTGTTCACATAAATATATAGCATAAATAAAAACGTCGATTCTATTCCCGCGTTAATTTTTATGACGTCATTGATTTACCAAGCAACGTCGGTTTAAACAATTGTGAAGGCGCAATGCATAAAGCAATTTTTTCGACACATTATCGGTTTTGGTGATAGTTTTACAGCTAGTTCCTACGAATGAATTTACAATTTCTGTTAAAATAGATACTATAGTCTTTCTTTTTATGCAATAATTGGGTCAATTTACGGTTTTTTTAGCGATAACATTTGCAGAGACCCTCAAAATGCTTTAACGACCTCGTGCTTCGCACTCGGGCGTTAAACCATTTTTCGGGTCTCTGCAAATGTTAACGCCCTCAAAAACGTGAATTAACCCTATATTAATGTCAGAATTAACTACTTCATCTTAGGATTTGATATTTGTCAATTTTTCAATCGGAAAGCAATTTATCTAAATTCATTGAAATTAGAAATTATTTAAGACAATGAAATAAAGTACTTAGAAATGTCCCGGTAGATTAAATATACGATCCATTACCTTCATGATGTCCGGGACGTCATTTTATCGAAAATTTTGAAACAGACAAAGGAAATGCTTGTTCTTACATAGAGCAAAATGTGTTGTTTTAAAACTCAAAATTGTCAGGTACAACAAGATATTTTTTTAATCTAATATGAAATTAAAACAATTTTTTCGTAGATCGTTAGTTTAGTTTAAACATATTTTATTGCCATTTATACAGTATCTACAAACATCTATATTTATCAACACAGATTAACAAAAGGCAAAAGGGTCTGGCCACAAGTTCTCCAACTAAGATTCGGCCATTCCCTAATATGTATCTACTCTTTTTACTGTCTTCACGTTTTGCTAAAAAAAAAATGCATTACATAAGTATACTGTTCAAATAAGTTAAAGACAGTTCTGTCCCAGTTATGGATTGCTAACTTAGTAATGGCTATAATTTCAAAAAAGTTTGTTTAAAGAACGGTAAGGGGGGAAATCAGTCCTTTTGTGTCAGTGAGACAAGTTCTCCGTCAGCGGAACCTGTGCACAGAGAAGCCAATGTAGTGTTTTTTTTTTTCGTTATTTGTCACAGAATTTAAGAAAACCTTTTTGTTTCTTTTATATAACTTTGCACACAACTAAATATTTCAAAATTTTCCTCGTTATTAAGCTCGGATGATCCGTTCAGAAGTAAATTCTTGTTTAATGGGTGGAAACGATGTAGCTTTCTAAGATCGTTTAGAAATAGGCTAAAAGTCCACCCTAAAAAATAATCGCGATTGAAAACTTTTTCGTTTCGAAAAAAATGAACGAAATTGAATCGCCGAATGTAGCATTTTTAAACATAACGTATAAAGCATTAATTTAAAAGCAAAATTCTTTAGATAATCAAAATGCAAAAAATATTGTATAGTGCGACATTTTATTGGCGGTATCGTTGTCTCTATAAACATTATACACGGAAAGTGTGTGATTTTTCGTCATGTATACTTGCACTTTCCCCGTAACGACTAACCAAACAGTTAAAGACATCGTGAATTTGACACTCTGATCAAAATCATTCTAAATCGCACATACAGTACTCCATTCATTCATTCCAAACACTCTCTCAAATCATTCAAAGACGCTCCAAAAGCACACAAAAAAGATAAGATCGACAATTCCATTCAAACTGAAAATCAGTGGATAAAATCCCCAATTTCTCGGACATAATTAAATTCTGACAGCGTATGATGGTTTTGTAAAAAAGACAGAAAGCTATTTATAGTACCTGTATGCATATTTTATTAAACGGGGGGAAATGAATATCACTAATTTTTTCATCTTGAACAAAATTAGCGATTTTGGATAACTTCCCTTGAATTTCACTCAAAACTAGGTCCACACACTCATTCAGTTTTTATTCCAAAATCATTCCAAATCATTCACCTTGTCAAATTCACGATATTATTAACTATATGTGGGCATAAGCTACCGAAGAGACAATGAATAAACGTAGATACATAAAAAACGCGTTTTTCGTCTATTGTTTTGTTGAAAAACAGTTAATTTAAAAAAGTACAATACCAGACGGGTAAGGACCGTACACAATGGAATCGTAAACTTCTGCACGAGATCACTGGTATTTTGTCTGTAATTATTGTGTAAGATCTATTATAGCCGATACTCTCCTGGGACAACATTCGACTCTGTTCTTTATTAAGTTAATGTCACTATAATTCACCATGTCACAGGGAAAAACATCGCGTTAATGTTGAACCTTACAACACTTACCTTCGAAAAAACGATCTTCTCCTCAACACAGGCAATTTGGCGAGTTAACTTTTAAACATTTGGGTTCATTGAATAGTCGTGAATGCGTGCAAATAACTGTATCTTAAAACCAAAAGGAATCGCGTGCCTAGAGGAAGTGAACACATTTCATCGTTAGGTTACCAAAGCCTCGTAACTTCAGCTTGGACAAGCTAAAGTTACGATGGTTTGGTTACCAACCTACGCTTTACGGTCTCAAGTTAATTATGTCTACTATCTTAAGAAGTAAATAATACCGAATAAAGGCTGATTTATCTTAACCTTAAGTGCATCGACCCGTTTCGTAAGCTCCGCCCTGCAAGGGGAAAAATCGTGGATTATACATTATAAATACTCGTAGAATTCGCCTTTTGACTCGTCGATTGTGTACACAAGAACTGTAATCACAAATCACAATATAGGTGTATTTTCAAAACTGAGCTCTAACGTAGGCACCGAGTCCATTTCAATAGGTATATTGGGCACTTTAAATTTTGAAGCATATGTTAGGAATTTAACCTGATCCCTTCACTTCAATTATGAAAGCACACGTACTGGTATACCTTGTGACTTAAGTCAAGCAATTTGTTTCCTTTGAAAGGATAATAGTTACTTTTTAATGAGTTATTTAAACCTATTTTATCTATATCGAAAACACGACACGGGAATCTAACGGTAAAAGTAGATTTTACGGCTCACCGCACAAAATCTACCTATACCACGCTATTTTCCACTTCCCTTTTTTTAACCACGTAGAAAAGTGAAAACCGAATAAAAAAAATGAATCTTCTCACAAAAGTAACGTTTTCGATTTTGAGCGACAAAACCGCTTCCATTAAATTTTACGAGGGAAACAAGTATTCCTGTGTACACGCTCTTAAAGGGTCTTTTGTAGGATGTTAGCATCTCTTCTTCTTTAGTGTAAAATCAGAGGTCAGGCATTGGTCGCAATTAGAAATAAATAATATCACCCAACGATGAATTAGGATAATTTGCAAATTCTCCATTCATAAAGTCTGAAAGACCAAGGAGATCTGAGAGTGCCCAGCCTGTGAAATCCTTTGTCGGGTCGACACTTTCGTACTTCTTGAATTGTCCTTTATACGATAAACGTAATGTCAATATATGTGTTTAGTTCTTAGATAACTTAAAGTAATATATCCGCTAATTACATTTCCGTTTACATTCATAAATCATTTGTGTCAATGTCATTAAAAAGAATTTAAGCTTGATTTTTAAATAAGACATATAGACTGGGCAGAAATAAAAAAGTATCCACCGAATAAAACTTCGGATTTCTTTAAAAGTACACACAGAAATTCTATGAAATATATTGCAAATTACGCCTTGATCATTTAAATTTCATATCGAAAAGTTTCTTGTGATTTGAAAAAAGCAGCTTTCGCTTTATGAGCGTTAACGTGGTCAGGGTGTCGTTTTCAAAAATCGCAGATTCTCAGTTAAACATTCAATTGATTTTTCTGTCATTTTTTATTCTTGCCAAATGTATTATTATCCATTGATAAGACAACGTGATGCCTTCTGCTTCCTACAAATGTTACGTCAAATGAACACAAACGAACATAGAACATCTTACACAGATCCGAAGTTCAAATCTACCAAATTCTGTCTGCACGTTCATTGTGAAGAAAAAACAACTCCAAAATTCTCCATTTCTTTTTGTTTTGCAGACAACAAAACAAAATTTGTTTTGCCACGTTACGCCAAGGTTTCCTCTTGCTCATTGGAGAGGCTCACATGAATATCAAGGAAAATTGCTCATCTAACACCCGTTTAGACTTAAATGGCAATTAGCTTGATTTAAAAGTTTGGCGTTTTTAAAGGTTAGACATATACTTCACTTCCGCCTTGAAAAAGTGGTTAGGAAGCTTGGGAGCAATCGCGTTAATATGAATAGGAAAATTTGGTGTAACGTCTTCCCCGTGGCCCTATTGAGTTGAAGAGGGCGAAAAGCAATACTACTCTATCGGAAATGGTCAGCACACATCTTAATTGTTCTTCTCTTTCAAATTAAGTTCGTAAAATGTACTCAACGTTTGATGAATTTTGATAACGCTTGTGGTAAATATTTTCTCAGTTTCGTTACAAGACTGTGTTGTACAAAACACAACTATTGTTTGATTTTCTTAAACATAGAGATTTTTAGGTAAAATTCATTTGGGGAAAAACTCAAGATCGAGCACGTTGCGTACGTCGACGTAATAAAACAAAGATTTCGACATGTCTTGAATAAAACCAAAAATTACATGTTTACTGAAAGAAAAATACTGTGTGCGTGAGAAAACGAAGCCCTTCAAACGCTTAAGTACTTTATTTGATCATTTGATCTTACAAATGTAAAGGATATTGACAACAGAAAAGTGGATACTTCTTTTTTTGCTAAGTATATATATGGTGGCATGGAACTGCCATGTTAGTAAGTGGTGGTGGTTTTATTCCACTATTGATATCTTTATGCCCCAATAGATTAGGGGCATGTTATTTTACTGGTGTCCGTCAGTCTGTCTGTCTTTTTCGAAAACATAGCATGTTAACGTAAATTTTGCTTAAACTTCAACACTTAATTCAGCGACAACGCTCATATTTGGCATGCAGATTCCTCTCATCAATAGATATCAGTCAAGGTCACGGTTGGATCACCTAAAAATGGTTTCCTGGCATTTCTCTCACCAGTATAACCTCCACATCCTTTCCTAGCCTCCAGCTGCTATCTCACATAGATCATACGTCCATAATCATAATTGAAGACAAAGCGAGTACAGAAAGGCGAAATTACCTAGATAAGTTATCTACATGTGATCCGTCAGACAAAAAATGACCATCTATATAGTTCATTGAATGTCGATCCTAGTCAGTCTGCGCGGACTGCGCAATCTGACTAGAGTCGAAACTTTACACATTGTTCATTTCCTGAATCTGGAACGTTCAATTTACTCGTAGCTGCCTGTACCGTTGACCTGTACTTGAACCAATCTCTCTTTTTTTTTTAAATATTTTACGAGGGTCCCTTTCCGAGTGACGGGTCAAATATATATTCCTTGACATGAATAAAAGATGGAAAATTGGATTTGCGATAAATATGTGTTTGAAATATAAGAAAAAAGGTAAAATTTAGACGAAAGATTGTTTCATCACTCTGTTAGCTCAGTACCGTGGCTATGCGAAAGAGACAGTCATCTTTATTACCGTTCCCTGGTAATTGGAGAATTTTGATTGATAGGTTATTGATAGAACTCAATTTGCGTTATCGTGCCTCACGCATTTAGGAAAGTAAGAGTATATTGACGAGCTGAAAAGGCACGCAGACTCTTGCATGCATTGAACAGCTGTGAATCGCTGGTCATCAGGTAGCCGTGAGTTTCCAGTTGTTTTAATTGTTGATTCCACATTTTGGCCTATGGGTATTTTCGAGACAGAGTGACTTAGAACTCATTGTCTTTTCAGTGTTCAAGTCGACGAGAAACGTCTAAAATGTTCTTAAAACTGACAAAGTAACTATTTGTTGAGAAGATTCGATATCCCAGCTCAATAGCCGGCTCAATCTTAAAACATGCGATATGGCTGTTTTTCTAACTTTCCAGCTCAACAGCATACTTCTGACTGGAATTTAGATAAGTTTATTCAGAAATACTATAACAAGCTACGAAAGTACTGCTGTTTTGATACATTTATAGAGTGGAAAACGAAAACTTAGTAAAGTTGTACTTCTTGCTCGTGAAAAAAAGCCTGCACCAAGCATAAAAGCGTTTTCGCCATTTACTCGAAGTCTTTAAAACCCATTACAGCTTCTGAGAATTGGAGAACACAAATACTATTTAAACCTTCAACGTCAAATTCAGTTCATAAAGTAATAAATACAATTTTATTTATTTACTGGCTCCTCAAGCTGAAAGCTACTTGGGCTATTGGCATTACATTACATGTCCGCCGTGAGTTCGTGCGTCCGGTCGTTTATTTTTTTCTTTAGAAATATTCTCTTCAAATCAGAAATTAAATGATGAATTTCAACAAAACTTCACATGAATCATTAAGTGACCCTCTTTCATAGTTGTTCAAAATTCTTTTTTTGAATTAAATAACATTGCTTTAATGGGTATGGCTAATTTCTTTACATATGGTAAAATGTGACTTTTTTCAAAATCCAATAGCTGGATATCAACCAAATTTTAATGGATTGAATTTTGGGTGATCCTTTATCAGACTACAAAAATATCATGATCGAAATAAGAATTTTTACGGGGGTCATTTCTGTATATGTTTTATAGTGGTAGCTTTGAATGTCATTTTTTCCATTACCTTTTTGACGTATATAAACAAAATTTTACTGGAATATTCCTTTGGAAATCTTTTATCAGATTGCTCGAAATCATTTTGATCGGATGAAAAGCTGTCTTCCTTGGGCTGAGTTCATTTCTTTATATATTTATAGTGGAAACTTTTAAGCCTTTACACACAAATTTATATCGATAAATGTTGGAATATAGGATGAAAAGTTTTGAATCATGGTCCAGACCGTCAAATTGTTCGATTTCAATCATTCTAGTGAAAATTCAATTTCAATAAACGCTAAAAAGTTATGTGCATTTGAGTTGATTCTCTTGTTTTATAATATCATTTATTTTCATTGTTGTCAGGCCTTTTGAGCGTATTTGGCGCTTAAGAGCCTCTTGTCAAGTATAAATCTAATGCAACTATGATAAATAGCTTTTTGAATGGAGCTCATATATTTTTTTTATATATTTTCAGATGCTTTCACTTAATAATAATTACTGAGAGAGACTAAGAGAAACACGAAACCTACCCTGCGTTCATGTTGACAAAGTGGTGCAAATAGTTTGTCAGTTTAACCCTGCTTTGCACACAAGTGCTCGTGCTAAGCGGGATACAATTGGAAAACTGTTTGTACTGCTTTGATATCCTGAACACAGGGTATGTTTTCTTAAATTGTCTAGCTATTGACCTTAAACCTAGACTTTCAGTTCTAGTTGCTTTTTCTTAAGGTAGTGGAACCGTAATAGTTTTGAAACATTTAGGAACTTATGATCTTTAACAATGTTGACCGAGGTTTCCTAAAGAAAATCATCAGGAAACCTCGGTTAACACTGTTAAAGTTCATTACGTCCAAAACATTGCGGAACTATTACGAGTCAACTACCTTAAGACAACCTTTGATAGTCATTTATCCAACAGACCTACCTTCAGGATAAAAAGGCGCACTCAGACGCATGCGCCTCCTCCTTTTATTCTGTCCATTAATTAAACTTTATCTAGTATATAAGTAAGCCATTACTGAAGCACCAGCAATTGCGTCGTTATCCATTTGAACAAAATGAACAAACATATTTAATATTTCAAGTGTATAACATTGCGCCATATTACCAATGAAAATATGTTCTAAGCGACACATTGTATTTATATCTGGCGCGCTCTTAAGAATGGGCTAAGGCGGTTTTTCCTTTTTGAGACCTCCCAAGAATGGGCAGGACATATACATGAATATACATTATACTTGTACATATATGAAAAAAAAAGTTCCATATTTCAAAGCTCAAAATTATTTGTCAATTTATCCATCTTTATAGATGTCGGAAAACTTTTCTTTATTTTTGCTTTCAGCGTTGATAAATATACTCAAAGCCACATCAGAAGATGACACGATTATAGAAAGTTACATCGTTGAATTGACATGCATCTCAATCAAATCCATTCTGAATCACTCATTCCCCGTTCCATTAATTCATTCTAATCACTCGCTCAAACCATTCTAAAGCACTCCAAAATGACTAAAACAGATAAGATCAACAACGACATTCCAAATGAATATAAACAGAAATAAAACCCTGATTTCACTGACATGACTGATGTCGCAAGCAACTGATTGGTTCCTTAAGAAATAGAAAGCTTTTTTTAAGCTTTTATATGCACATTTCAATAAAGGGAGCTTAAAATATCATCCTGAACAAAATGAGCGATATTGAACCTCTCTTGAATTTCTCTCAAATCTCACTCATCACACCCTTTCAAATTCATTCCAAAATCATTCCAATTCATTCACCTTGTCAATTTCACGATATTCTTGATTGTATAATTCATGATCAGTCAGCGAATAGGATTCTTTGGGGTAGTGTCCCTAAAGGAGCATGACTGTTTCCGTAAGCTGATTTTCTAAATCTACAATGATCATTCTATCCATAGGGGTCCGAAATACCCCCACCACCATATATATTATAATATTAGTCTATATGGTGGTTGGGGGTTATTTCGGACCCCTATGATTCTATCTACCCGAATAAGAAATTTTAAATGTGACATCGGGTTTACCTGTACTGAAATCATCTTTTTCTTCAAATGTTTATTTGGCGGAGTTTCCGGATAGCTCCTTTTCGCCTAGAAAATATAGAAATCATGTCGCTGGTGATTGATTAAAATCTACTTATTTTTCGTTCGCGACAATCTACAATTATACAAAGTGGATGGGAAATTGTTTGTTTATACAAGAATATTTCATCTTCGTGATTAGGCCAGGCCTGACCTTATTAATAACATTGTACAAATACTACAACCAATCTATATATTAGTCTGCAACTGTCTTTGTTTACTCATTCTCAGAAATTTAGTATAAAACGATTCGAGTCAGACGAAAATGAGACGGACGGATACTACACGGGCGTAGACTGGTCTCATCATCGACTATAAGAATAGCCTATTCTAGGCTATTCTGAAAGTCGATATTGTGGCCAGTCTAGAACTGGAAAATTAGCCGCGACGGCGTACAGGCCGCAACTGTCTTATCTTACCATACAGAATATAAAAAAATACCAGGAAGGACACACTAGCAAATAAGCCGCACCCGGGAAAATTTCAACTTTTTCAACGGGTTTCTGGAAAATACACCAGATCGGGTCTTTAAACCAATCTACATATTGGTCTGCAACTGTCTTTGTTTACTCATTCTCAGAAATTTAGTATAAAACGATTCGCGTCAGACGAAAATGAGACGGACGGATCCTACCCGGGCGCAGACTGGTCTCACCATCAACTATCATTCGGAACATCACTCGGTCATTTCCGTAAACTGCAACAGGCCTCGGATGTATGTAAGGCGGATTGGTATTTTATGTAAAAAAATCGAGTATTTTGTTAGGCGGACACAGTGTAACAAAAATTAGCACTGTAGATTTGTATCTTTAACAGCAAATACCGGCTGAAAAATATTAATTTTTGAGAATGACGAATCATTCTCAAAAATAAGATTTTTTCTGCCGTTATTTAAGAATCTAAAGATAGCTATATTAAACGAGTAGTGTTGGCGACGTCGAATGTTTTCACTCACAGTTTCGAGGGCTAACGCCATTTTACCTGACATCATCGAGTTTTTCCCAGGTTTTCCCGTGTTTTTTTTTAAAAAAAGTCCGTAATGTACATCGGAGGTTGATCGAATATATAGAAATGTCAGAAAAGCCGCACCGGCGTATTAGGTACACCCGTGAAACTTTTTGAACAGATAAGTTGCGGCTTATTGTCCTTCTTTACAACATCGTACAAAATACTTTAAACCAATATATTTTTTGGTCTCAAACCTAGATCTAAATCATTCATTATTTCAATTGCACGACGGTCCTAACTGTAAGATAAAGGAATGAATGTATCAGATCCTAGGCGATCCTGAATTGTGATTAAATACATTGAGTTGTGATAATCATTATCATGGTATTATAGTCCCTTCTATATTTTCGGTTAGTATATATGATTTGAGCTTGTGCATGACATTTCGAACAATTTGACATGTGCGCGAGGTGCGAACACGGAGCAGTGTAGACAGCCACCTACTGTAAATATATTTTTACCTGATGGTGTACAGGTACTTTAAGACCTTATCTATCTAATAAACGTATAGTGAAGACTCTGGTAAGACTGTGCGGATGCACAGGCTTGTCAGATTCTTTGCTTTGCGCATATTTGAAATTGTTGGAAATCTCATGCACAGGCTCATTTTCAATTATCATTGTTATTTAAGATTCTACATTAAAACATTATGTATTCTTTATACAGGGCTACTTTCCGAAAATGCTTATGAATTAGAAAATATCATGTATTTGTCTCTAGTAACAGCTGAGACCTTTTTTTGCCACCCGTCATGCAAAGAGAACCATCGGGGTACTTCGATAAATGAATATTTGAAAAAAATGGCTGGTTTAAGTAGAGGCCGACCGGATGTAGCATTTTGATACAGGGAGGTATTTTTGAAAATCAGTCAAGTAAGAAATGAAGCGACCCAAGTAAGTCTGAGCATTCCTCGCAGTGGGTTTATTGATTGATTGAAGTTTAACGCCTCTTTCAACATTTTTTTCAGTTATATCGCGCGGCTTGAGCACCTAACAATACCTTCCTGGTATTTCTTTCACCAGTACAACCTTCACATCCTTTCCTAGCCCCCAGCTGCTATCTCACATAGGTCTACGATCATCAACCCATTGGTGAGAGACAAATAACCTCGCTGTGGGACAAGGACCGATTCATTACCTATTCAGTAGACAAATGAGCCTGTGCGTGGCATTTCCAATAATTTCAATTGTGCGCCTAGTAAAGATTCTGACCAGCCTGTGCATCTGCACAGTCTGACCTGAGTCTTCACTATGCGCTTTATTGGAAGATAAGGTCTTAAAGTGTCTTTAGACAGCCAGGGGATCTTTTAATTGCACTACGTGACTGTCTTGGCTACTAAAATTTTGAACCTCGCGCACGTATTAACCTGTTGGAAATGTCACGCACAGGCTCAAATGGAACTTAAAATTTTACCTCAAGAGTAACATTTGTCAAAATAACAAGACAACCGCATGTTGGTGCCGGTGCGCGGCTGTAGAATGGTTCTAGATAGAGCAAAACAGGCTTAGTTGAAATATGGCATGCATGATTAATTTCCAAACTGTTACTGTAATTATTCCGTTTTAGAGTATGGAAAGCTCTTAGCTTAGTTAAGTTTCAAGTACCAAAATATATCAGTTTAAGCCATTTATATAGATACCATTCGGAATATTAAGCAAGTTTAATTTCAAAATTATTAGTAATATGTATTAACTGGCAAAAAAGAACTCTCATCCGATGCTTTGTATTTCTAAAGGCATATTTTACTTGTCTTGTTCATTTTCATCTGTTTTCTTTTAGACAAAGAAAGGTAAAATCTTTGTAAACTGTGATTAACTAGGAAGCCTGATAGGCAGATAGATAGAGCGGCTTGGTTAAGTTTGCCAATTTGTTCTCCATCAATGTCAACTAGCTAACAATAGACGCCGCAGGCTCTTTGGAATTACCCAATAATAGACGGAAAACCTGGCACGTTTTGGAAATAATGACCAAACCTTTTTGAGACGGTGTGAAGTGTGTTCAACACTGTTCAAGATTTAGAAATCGTTTAACTTCTGAGATAACATATCTTGTGTTCAATTTGGCAAAATAGCTTGTGAACACTGATGGGCTTTCGTTCGGCCTTAAAATAAGGTTAGTTCAAAATTCAAAAATGATCTTTTGATTAGTTTATACTTATTTATTTTAGTTCGATTGCGACGAAAGCTTAAGCTTATAGAATCGCTCTCGAACACTCAATCCTGATGTTTTCACGTCCCCGAGAGAGAGGCAGTGGTTTAAACCCACTGCTACCCATTTTTACAGCTGGGTGAACTGGGGCTGGCTATTAAGTGTTTTGCCCACAAACACACCTCGGCGACAGTGGGGCTCGAACCACGGACCTCCAGGTCACGGGTCGAGTGCATTTACCACTAGGCCACCGAGGCATTCGCTTACAGACTTTGGATAATGTTCAATAAAGATCTTTTGACATACGGATAATATACGCATTGTTAATAACATACCACCTTTGGTACATTACAGTTAATAACATCTTGACATTGACAACCGTCTTGATCAAAATAATTCTTAATAACTCACTCAATGCTCCATTCATTCAAAACACACAAAATTCAATCCAAATCAGTTAAATTATATTACAATTTTATTGGCTGGTGTAGATTTTAACGCGTCTGATTTGTCCATGAGACACAAAATCAGAAAATTGAGTTCATTTTATTGAAGGGAGGTACAAATTATCGCTAATTTCCTGAGATTGGACGAAATTGTCATACATACATACATTTAATTGCATATGTTGACGCAGTATGTCTTTAGCTATTTACAATACAGCAAAAATATGGCTTTGACACAAAACATGGGCGTAGACACGGGTGCGGCAGGTGCGGCATTCGCCGCACCAATAATTGCCGTAGATGCGGCATGCCGCTACAATAAAACTGGATTATGTTGACCGCTAAATGACTGAAAATGTATGTGAGCATATAACGGATGAATAAAACGTTTATAAAACATGATGTCTTATAGTTCTTTTAATCCACCATACACAACGAAATGCCAGCATCCTTGGATGACTCATCAATAATCTAAACTTCCAAGCGTCTGTAGAATGGTAATTCTATTTACTTCCGTTTTCTGTTGATGTCAAACATGGTCAGACCCCACCCGATCTTTGGCCTTCTTTGTTCTATATAAAATTGCTCAAATTTCAGGTGCTGCAACGCATTCCACAACACTTCTGTTATATATTACGTCATTAGCGCTTCATCTACATTCATAGATCTATCTTTTGAGACTAAAGAAACTTGGTCAAATCAGGTTATCTTTTGGACTATTCAAGCGAGAGTAAAGGCACCGTCTTTTTCCCACCCATGAAGAGGACAGTTAGTTCGGGTACGCCCCCCGTCCCTTATCGGTCCTCCCGGAAAGGAAATCGTGTACAAAAAAAGATCGAACCAAGCGTTATATTAAAGAAGAGATTCAAAACTAGCAAAAAATCACATAAATATGCACGTGGATCACTATTCTCCACTTCAAAATGCCATTTTAAAGACGAACTATTTTTTCTTTAAGATCTACTTTTACCATACAACGACCTCCGGAAGTAAATTCCAGTGAGGTCACATGCGATTCCCTGTGAGTACATGGTGAGTTCTTAATGTCATTATCGATTAGTCCTCGTACTAGGGTTAACCCTTTCCTGTTTAATCCCTGCTTTTTACGTGCCTGGAAATTGCTCTAAAATGACTCAAAAATTGTGATCAAGTATAGTCTAGAATGCACCAAATCGCACCATTTTTTCAAAAATTTTCCGGGGGGCATGCCCCCGGACCCCCCTAAAAGGGCTTCGCGCCTTCGGCGCTCGCATTCGCTCCTATGGAGCTCAGTTTTGCCGCACCAATGTAAATAACATGGCTACGCCACTGCAAAACATAACATTTTACAAATACAGTGTATCTCAAAGTTCAATTTACAATATATGTACCAAAGCTGAGATCTTTGAACGTGTGCAAAATTGTTAATGAACAGTATTATCAAGATAGTTCTTACGAGCTTCAAATGCAGATGCAATAAACTCAACAGTATTTAGTACATAATTTTTATTCGTCGATGATATTATATTAATGAAATAATGTATATTAGGCCATGCTATTATAAGGAAAAATTTACGTCTTATATCTTATACTTAGGGCAGCACAAAAGAAGGTGGTATTCATCTTCAACCTGGTCCAAATTGCATAATTTACAAAGTCTCTCTTGTCTTAAGATATTATTTCAAATTCAAATTCCTTTATTGGTTTAAAAAAATCCAGTTATAGGATTGTCACCAAGAACATACATACAATAAACATACAAGACAGAACTTATCAAAAGGTATACATCAGATGGGTATATAATCTAAGATTAAAGAACCGATATAAAATATCAGCATACATATCGAGAACCAGGTTCAAATCATGATAATGTAATTCAAAATCATTGCAACCAGAGCTAGAAGAAAGCAGTTATTGCTATGCTTAAGAATCACACTCAAAATACTTGCCCAAAGTTAATCTTTTTTTTGATATATATATATATATATATATATATATATATATATATATATATATATATATATATATATATATATATATATATATATATATATATATATATATATATATAATTAATTTCACTGTATCTATGACCAATTATGAAGGTAACGATTACCCTAAAAAAATGCATATATTATAATATGTTTGCATTCAATAAGTTTATGAACAAAAATAAAACTGAAAACCTTTAAAGAAAATAAATAAATAAATCTAAGACTTATAAAGACCTAAAGAAGCAGCAGATAACAATTTACATTTTCATATTTATCTACTAATTAATTTATTCTGCTATATTTTCATAATAAGGGTCAACAAAGTTTAGTACAAAGCAAGTTTTCTTTACCAAGAAGATGGATATACGAGGTACATACTAAGGTCTCCGAATTAATACACTGAAATAAAAGGAAACTCAAGAGTTTGCAGCTGTTTTGGCGAGTAGATTATCTCTTTCTTCAAACATTTTGTGAACATAAGATATACAAGTTTGCAACACATCATATTCTTTGATTTCTAAAATGTATTTAAATTTATCATCATCATTCATGATTTTAAAAGAAGGTGTGATGCCTTCTACCTCAGCAAAGAATATTTTCCTGCTATCTGATAAAGACTGGCATTGTAATAAGAAGTGGGCTTCAGTTTCAACTTGTGATTTACAAAGAGGACAAATTCTGTCTATGAAAGGTTTCTTTTGGTGCCTACCCTTTTCAATTTGAAGTTTATGTGCACTTACACGAAATTTGGCAAATGATGTAATTTGTTCTCTGGGCAAATCATTTATGCGCAAATACATTTCTTTCTAATAATTTATCTTAAAGGTTCTGAAGGTTCTAAGTTTGTTATTGCTATCATCGAACATACATTTTTTCCAATAATGTACATAAGATTCTTTTAGTTTGTTATAAATTGAATTTTTCAGTTTATTTTTGGAGAATGAGAAGTGATTATTCCATACATGTTCAAATCCAATAATCTTCATAAATAATTTGAATTTACTCGCGAAACCTTTGGGAAGGGAGCAACTATCTAAATATGATTTGTATGCAAGAGAATTCTGATTTAAATTAATCAGATGTGTCCAAAAGGCACAAGAATATTTCAAACCGTATACAGCCAAAGGAAAGATTCCAAATTCTGATCTTACTGCATTATTGCTTGCATACTTGTTTACACCCATGACTGATTTCAAAAAGCGAACTTGAGTTTTTTCTTGTTGTAGCAGATCATATTTATGTTCAAAACTAATTAAATTATCTTTATTTACAATAAAATCTAAAGACAATACTTCACTACAATAAAGAAGTATTGGTTTGACACAATGTTCATACACTTTCAAATATAAATCAGTATTCATGTTTTCTCCTGCCAAAGCTTTTTTAATACTAAATGTTGCTTTTAGTGCTTTGTTGCACAAGTACTTAATGGCTTGGGTGAAAACACCGGATGCTCTGAAAATGATACCTGGATATTTGTATTCCTGTACAATCTCAACCTCTGTTTGCATGTATTTAAATGAAAAACCTTTAAGAACTCTACCTGACTTGTTGAATATGATAACTTTTGTTTTAGAAATATTAACTGATAAATTCCATGAGAGACAAAAATCCCCCAACTTATTCAAAGCTGACTGAAGTCCTGTTGCAGTTTTAGAAATAAGTACAATATCATCAGCATATAGGAGGCTTGACACATATGTATTATCTACAGTGACAGGATCACATGAATTATCAAAAAAACTATCTAAATCATTAAGGTATAAGGAGAATAATGTAGGGCTTAATATACATCCTTGTTTTACCAAAATTTTGGTCTCAAAACTTGCCCCTAGGCCACTTTGTGTTTTCACACAAAATGACAAAGAGGCATACATATCCTTCAAAATGTTAAGAAATGGACCTTTAATATTGTACTTGTACATTTTGTGAAACAGTGCACACCTGTTAACCGTGTCAAATGCTTTGCTAAGGTCAACGAAGCAAGCATAAATATTTTTTGAAAGCTTAAAGGCCTTATCAATAATTGTTTTCAGGGTCAGGATGTGATCGCTAGTGCGACAATTTTTACGAAAGCCTATTTGTTCAGGTCCAATAATTTGATTTCTCTCAATATAGGTATCTAAGCGATTGAACAGAACTCTTGTAAAAAGTTTACTAAAACAACTTGATATGGAGATACCTCTATAATTGCTTGGATTATTAGCCCCACCGCCTTTGTAGATGGGCTTGATAATGTTTTCTTTCCATGATGAAGGGTATATACCTTTCTGAAGTATTTGGTTGAATATAAATGTATAATGTTCCAAAAGAAATGGTACAGACATATGCAACATTTCATTTGAAATCTCATCGATACCACAAGATTTACCACGTCTTAAATATTTTACTGCTTTCAAAACTTCATCAGTAGAAATACTTTTGTTAATAATAGTATTATCATAGCTTTCAAATACATTACAAGTTTCAGAAGCTAATTCATCATCAAAATTATTTACATAATCAATGTTCATGAGAGACTTGAAGTATTCTGTCCATGTGCAAGCTGATATTTCAGAAGAAGGATCAGCCTTTTGTTTTTCTAATAAATCATTTACACAATTCCAGAACTCTTTAGGATTTCTTTTCTCACTCTCCAAGAGACCACTTAACATTTTTCCTTTAAATAATCTTTGCTTTTTCCTCAATAATCTGTAATACTCTTTACGTTCAGAATAAACCCTGTTACGTAACGTAGAATTAAATGGATCTGATGCTAACTTGCGAGATAGCTGTTTCAAATGTCTATAATGCGAATCACAATCAACATCATACCACTTTTTCTTAGCTTTTCGCCTCTTCACCCTTTTTTGGCAATTGATATTACATTTTTGCTTTTTGAAAGCAGCCTCATGGAGAGTGGAAGACATGTGATTCACCATCAGATCTACCTGTTCTCTGACAGAAATCAGCGAATTTTGAGAAATATTTAAGAAGGAATTATAAAAATTAGCCCTATTGATTTGGCCAATGTTATGTTCAAAATTTACTCTTTGGCTGTTCTCCCATTTCAAATTCATAGGAGCTTTTCTCAATATTTCAGGTTTCTCATGACAAACTATAGACTGAATATCAACCAATAAAGGACAATGATCAGAAAAAACAATATTAAAATCTAAAATCTTAAACTTATTTATTGCATACATGAAATCCGCACTACAAATACAATAATCATCAATGGATGATCCATGAAAACCATGATAAGTAGGCTTACCAGTTGTATCTCCGATGGTACGACCATTAAGTATTCTTAACTGTAAACCTATGCAAAGTTCCAAAATATTTCTACCATATTCATTTGTAGTTTGATGGATAGAAGTATTTCTAACAGTATGGTAATTATCAATGTTGAGGTTATCCAAAATTCCATCTGAGATCATATCATCTTCATCATTTTTTCTTTAAGATCTACTTTTACCATACAACGACCTCCGGAAGTAAATTCCAGTGAGGTCACATGCGATTCCCTGTGAGTACATGGTGAGTTCTTAATGTCATTATCGATTAGTCCTCGTACTAGGGTTAACCCTTTCCTGTTTAATCCCTGCTTTTTACGTGCCTGGAAATTGCTCTAAAATGACTCAAAAATTGTGATCAAGTATAGTCTAGAATGCACCAAATCGCACCATTTTTTCAAAAATTTTCCGGGGGGCATGCCCCCGGACCCCCCTAAAAGGGCTTCGCGCCTTCGGCGCTCGCATTCGCTCCTATGGAGCTCAGTTTTGCCGCACCAATGTAAATAACATGGCTACGCCACTGCAAAACATAACATTTTACAAATACAGTGTATCTCAAAGTTCAATTTACAATATATGTACCAAAGCTGAGATCTTTGAACGTGTGCAAAATTGTTAATGAACAGTATTATCAAGATAGTTCTTACGAGCTTCAAATGCAGATGCAATAAACTCAACAGTATTTAGTACATAATTTTTATTCGTCGATGATATTATATTAATGAAATAATGTATATTAGGCCATGCTATTATAAGGAAAAATTTACGTCTTATATCTTATACTTAGGGCAGCACAAAAGAAGGTGGTATTCATCTTCAACCTGGTCCAAATTGCATAATTTACAAAGTCTCTCTTGTCTTAAGATATTATTTCAAATTCAAATTCCTTTATTGGTTTAAAAAAATCCAGTTATAGGATTGTCACCAAGAACATACATACAATAAACATACAAGACAGAACTTATCAAAAGGTATACATCAGATGGGTATATAATCTAAGATTAAAGAACCGATATAAAATATCAGCATACATATCGAGAACCAGGTTCAAATCATGATAATGTAATTCAAAATCATTGCAACCAGAGCTAGAAGAAAGCAGTTATTGCTATGCTTAAGAATCACACTCAAAATACTTGCCCAAAGTTAATCTTTTTTTTGATATATATATATATATATATATATATATATATATATATATATATATATATATATATATATATATATATATATATATATATAATTAATTTCACTGTATCTATGACCAATTATGAAGGTAACGATTACCCTAAAAAAATGCATATATTATAATATGTTTGCATTCAATAAGTTTATGAACAAAAATAAAACTGAAAACCTTTAAAGAAAATAAATAAATAAATCTAAGACTTATAAAGACCTAAAGAAGCAGCAGATAACAATTTACATTTTCATATTTATCTACTAATTAATTTATTCTGCTATATTTTCATAATAAGGGTCAACAAAGTTTAGTACAAAGCAAGTTTTCTTTACCAAGAAGATGGATATACGAGGTACATACTAAGGTCTCCGAATTAATACACTGAAATAAAAGGAAACTCAAGAGTTTGCAGCTGTTTTGGCGAGTAGATTATCTCTTTCTTCAAACATTTTGTGAACATAAGATATACAAGTTTGCAACACATCATATTCTTTGATTTCTAAAATGTATTTAAATTTATCATCATCATTCATGATTTTAAAAGAAGGTGTGATGCCTTCTACCTCAGCAAAGAATATTTTCCTGCTATCTGATAAAGACTGGCATTGTAATAAGAAGTGGGCTTCAGTTTCAACTTGTGATTTACAAAGAGGACAAATTCTGTCTATGAAAGGTTTCTTTTGGTGCCTACCCTTTTCAATTTGAAGTTTATGTGCACTTACACGAAATTTGGCAAATGATGTAATTTGTTCTCTGGGCAAATCATTTATGCGCAAATACATTTCTTTCTAATAATTTATCTTAAAGGTTCTGAAGGTTCTAAGTTTGTTATTGCTATCATCGAACATACATTTTTTCCAATAATGTACATAAGATTCTTTTAGTTTGTTATAAATTGAATTTTTCAGTTTATTTTTGGAGAATGAGAAGTGATTATTCCATACATGTTCAAATCCAATAATCTTCATAAATAATTTGAATTTACTCGCGAAACCTTTGGGAAGGGAGCAACTATCTAAATATGATTTGTATGCAAGAGAATTCTGATTTAAATTAATCAGATGTGTCCAAAAGGCACAAGAATATTTCAAACCGTATACAGCCAAAGGAAAGATTCCAAATTCTGATCTTACTGCATTATTGCTTGCATACTTGTTTACACCCATGACTGATTTCAAAAAGCGAACTTGAGTTTTTTCTTGTTGTAGCAGATCATATTTATGTTCAAAACTAATTAAATTATCTTTATTTACAATAAAATCTAAAGACAATACTTCACTACAATAAAGAAGTATTGGTTTGACACAATGTTCATACACTTTCAAATATAAATCAGTATTCATGTTTTCTCCTGCCAAAGCTTTTTTAATACTAAATGTTGCTTTTAGTGCTTTGTTGCACAAGTACTTAATGGCTTGGGTGAAAACACCGGATGCTCTGAAAATGATACCTGGATATTTGTATTCCTGTACAATCTCAACCTCTGTTTGCATGTATTTAAATGAAAAACCTTTAAGAACTCTACCTGACTTGTTGAATATGATAACTTTTGTTTTAGAAATATTAACTGATAAATTCCATGAGAGACAAAAATCCCCCAACTTATTCAAAGCTGACTGAAGTCCTGTTGCAGTTTTAGAAATAAGTACAATATCATCAGCATATAGGAGGCTTGACACATATGTATTATCTACAGTGACAGGATCACATGAATTATCAAAAAAACTATCTAAATCATTAAGGTATAAGGAGAATAATGTAGGGCTTAATATACATCCTTGTTTTACCAAAATTTTGGTCTCAAAACTTGCCCCTAGGCCACTTTGTGTTTTCACACAAAATGACAAAGAGGCATACATAACCTTCAAAATGTTAAGAAATGGACCTTTAATATTGTACTTGTACATTTTGTGAAACAGTGCACACCTGTTAACCGTGTCAAATGCTTTGCTAAGGTCAACGAAGCAAGCATAAATATTTTTTGAAAGCTTAAAGGCCTTATCAATAATTGTTTTCAGGGTCAGGATGTGATCGCTAGTGCGACAATTTTTACGAAAGCCTATTTGTTCAGGTCCAATAATTTGATTTCTCTCAATATAGGTATCTAAGCGATTGAACAGAACTCTTGTAAAAAGTTTACTAAAACAACTTGATATGGAGATACCTCTATAATTGCTTGGATTATTAGCCCCACCGCCTTTGTAGATGGGCTTGATAATGTTTTCTTTCCATGATGAAGGGTATATACCTTTCTGAAGTATTTGGTTGAATATAAATGTATAATGTTCCAAAAGAAATGGTACAGACATATGCAACATTTCATTTGAAATCTCATCGATACCACAAGATTTACCACGTCTTAAATATTTTACTGCTTTCAAAACTTCATCAGTAGAAATACTTTTGTTAATAATAGTATTATCATAGCTTTCAAATACATTACAAGTTTCAGAAGCTAATTCATCATCAAAATTATTTACATAATCAATGTTCATGAGAGACTTGAAGTATTCTGTCCATGTGCAAGCTGATATTTCAGAAGAAGGATCAGCCTTTTGTTTTTCTAATAAATCATTTACACAATTCCAGAACTCTTTAGGATTTCTTTTCTCACTCTCCAAGAGACCACTTAACATTTTTCCTTTAAATAATCTTTGCTTTTTCCTCAATAATCTGTAATACTCTTTACGTTCAGAATAAACCCTGTTACGTAACGTAGAATTAAATGGATCTGATGCTAACTTGCGAGATAGCTGTTTCAAATGTCTATAATGCGAATCACAATCAACATCATACCACTTTTTCTTAGCTTTTCGCCTCTTCACCCTTTTTTGGCAATTGATATTACATTTTTGCTTTTTGAAAGCAGCCTCATGGAGAGTGGAAGACATGTGATTCACCATCAGATCTACCTGTTCTCTGACAGAAATCAGCGAATTTTGAGAAATATTTAAGAAGGAATTATAAAAATTAGCCCTATTGATTTGGCCAATGTTATGTTCAAAATTTACTCTTTGGCTGTTCTCCCATTTCAAATTCATAGGAGCTTTTCTCAATATTTCAGGTTTCTCATGACAAACTATAGACTGAATATCAACCAATAAAGGACAATGATCAGAAAAAACAATATTAAAATCTAAAATCTTAAACTTATTTATTGCATACATGAAATCCGCACTACAAATACAATAATCATCAATGGATGATCCATGAAAACCATGATAAGTAGGCTTACCAGTTGTATCTCCGATGGTACGACCATTAAGTATTCTTAACTGTAAACCTATGCAAAGTTCCAAAATATTTCTACCATATTCATTTGTAGTTTGATGGATAGAAGTATTTCTAACAGTATGGTAATTATCAATGTTGAGGTTATCCAAAATTCCATCTGAGATCATATCATCTTCATCATTTGGCATAAAATCTAAGTCTTCAATATTTATATGTGCATTGAAATCACCCATGATCATAACAGAGCCATTTTGCTGGAATTTAACAATATCAGATTCTAATTTAGTAAAGATAGTTTTGTCAACACTTGTTCTTTTCGTGTATTCAGAATTAATTGGAGAAATATAAAGCCCTCCAATGAACAAATCTTTTTTGAGGTTAAAAAATTATTTTGATGACCGGTTTCGATTACTAAATTATGTGAACTAACTCTGAAACATGCAAAAAAAAAAATAACTTGCGTTAGAGACCATTTCACAGAGGACTTCGTTTGTATTAATGAATTTTAAGTCTCATCATTTCATTAAGTCATCAATTCTTGTTTTTAAATTGTATTCATTTTCGAAGTGAGAGGTAAACAATGATAACAACCAAAATGCCTTAAAATGTTTTGATTTTGGTCATGCGATTGAAAACACGAAAATCGTTATAGTCTTTGTGCTGCATACATTCATATGCATAAAAGATGTTTTTGTGGCGGAAACGATATAAAATTACTTGTGGGAGATTCCCTTTTGAGCTTATTAGGTATTAGGAGTTAGAGAGTAATTTGCATTTACAGCATTAATATTATTAGTAATACAGTTATTTACCAGGGTAAATGAAGGCTCATTCCCGGCTAGAAAAAATGATGTCACGCGAGCTGCGGACGAGGGTTGAAATCATTGTTTACTGCTGGGAACTAATCGTCATATACCCAGGCAGGAAACCGTATTTGGCGAATCTATTGTACTGCAAAGTTTTAGATCGAATTTCTCTCTTAAATTGCCATAATTAAGCACTCGATATACGCCAAATTCTTTGAAAATACCAATATCTCTAAATGCGCCTCAAATGAAAAATAAATATGTGGTGACGCCACAGGTAGTAGTGGCGTCATTTGCACTGCTAAATCCAGCTATGTTATGATATAGATCTATAGAGGCGGTTCTTAGCTTAACCAGCGAGAAAGTCAGCACTGTAAATGGGCAGACTGGTGAATTTGAAAGGTATTTGTAAGAACTTAAATTATTTTTTGGTGAACGAAATTTTCGTTCACCAGTGTTATATACCGTGTATGGAAAATCCTGTAGGATCTTAATAGGTTTTAAATAAAGCAGTACCTCTTTAGATTCAATTCAGTATCTCTAGATACTTCTCTCTACAAAATCACTGTTTATTTCGTTAAATGCATGATACTTGCATTCTTCATCAAGTGAAGATAATGAAAATTACCCTTTAAAAACACAAAATTATCTTGGAATGTCTATACGAGCGAATTTTTGATCGGCGTAAGATTCTCGAGACTTGAGAGCAAAAACAAAGTTTGTGTCTGTACACTGTATAGACAGATACTATGTTTTGGATTTAAACCTTCGCTATTGCAACTTGTAGTAATTTGCCGGAAATGAGTGTTTATTTAGGTCGTGAACTCTTGAACTTCTACACACGTGATTGGCCATACCACACGTGATGACCTACTACGATTTTACCTGCCTTCTTATGAATGAAGTCTTTTCTTATAAGTTACGAAAGGTCAAGTTTACAAACAAATGGAATGTTCCTGTCGTATTTCTCCTATTAAACACGCCCGAGCGCGATGCAAAACGTCGTGGAGGCGCTATTATTTCAGACTCTTTTACTTAATTATAAAAAAATACGTTTTTTGGTACCTAAGAGAAGCAAACTGTTAACATGTTCGTAACTATCGATTGAAATACGTACGCTACCCAATACGCTTTTCTATTTATCTATTAAGGTTATAGATTTAAAAAATAAAATAAAATGTTAGCTAATGAATTGTTATTCTGTCATTTAAAGTCATCTATCGAAATACGGTCACCCTCGACCATTAATTTCAGCTTTCAAAAGCAATTGATTGTGTTAGCAGAAGCCGAGATTATCATTATTGTTATTATTTGTACAAGATAGGAAGTTCCAGACGATGCAATATTCAATGTTCCGCTACCGATGGACAAAGCGGTCTAATAAATCATTACCTATTCACGTATGAAATAAATAATCCTGTATTAAATTCTAAAATTTCGTGATGTGTAAATGCAAGTGTTTTGTAGTGAAAACACAACACGTCTACAACTATCTGGGTCACAGCGTGTCGGCACCCTTTGAAGTCCCCAGATTCTTGCAAGCGGCGACGTCGCTTTTGAAATAAGTCACACATGAGATTTTACGGGGGTTTTCCTATTTTATCAGTATGAATTGTGACTAGGTTTTAATCATTTGACTCGGATATTTTGTATATTTGCAAAAGATGAAATGATTTCAGAAATATTTTCGTAACAACGAAAGGGGATTTTGTTCGCATGTGACTTATGAAGAATTACGAGAAACAGTTTTAATTTTGTGTTAAATTTTAACCTTTCGCGCTTCCGGAAGACTGCGCGATTTAGGACGCGCTAGTTTTTCAGATGTTGAACGATCTTTTAATGACGCAACCAGCCTTATCCTGATAGGAATTTAAGATAGTTAACCCACAATCTATTGAACATTACGTCGTGGAGTAGCAGCTATTGAAATTAAATTCGAGACCGGATTTTTCACCACGGACCGTGGACGGTTGGATGTTGTTGATCGTATAGTCAAGGGCCTGGGGATCGTATTTATGGGGGAACGCGTTTATTAGGGAGGGCACGTCTAAAAGGTGAATACGGCATATTTAGTCCAAATTCTCATTGAAACATAAACACGCACCACTTGACCGTGACCAACCTTGATATGAAGTATAATTTAACCCATTGCATACTTGTATAATGTAAATATCTTCGGTTACGGGTATTTTTGTATCATATTACCCAAATCCCATTCCCTGGTTTTTTTTTTTTTTTTTTGTTTTGTTTTTTTTGTTTTTTGTTTTCGTTTCAAACAAGGCCGGAAAACAGGGGATATAGCAATCTCGGTACCATTGACTGTTAATATATGAATGTCGTAAATAGATAAATAAATAAAAGAATCAAATGAACAAATATCCCAACACGATAGACCTAATTTCAAATTTTAACATCGAATGGATTTTTTTTTCAAAGTACTTGACCTCGTAACTACAACTGTATAGTAGCGCTTCTATCCCTCGGATGGCTCTAGAATTTCCTCAATACAATCATTCATCTATTTGTTTTGCCGTAAGTATGTAAAATATTACAAAAAACGAAATTTGGATCGTGAATCAATCGCCTGTGGACTGGAGCTCCTTTACCTTATCATGGAAATTGGTATTTCTCGCACCAGAACTATAATTAGCATACATCCGTACGAAGCTGCCATCTTCTACCCTCTTAGGTTTACGATTATCCGCCGTTTGGTAGGAGCAATAGAATTTAAACAACGACTATATTTGGACAATTCATTAGCTGTACAAAATACCTTCCTACATAGATTTTATCGGATTGGGGGTTTTTTTTGGTGTTGTTGTTGTTTTAACTATTTTTTACGCAATGGCATCAGATAATTATTCTTTCACAAGACTGAATATTACCGAAAGAGACAAAAAACGTATACTGATGAAAAACATGCTCACTGTCTTATACCCATAACCAGAAGACTAATTATTGACTGGTTGTATAAAAGAAGTTACAGATGACACATTCTTCCGTGATTAACTTCGGAAGAATCATGAAAAAAATATCCTAGTATAAAATCCATGATTTTTACATGACAATGTTTTACCCCAAAATGTATAGCAAAACCAAATTACCAAGTCTTGTAAAAATCGAATTTTCGAATCACGCATTTACACTTAGGTGAAAAATGTTGAAAAAAGTTGAACTTACAAATGACAATCTGAGATAAAAAAAAAATAAATAAATTGTATATCCGGAGACGTGGCTGAGGGAGAAATGGCTTCTTCCGAGCAGTGGTTTCTCCCCTCCAAAGTTATCCGGCAATATTGTCTGAGACAAACCATTAGCACCGTATTATTAGTGTAACGCCAGTGGTGTACCAAATTAGGTAACTATGGTGTAAATTATTCGGTGGTTGCAAGATCTCTGAAAACCCCTGACTAAATATAATACTACAAAATTAAACCAGTATGTACGGTGGCATAGAGGTGACATTTGCACATTTTTTTATTTTCTTGGATTTTCGTTTTTAAAGTTATTTTTTAAAGAATAAAAATAAATGCGAAAAACAAAAATCTCGCTATTCGTTCTACAAGTTTTCTTTTAAAGAATAAAAAAAAATGCGAAAAACAAACCCCTTGATTTTCGTTTTACGAGTTTTTTTTTATTATCATGTTAGAAAAAAAAGAAAATGCAAAAAACAAAATCCACAACTTTCGTTTTACAAGTTTTCTTTTGCAGAATAAAAAAAATGCGAAAAACGAAAGTAGGCATCGGCAGTTCTTATTGGATAATTAAGTCGTGCTCACGACTTAGTGGGAGATTTTGATAGGTCAAATTATCGCGTGCTCACGACTTAAGTTTTCGTTTTTTGCATTTTTTTCTATTCAATAGAATAAAACTTGAAAAACGGAAATTGATTTTCACATTTTTTTTAATCAATGAGTTTATAAAAGAAAACTTGTAAAACGAGGATTTTGTTTTAAGCATTTTCTTTTATTCTATGAAAAAAAACTTGAAAAACGAAAATTCCATATTTTTGCAAACTATTTTTTTTTTAAGGTAAATAAAAAAAAACATGCAAATGTCACCTCTATGCCACCGTAAGTATGATACCTACCTCAAATTTCATTTATTCTCACAAGTAAAACAAACCATACTTTTGTTAATTGAAATAAACCATTGGTCAAGCTATTCATGGTATGCATGCTGCTCTGGGACATACAGTTTTAGTAGACAGTGTACGCTCGGATCAGCCTACACAGATGTGTGGTCTGACCTGTGCATACTCTGCCTTCTTTATACTTGATCAATGATTTTTCTTTGTGTTAAAAGGATTTAATTCCAACATGATTTTAACTATGACTGTCAACTAGTCTGTCTTGTCGTATCAATACTTACCTCATATGTTGTACTCGCATATAAAATTAATACGCGTTGGTAAACTAGAAATAACCGTAGTTTTTCAGTTCACAGCACACTCTCTTTAAACCCATGGATTTGGCAGATAGCATAGACTCTGATCAGCCTGCGGAGATGTGCGGTCTGATCTCAGTCAACTCTGTCTGCATGCTACTGACCAGAACTGACTCGTTGAACAACAATTTAATTTAAGAATGATTTGGGTTAAAGTAAATTGGTTCATTGCAATGATTATTCATGTCAAATAAGTCCGTGTATCAGTCTGTCTTTTACTCTTCTTTCTTGAGGTCACAAATATTTGCATTCGTTTGTAAAATAGAATTAACCCTTATCATGCTTCCCATGAACTTCTGGTTGTTGTTGTTGCTGCTCGATTTTGTTGTTTTTGGTGGTGGGTTCTTTTTATTTGTGTAAATATTGAATCATTTTTGTCTAATACTCAATGAATAATTTTTCATTGAATAAGTTAAGCGATTATCTGCTCAGTATCCAAAAATAGCGCTCATAATCCAAAGTCACTGTGGTCTGACTAGCAAGTCGTTGGTGCAGCTCTGAGGCATCGTAGCTACATCTTATAACAAGCTGTGGACACGATGTTTCGGAGCGACAACGACGACACACATTTCTATGCACACTCGAACATGCGATTTCTTAATATGAAAAGTAATCTACTCGAAGGGCGTAACTCCCAATACGCAATATACGCAAGTGCGTAAAAAAAATAATCCTATGTTTTAAAATATCGTTGAGGAGTGATTAAAACATCGAGACTACAGCTTATTCAAGCTGTAGTTGCTTTGTTTTGATTATTCACCAACGCCCAAAACATTAAACGGGAACGGAGGGAATGCATCCATCTTTTGTCACAGTCCTCATCTGGCCTTTATCCTATAGACATGCATTCTTTAGTTGTCGCCTTCTGAGACTGAGCATAAATATCAAAGTCCTTGATACGACTATGCACTCTACCACGATATTTATGACTTTGTAACTAAGCGAAACATTCATGTTCTTTATTCTTCACACCAGTTACGATAATAACTTTATATTCAAGCCTGTGCTATGGTTCCACTACTACATTCTTATGTTTCTCTAACTATCATTCTTTCAAATTATCTACTTCTTCTAGTACACTATAGTTTTCTACCATAAAATGTTAAGAGTTATTCCTGTGCCAGTCGATATTTGGGGTCTCGGACAGCCCTATTTGAGTCGTGTATTAGTCCCATGTCGGTGCGTCATACCAGATTTACTGTTTTTGATCCACCGTAGGTACTGACATAGCTGCTCGGCGTGCCGCCATTGGGCTATTTTATGCAAGTACCACTAGCTGCTATAAACGGTATCACTTAATCTTCAATATCTTCGACTTTTTCTTTAAATACTTGATTCTCATCTTCACTAAGAGCAGGGACTGCACAAATCTCAACTTCACACTTACATACTCTATTATAGAGCTAATCCTTACATTCCGTATCCTAGTAGATGTGTTGTTGATGCTGTCTGGTGATATAGAAACAAATCCCGGTCCAGCAGAAGAACTTCTTTCAACTAATGAGGGATATTTATCAATAGTTCATCTGAATATTCGCAGCATTCGAAACAAAATGGATTTCATAGAAAATTATCTAACAGATATTGACGTTTTATGCTTCACAGAAACACACTTAGACAATACCATTTTAGATTCCGCTTTGACAATTGATAACCATGATAGTACTTTATACAGACGCGACCTTACGACACACTCTGGAGGAATACTTATATACGTACCAAACTCACTGGTATCAGAAAGACGACGGGACTTAGAACAACAATCCATACAATCTATCTGGGTCGAAATCAAATACCGTCACACATCTTTTCTTATTTGTACCGTCTATCGACCTCCTAATACACCAATCGTATTCTGGGAAACTTTTAATATATCACTTGAAAAGGCCTATGAACTTAGTAGAAATATTATCATTGTAGGAGATCTAAATCAAGACTTATTATCTGACAGATGTAACCAACTTTCAAACTTTATGTATATAAACTCACTGACAAATGTTATTGATAAACCTACTAGAGTAACTGAAAATACTGCAACGCTACTTGACCCTATACTTATATCCGATGGAATCAATGTTATCAAAGCAGACACATTAGATATTGCATCCAACATCAGCGACCATAAGGCCACTATTATCTTTTCAAAATTTCTAGACGTGCCTGTAACGTGCCCAAAAAGGAAAATCTGGTATTACAATCGTGCTGACATCGATGAATTAAATCGACTAATAGAAACCGAAAATTGGGACTTTATTGACACGACAAATATTGACGACGCATGTGAAATCTTCACCAGTAAACTTATTCAAATAATGTCTAAATGTATCCCGTCAAAAGAAGTTACTATCAGACCCAACGACAGACCTTGGTATGACACAAAAATAAGACGACTTAGTAGACATCGTGATAGACTTAAAAGAATACTTAACAAACATGGACGACAAGGATATTGGGAAAAATATAAATCTGCTCGCAATAAAGTAAACAACCTTATAAAAGAAGCCAAACAACGCTATTTTAACAATATTGACGAGAATTTATCAAATCAACGTAATAACTGCCCCCAAAAATTCTGGAAAAATCTTCGTATCTTGGTCAACATGAATAAAAAAAGTGACAATATTCCGATTTTAAAAAGTTCAGATAATGGACAAGACAATTACTTTTATACTGACGCGGAAAAGGCTGAATGCTTAAATCAATTCTTTTCTTCTATTTCAACACTAAACGATAGTGACACAAATCTGCCGTCTTTCGTTTATAAGACTAATAGCAGATTAAGTCATCTATATATAACAATTGAAGATGTTGAAAATTTCATAAATAATCTTGGTATCAACAAAGCTGCTGGACCGGACCTAATAAGTCGCAAATTACTTAAACTTGTAAAGAACAGTATATCAAAACCACTATCAAAGCTTTTTAATAAGTCTCTGGTTGATACTAAATTTCCGTGTAAATGGAAGGAGTCAATCATCAATCCAATATTCAAAAAAGGGGACAAATCTTCTGTCAGTAATTACCGCCCTATTTCGTTATTAAGCTGTGTAGGAAAACTCGTGGAGAGATGCGTATATAAACACGTTTACAATTATTTATTACATAATCGTTTAATATATGAAAAACAGTCAGGTTTCCTAAAAGGTCATTCAACTGTCCATCAACTGCTCGAGATATATCACCAAGTTGTTTCGTCTCTAGATGCAAAACAAAGCACGTGTATGGTATTTTGTGATATATCAAAAGCATTTGATAGGGTTTGGCATAAAGGTCTCATATTTAAATTACATCAACTAGGAATAGTTGGTCCACTCCTCGATTGGTTCACAGATTATTTATCTTCCCGAAAACAATCAGTCATTATTAAAACAGCAAGATCAAGGTCAAGGTCAATTAACGCGGGGGTTCCCCAAGGCTCTGTTCTCGGTCCGTTATTATTCTTAATATATGTAAACGATGTCTCAGATAACTTATTGAGCATAGCTAGACTCTTTGCAGACGACACTTCTTTAGCTTGCTCTGCTACTCATTCTCAAGATATTTAAGGAATGCTAAACCATGACCTAAAAATGATATCCCAATGGGCCGATAAGTGGCTTGTTACCTTTAACCCATCCAAAACCACTGCCATGTTTATATCAAATAGAAGTCTACAACCCCCTACACTCCTATTCAATGACATTCCTATTCAATTTGTTGATAGCCATAAACATCTAGGCCTTACACTCAGTAGTAATGCGAAATGGGGCGACCATATAAAATGAGATCCCTTAAATTTAGACTCAAAAGAGATTCTCTCCAACAAATATATATATCTTTCTTGAGACCGATACTATAATATGCTTCAATAGTGTGGGGTAATTGCAAGATCCGGGAAAAAGGAACTATCGAAAAGATCCAAAATGAAGCTGCCAGGATAGTAACAGGCATCACTAGATCAGCATCTATCAACAATATCTATAGGGAAATTGGATGGATGACTCTAGAAGATAGACGCAAATATCACAAACTGATATGTATTTATAAGATTTTAAATGGCCTCTCTCCTAATTATCTTCAAGATATTTTTCCATCAAATGTAAGAAATAGGACTGCTTACACCTTAAGAAATGCCGATGATATTGATATAGTAAGGTGTCGCACAGAGCTTTTCGCGAGTTCATTTATCCCATCAGCAGTCTCCCTCTGGAACGAACTTCCAGAAGAAATAAGGTCGATACAATCCCTGTCACTTTTCAAATCTCGTATCCTAGGAACCTTTTCGGTTCCATCAGTACCCAAATACTATCTCGTAGGACCTAGAAATTTGTCTGTCTTACACACAAGACTCCGAAACAAATGTAGTAACCTCAACTTTGATCTTTATAATAATCACTTATCTGATTCACCTACATGTACTTGTGGATGCCCCTCAGAAAACGCCGAACATTACCTTTTCCAGTGTCCTGTGTTCACACAAGAACGTATAAAGATGTTTCGAGCGTTACGTCGTTTTCACCCTTTATCGTTAAAACTACTCCTATTTGGATCTGAAACATATAAAGACAACTCATTTATCTTTACCACCGTACAAAAATTCATCAATGAATCGAAAAGATTCGTCAAGTAATTTGTTCTAAAGATCTTTGCAGCTAGGATAATTATCAAGCCTTGCCCTCCCCCCTTAACGACTGGCATCAGGATCTCCTTTTCTCTTCTCACGGTACCTATTTACCTCTTGAACCATAGATACTTTCTACAATCTACTTTTTCTAAAGAATTATCTAATGATTATTGCTAGTAAATTCTCTGTAACTGGAAAAAACTGTCTTCAATGCTCTAGTATATAGTATAAGGACTAAATCGGTTAAAAATGAAGACCGCAAACTTTGCACGTTTAGTAAAGGGAATGGCCAAATCTAAGTTGTGAGAACTTGTGGCCAGACCCCATTGCTAAATACTTGTATAACATCGTTTTGTATATTATTTCAATCTGTAAAAGATTGTATAGCAATAAAATATGTTTAAACTAAACCAGAGACAAAAACCCTATAATTACAATTACGAAACAGCGGTCTTTTAATTCGGAGGATGGGGGGGGGGGACCCCATTCAGGTCGTACCAGAGCCATAGCGGATAACGTTTAAAAGTCAATATGCAGAAAGACTGCTGTTTAATCTGCTAAAATATGGGTTCCGCATGTGGAAATTGAATTTCCTTTCTGACTGCTATTTTTTGAGTTAAGAAAGGAATCATTAGTCTAGACGCTATAGATGCCTGTTTTCTTTTCTCTAGGCTTATCGCTCTCTGTCTATCGGTCTGTCTCTGTCTGTCACTCTCTCTACCTTTCTTTTCCTCTCTTTCTCTTTATTTGAATTTAGAATTTTGACGAGACATTTTCCCTTGATTATTTTTTACATTTATAATTTCTCTTTTCTCAACGAATTCAATATATCACTTTAGAATGCCAACAGATTCGTTCACCATCAGTACTTTCAGTGCTTTGATACTTATATGTTATTAACTGACTTTCTATTAACTGTCGCATAATGTGTATACTCGGTATGTGCTAACAACGAAGTGAGAGAAGCATGGCTGCCATTACCGGCTCGAATTTTGTCTATGTTCCGACGGTGCGCCTTAAGGAAATAATATTAGTTATACCAGAGCAGCCGTTGATGTCAATGTTTGTCGGATCAGTATTTACCAATGTAAATGCCAGAGTTTTCTTTGCAGCATAATAATAATTCCTTTTATATAAAATACATGTAAAACGGCCGATATGTGCGGAATCTGTATTCGTGATCGGGGGTCCATATCTCCCCTACAGAGAATTTCGACAAAAAAAATATTATTGCAGTACGGAAAATATGAAAAACCGACAAAAATATTATTACAGTACGGAAAATATGAAAAACCATGAGGTAAAAAAATGCATTGTTAGTTAAAGTTATCCAAGTACTAGATCATACATATTAATATCAATAAACGGTTCTGCGCATACACAAGCAAAAACAAGGTATTTCTTTAATGCTTTTTGGTGGTTTATTGAGAAATAACGGTAGATTATCTATTGATAATCTCGCCGCAAAAGCAGTGAAATTATCAAAAACTTTTACCCTGCTTTTGTGCATTTCATCTTTTCTGACGTCATCTATTCGGGGCGAAATAAGTGACGTCACAATGAACGTTGCATAGCAATCACGTGCAAAATGACGCGTTTTACGAAAATTTGTCCTATAAATTTCCCTTTTCCTCTCATTTTAGCAATAAAGAAATAGAATAATCGTTTGTTTTTCGAGTGAGATCGATTAATATTCCATTTCGTGAACAACAAAAGCTATATTTTCACTCGTGGCCCTGCCACTCGTGAAAATATATATTTTGTTGTTCACCCAATGAATATAAATCGATCTTACACTGAAACAAACGATTATCCTCTATTTCTTCAACGTTTACATGAAATTGCTATAGTAGCACCACCTTTTATCAATCAACAATCCTCTTCTAAATAATCTCTTAAGACTCGGAATATCTCGAGATCTGTGGGAGACAGCGGTCCTCTTTTCACGAAGAATCAAATTTCCGTTCTTGGATTATTCCCGTAATTAATAGATCATATAAACGTCATATAAATCCCCAACCCTCACTTCCGCACGTCTTTTCTCGCTCTATAACCCTTTTCAAAAATTACTTCATTATTATGTTTCTCCAATTGGTGGGAGCGTATAATCACCGCTTTGCCTATTCGTCATTCCGTCCGTCCGTCCGTCATTCCGTCCGTCCGTCCTTCTAAAGCCGTTTTCCACTTTCCTTGTGCAAAATTTAATTCAACTTCACATGTGAACTCTCTATGATATTACGTCGATGCATTTTTCCTGTTTTTGAATTTGAGGCCTCGTCAAGGAAAAAAGGGTCATAATGTGAACATCATTTTTCTCTTATTTCCCCATGTGTAATGATCAGAATTCATTAAAATTTCATAATTGAGTTGAAAATTAGATGCCCTTACCCACAATTCATTAAAAAAAAATAGGTATAAAAAACTCGTTAAGGAAAAGTGGACCTTAATACTGTTAGCTCTTCATAAGATCTCTATTTCTCGGGGGAAAAAACACTTAAATTGGCCATTTAGGTCTTGTTTCATATAAAGGTCAAAATTGCTGATCATCATTTTGATTGGTTATAGATAAAGTTTTCATATTCATTATGTGCATTAACCATGACAAGGCCATTCTGTTAGTACCAAGTTAAAGGTCATAAGGCAAGGTCTACCCAATGATTGGGTCTTAAATTTCTTCAAAAAAGTATTCAATGTATATTACTGAAGGAGTGGTAGCGATGTGTTTAAAGCTTTCCTGTTTTTAAAATTTCTGACCTGTCCAAATTCAAAGGTTTTGCAGACGAAAATTTAGAGTGGATTTAATTTGAAAAATAACCATACAGTAGGGTAGAAAATAGTGTGGAAAAAGAAGAAATTGCTTTTCAGAAGCAATACTTCCTTTTTCACAATGTTTTCTCAATCATAAAATCACAGGAACGTAAAAAGCAGGGATTAAACAGCAATGTGTTTAAAGCTTTGTGCGAATACCCCTATCATAATAACTTTTTTTGTAATCAATATTTGTAGATTCAGGTCTGTAAGATTCCTTCAATAATTTTCAGAAATCAGATTTCTTGTGGGCAGAACTCTTAAACTATAGAAGAATTGAATAAAATATTTTTGTCCAATAATAGCATTCAAGTTTGTGACAAAGCCTTATTCGGGGAGCAAAATCCGTCTCCAATGGCTCTTTTTGAATACCTTTGTTGCTCAAGTTTACATAGTTGCATGCAAGAAACAAGGGAAAAAGATACTATAGATTATATGAGCATGTGCATGACATTTCCAATAATTTCACATGTGCGTATAGCAAAGCTTCCGTCCTGTGTTCAGGAAGACAAAATGGAGCGAACAGCTTTCCAATCATACCCCGCTTTGCACGCAAGTGCACGTGCAAAGCGGGGTATTATGGATTATGGTATTATTCATTAAGTGAACAACAAAGCTATATTCCCCCCCCCCTGTGGCAAATATAGCTTTTGTTGATCACGAAATGAAATATCAACCATTATTATTCAGAAAACAAAGAGTTATTCCCTTTCTTTCATTCAAAAATTGGACAAATGTGAAAACTTTAGTAAAAATTTTGTAAATGCGCGTCATTTGGTATATTTTGTATAATTTGTTGCTATGCTACGTTCATGATGACGTCACTTATTGGGATCCGCTGAATTAACGTCAAATATGTTGAAATGAACGAAAGCGGGTATAATTTTTGATAAATTCACCTATTAGTCGGTCAATTTATCAAATGATAATATATCTTTATTTCTCGATAACCCACCCAAAATTAAAGAAACATTTGGTTAGTGTTTGGAAAATTGATTTTGGTTTTGTAACATGCCATCTTCCGATAGGGCTATCATCTATCTAGGGATAGCCTTGCGTCAACACGTGATACGATGAGCTTTTCACTATTTACAGGGTTGTTCATGAACACCTCAATTCTAGTTTCATCGTTCTATTTAATGCATTCTAATCACTCAAATACGATGAGTTCAATTTTATTCAAAAACGCTTCGAAGTCGTTTAAAATACTCGAATAATAATTTTATTCAAGTTGATCAAATGATTTCATTGTGTTATTGGCTGGTCAGAATTTTAAAGCGTCTGACTGCCCTATATATAATCAAAAACAGAGAAGTATGTAGATTTTATTAAAGGGATGTAATAAAATATTGCTAATTTCGTCCAAGTTTGACGAAATTAGCAATATTGTATTACAACACTTTAATTCCATTCAACTCGCCCCTCCCACTCATTCCATTTCATTTCGAATTAATTCGACTGTCATTTATCATGTCAATTTCACGAAGTTCTTAAGGTAGTGGACCCGTAATAGTTCTTTAATGTTTCGGTAGTAATGAACTTTAGCAATATTAACCGAGGTTTCCTAATGATTTTCATTAGGAAACCTTGGTTAACATTGTGAAGAGCATGTGGTCCGAAATATTGCGGAACTTTAACGGTTCCACTACCTTAACTGTATTCGTTTGTCTATTTACGGAATACACACATAGATAGAAAAATACTAAGCCTTATAGATGCGCAATAAATCATACTGTTCCCTTCTGACGTGAAGAAGGCCAATTTACTGTCAGAGAGAAGAAATATAGTATGTTTTCTGCACCAGGGGAAATCTACACGGGATTATTTGTTCATTAATACCGATTATAGTCTAGCATGGATTAAATCGTTTGAATAACCACAAGGGAAGAGGAATGGGTTTCAAACCTCTAGCTATGCCTTATGTTTCAGAGAAAAAAACTCGGTCAATTTGTTATAATGGCAACATTTTTTGTGAAATTAAATTCTTTCAAAGAATTAAATGGAGCTTCATAGAAGAAACATCTCTGTCAAGTTAAAAAGATTGAACAGGTAGTTTAGAAGGCAATTTTCACATTCTAAGATTTTGATCAATTTTTGGCATCAATTTATTAAAGGGAGGTAATAAAATATTACTGATATCGTCCAAGTAGATGAGGTAAGGAGTGTTGGTGTACTTATAACAACAGTTGTCAGCGGACAACGTAGCTCGCCCTAACTGCTGCTTGTCACAAACAGCACTTGACCAAAGATCTAAGTTCAAGGTTCATATTTTTTATTAAAGTCCTGATCTAATACATATATATAAGTCTGATTTAGAAATAAGAAAAAAATAAAGGTATAATGGCAATATGAATAAGCACTCAGAATATATTAGCAAGGTTCAAGTTTTTTTGTTAAAGTTTTTATAATTACATTAAAGGTCAAGGTCAAATTATAAAGGACCTTGTTTACTGGTGAAAGCGTATCACTTGGTGAGTTTGTGTATGAGGTTATGATGTCCCTCGGTAAAAGCACTCAGAAAATATAAGCAAGGTTTAAGTTTTTGATTAAAGTTTTTCCAAGTCCGAAAAAAGTCAAGGCCAGGGTCAAAATGTTAAGGAGCTTGGTCTCTGGTGAAAGCCTATCAACAAGTGAGTGTGTAAATTAAGTAACGATGTCCCTTGGTAAAAAAAAATCAGAAACTATAAGCAAGGTTAAAATTTTTGGTTAAAGTTTCTGGTTAAAAATTTTCTAAGTCCATAAAAGGTCAAGGTCAAGGTCATCGAGTCAAGGACCTTGGTAACCAGTGAAAGCCTATCATCTAGTGAGTGCGTATATGAAGTAACCATGTTCCTAGGTAAAACCATTCAAAAATATAAGCAAGGTTAATTTTTTTCGGTTAAAATTTTTCTTAGTCCGTAAAAGGTCAAGGTCAAGGAGTCAAGGACCTTGGTAACAAGTGAAAGCCTATCACCTAGAGACTGTGAATATGAGGGTAATGATGTCCCTAGGTAAAATCACTAACAAAATATATAAGCAAGGTTTAAGTTTTTTGGCTAAAGTATTTGGTTAAAATTTGTCTAAGTCAATAAAAGGTCAAGGTCAAGGTCAAAATGTCAAGGATCTTGGTAACAAAGGGAAAAACCTATCACATAGTGACTGTGTATATGAAGTAACCATGTCCCTAGGTAAAACCATTCAAAAAATATAAGCAAGGTTAAAGGTTTTTTTGGTAAAAGTTATTGGTTAAAGTTTTTCTAAGTCCATAAAAGGTCAATTTCAAGGTCAAATTGTCAAGGACTTTGGCAACCAGTGTAAGCCTTTCACCTAGTGAGGGTGTATATAAAGTAATGATGTCTCTAAGCAAAATAATTCCAAAAATATAAGCAAGTTAAAGTATTTTTGGCTAAAGTATTTAGTTAAAGTTTTGCTTAGTCCATAAAAGGTCAAGGTCAGAGTCAAAATGTCAGGGCACTTGGTCTCTAGTGTAAGCACATCACCTTGTGAGTGCATATATGAAGTAATGATATCCTTAGGTAAAGCATTCATAAAATATAAGCAAGGATAAAGTGTTTTGGTTAAAGTTATTTTGGTTAAAGTTTTGGTTAAAGTTTTTTTAAAAGGGTAAAGATCACTGTCTCAAGGTCATTATGACATGGGTGCTTGTCTAAAATGAAAGCCTATACCCTAATGAATGTTTATGTGAAATAAAAAGCCTCTAGGATTGATATTGATAGAAATAAAAAAAAAAACTTTAACCTAATGCGGACGCCGACGCTGAAGCCGATGCCGACGCTGACTCCGACGCCGACATCCGAGGGTATGACAATAGCTCTTCCGAGACTTTCGTCCCGGGCGAGCTAAAAAGTATTATCCGCAGGAATTATGCGTTCAAGGTGAAAAAATAATCACGAAAATTTTCAGAAATGGTATATTTACGTGCAAAGCGGTTTATCATTTGAGCCAGTGCGTGATATTTCCAACAATATTTATACGCGTGCGAGGTACAAACGTTAAACAGCGTAGACAACGATACAATGCAATAATAATATATGCTGACTGCCAGAAGAGGGATTAAGTTGAGTGATTGAATGGAGTTTAACGCCGCTTTCACCATTTCTCAGTTTTATCGCGGCGACTGGAGGCACCTAACAATGGATTCCTGGTATTTCTCAAACCAGTACAACCATCACATCCTTTCCTAGCCACCAGCTACTATCTCACATAGGTCTACGATTATCAACCCACTGGTGAGAGACAAATAGTCGGAAAGAATGAGAGGGCCCTTATCACTTATATAGTGAATAGTGAAGTCTCTGGTCAGACTGTGAGGCTGCACAGACTGGCCAGAAGCTTTGCTTTGCGCACATGTGAAATTGTTGGATGTCACGCACTGGCTCATTTTGCATGGTTCTGTTTCTATAGGCAATTATTTAAGAGTGTTGTAAGTATAAACACTCAATATGTCTACCTACAATAGTTTTGAGCTAATTCTTTGTCTTGTGGGGCCAATATATGATATCGTTGACAAATATCCCATATACTGACATTCTCATTGATCAATAATGGGTGGGGGGTATTGTTGATCAAATTCAAATTCAAAATCAAATTCCTTTATTGGTTTAAAAAATCCAGTAATAGGATTGTCACCAAGAACATACATACAATAAACATACAAGACAGAACTTATCAAAAGGTATATATCAGATGGGTATATAATCTAAGATTAAAGAACCGATATAAAATATCACCATACATATCGAGAGCCAGGGTCAAATCATGATAATGTAATTCAAAATCATTGCAATCAGAGCTAGAAGAAAGCAGTTATTGCCATGCTTCAGAATCACACCCATGATACTTGCCCAAAGTTAATCTTTCTATATATATTATTATAAAGGTAACGATGACTCTAAAAGAATTCATATATTATAATATGTTTGCATTCAATAAGTTTATGAACAAAAATAAAACTGAAAACCCTAAAAGAAAATAAATAAATAAATCTAAGACTTATAAAGATCTAAAGAAGCAGCAGATAACATATTTTCATATTTATCTACTAATTAATTTATTTTATATCCTTTTTTTTCCTTTCTATTTTTTTTAGCAGAAAACAATGACAAAATGAACAATTTGCGTCTAAGAAGATCTGCTCTATTTTCATAATAAGGGTCAACAAAGTTTAGTAAAAAGAAAGTTTTCTTTACCAAGAAGATGGATATATAAGGTACATTCTAAGGTCTCCGAATTTTTTTTAATACACTGAAATAAAAGGAAACTCAAGAGTTTGCAGCTGTTTTTGCGAGTAGATTATCTCTTTCTTCAAACATTTTGTGAACATAAGATATACAAGTTTGCAACACATCATATTCATTGATTTGTAATATGTATCTAAATTCATCATCATCATTCATGATTTTTAATTGTGCGGAAGCACAATTAGAGTGGTTCTGCCCGGGTTGTATCTGATGAAAATTGCAAAATGACCCTTTTTCTAACTCATATCAATTTTGTAAACAGTTTGTTTCGAAAATTGCTGGCATAAAATGAGCTTCTTATTTTCTCTGGTTGTTAATTAGTGTTTTATTTACAGTGCATTCCATGAAGGGTTTAATAGTTCATTAATTCAGCTTAATAATAGAATATTAACATTAGTTTACTAAAATGCAGTTGTAAATTTACACTTCGTACCTATGAGGGAAAAAGCTACAGAGATGGATTGTGGGATGCATTACCTAATACCCTCTCTTTGGAATAACCCCTTATAATTCACCTATTCACCTCTTCACTATTTTCAAAGTGAAGGTGCATTGTGTCACTCCTCGCTCTATAGCTTTATCTTGGTGTATTTGTCTATACCTGCCTGTGATTTATCTACATGTACATTTCTGAAAACTTGTTACTAAAACTCTTCAAGAAGTGGCACGAGATAAATTTTCTACAATACAGAATGCTTAGCGTGTTTTACAAGGAGCTTTTTAGCATCAAAAGAATGGAGATATATTCCCGTGTATATTCAAACCTAAAACTATGAATGAAGCAAATTCCATTTCTTATATTTGGCAGTTAGATGTTGAATTAATTTTGAAAACGTCCTTGATAGAATATTTGTCTAATGAACGTTTCCCACAAGTTTTTGGGGTAACTTTAAAAGTGGCATATATGGTTTGACTTTATCTGCAACAATAACTTGGTTTGGATTTTTGTCTATTTATTTATTTTTTGTTTCAATGCAATACATGCATAAACTCCTGAAACAACAATAAGCAGTTCAGTCATTCAGTACCGCACAATTACAGTGCTTACAGCACTTTGATAAAAGAAGGTGTGATGCCTTCTACCTCAGCAAAGAATATTTTCCTGCTATCTGATAAAGACTGGCATTGTAATAAGAAGTGGGCTTCAGTTACTACTTGTGATTTACAAAGAGGACAAATTCTGTCTATGAAAGGTTTCTTTTGGTGCCTACCCTTTTCAATTTGAAGATTATGTACACTTACACGAAATTTGGCAAATGATGTAATTTGTTCTCTGGGCAAATCATTTATGCGCAAATACATTTCTTTCTCATAATTTATCTTAAAGGTTCTGAAGGTTCTAAGTTTGTTATTGCTATCATCTAACATACATTTTTCCAATAATGTACATAAGATTCTTTTAATTTGTTATAAATTGAATTTTTCAGTTTATCTTTTGAGAATGTGAAGTGATTGTTCCAAACATGTTCAAATCCAATAACCTTCATATATAATTTGAATTTACTTGCGAAACCTTTGGGAAGGGAGCAACTATCTAAATATGATTTGTATGCAAGAAAATTCTGATTTAAATTAATCAGATGTGTCCAAAAGGCACAAGAATATTTCAAACCGTATACAATCAAAGGAAATATTCCAAATTCTGATCTTACTGCATTATTGCTTGCATACTTGTTTACACCCATGACTGATTTCAAAAAGCGAACTTGAATTTTCTCTTGTTGTGGCAGATCATATCTATGTTCAAAACTAATTAAATTATCTTTATTTACAATAAAATCTAAAGACAATACTTCTCTACAATATAGAAGTATTGGTTTGACACAATGTTCATACACTTTCAAATATAAATCAGTATTCATGTTTTCTCCTGCCAGAGCTTTTTTAATACTAAATGTTGCTTTTAGTGCTTTGTTGCACAAGTACTTAATGGCTTGGGTGAAAACACCGGATGCTCTGAAAATGATACCTAGATATTTGTATTCCTGTACAATCTCAACCTCTGTTTGCATGTACTTGAATGAAAAACCTTTAAGAACTCTACCTGACTTGTTGAATATGATAACTTTTGTTTTAGAAATATTAACTGATAAATTCCATGAGAGACAAAAGTCTCACAACTTATTCATAGCTAACTGAAGTCCTGCTGCAGTTTTAGAAATAAGTACAATATCATCAGCACATAGGAGGCTTGACACATATGTATTATCTACAGTGACAGGATCACATGATTTATCAAAAAACATTAAAAAATCATTAAGGTATAAGGAGAATAATGTAGGGCTTAATATACATCCTTGTTTTACCCCAATTTTGGTCTCAAAACTTGCCCTTAGACCACTTTGTGTTTTCACACAACATGACAAAGAGGCATACATATCCTTCAAAATGTTAAGAAATGGACCTTTAATATTGTACTTGTACATTTTGTGAAACAGTGCACACCTGTTAACCGTGTCAAATGCTTTGCTAAGGTCAACGAAGCTGTTGATTGATATACATAGTGTCAATATCGTTGGCATTATTTTCAAAATTGCTCGTCTAAAGGCAACCTATTCCGTCTATATCAGAGTTGCTTGATATTTTTTTTAAAATAATAACATGATCAAAGTTGTTATTTTATGAACTTTAAAATTTAGGGGCATTTGGAAAGAAAAACAAGAGGACCAATAACTTATAATTTTGATTATCAGTAACTATTTAAGTGTGGCGGTTAATGTAATAGTAATCTTAACTTAATGATTTTAAGATATTTGAAGTACTTTCTAATTTTCAATGCGGTATTTCTTTTTCCTTATAAACATTTCCGTTCCGGGTTTCATCTTACCTTTGAGAGAGCATGAAATTATGATCGGCGTATTCAAGATATGAGGCCACGAGGTCAGAATGAAAACGTTTGCAAAACGTTTGACAAATGTTGTCCAGCTTTGCTTCTTCGAAGCGGGGTATCTTTTCTCAAGTGTTTGCAAACGTTTTTTTGTATCTTAAACGCAGGGACATCCGTGCTCTTTTATCAATTAAATGCTTTAAATGCCCCCTGGTGCATCCCTGATTCTTGTAACATAAATACAGTTAAACTTCGGTAGCTCGAACACCTTGGGGACTTGATAATTTGTTCGAGAGATCGGTTGTTCGACCAATCCAAAAAATGTATGAAGGTACCAAAAGATGGGAATGCGTCATATCCAGTAATACATCGTATCCGAATATACGTATACTAATTTGGTTCTTCAATTTTACTTTTAAATTCACTGTTTTTTTAATGTTTCTAACGATTGATCCACGGGATTTGTGTTTGAAAATGAATAAAGTAAAAAAAAATAATGATGAAATAACTTTCGACTAGAGTCTAATTGTTGCATTCCCTTTGTTTACAAAAAAACGCTGCCGTAATATTATTCCTGTTACGTACGCGGCCTTAATTGCAAGTGAAAAAAATAATTAAAGTCAAATTTAAAAACCGTTCAAATGTTGAACCCTAAACGTTTTCGAGTATATAAATTTACGTCAGTCTTTGAGAAAATATAGATCTATCTAAATTTAAACCCCAAATTTCTACACGAGTCACGTTCCGACCCTTCTTGTCATACTTTCAAGCAGACGTTAAGTGTCTGTATGTTTTTTGACGTCGCTAAGTTAACTAGTCGCCTATATATCAATTAGAGACAATACATGTATATAGTAATTAATGTAAACAGCAGATGGCCAATCAACAAGTTAATTCAATTAAATAAAACAGTGTATGTTTCACGGATTGGGTTATTATGACGCACGGTGCGTTATTGACAATAAGGTGTCAAAGGATTACGAGTTGAAAAGTGTGAAAATCACACACATATGACATCTTGTTATTAGCGATATTCCTTTGTTCGAATTTTTCCAGGTGAAATATAAAGCATTTTTAACTTCCGGACTGAAGAACGTGTTCGAGAGTTCGACCGGCCTGGTGTACGAGTTTTCCGAGGTCGAACACTATGTATTATGAGCGAATTCTGCCGGGACTGAGATCCTTGTTCGAATTTTCCCTAGTGTTCGAGATTACCCATGTTCGAGAGACCGAAGTTTGACTGTAGTATATACTTTCAAAAGGATGGTTTCATATTATTACCGGTATGTTAATGTAAAGAACAGAGGTACATATAAAAGGGGTATAACCAGTTTAAAATCTTAATTTCTCATTGAAACCCTATGTTGTGGGTACTCATTTGAATCGCCTTTTCAAGACGATTCCAATGACCACCCACAATATAGGATTTGTGCAAATATTGTTGAAATAATATAATTTGAAATCCAAAATACCCCCTCCCTCTGTAGCTATGTTTAAGAACATCATGAAATCGAAAAGTAGAATGTTTTCGAAATGAAATTATAAGGGTGGTAAAAGCAAATAGAGAATATCGATAATTTATCAAATCATAACCTCCCTTTAAAAAATATATTTTCTATTCAATAAATAGTTTTGTGTCTTTTCATGTACCGACATCTTGTCGAACCAAGGGTTACGAACGTTTTACTTATCTTACGAGAAGAAGGTATTCGAGAAGAAGCTATCGATTCGATACCCCTTGACTCGTGAAGATGATGTACCGATAACACCCTTCAAAATTGACGACGTTAATAAACACATGGAATGGTTTGACCGATTTGAACGATTTTGGCTCGTTTTGGTCGATTTGATTCAAGTGCTTTGAATCCGTAGAATCGGGCATTTTGCGAGTAATTCAGAATGGTTTTCGATCGGGTTGAGTGTTTTCTACGAAGTTTCCTTTTAGGCTCTTTCAATATTGAACTTAAATTTCAATCTTCAATCGTGCATTCGTGGCTTCGATCCCAGGCAGCGGCACTTATCCTTTCTGATAATTTATATCCTACAATACAATACAATACAATACAATACAAATTCCTTATTTGCTATTAAAAGGCCCAATATGAGCAGAAAATTTAACAGCCAATCAACTTTGACAAAACATCAAACAAATGAGCATGTCAACAGATTCCCGCTGCCGTTGGCTCACAGATAGCTTCACACAATGGGACCATTCGGTAAAAAGATGGATAAAAATATACTATTTTTTTCCATTTATCCACGAGTTTAATGAGTAAATTACTAATATTTCTTAATATAAAAATGTTTCTGAGCTTCATCAACTAGATAAAAAGTTCATATCAAGGTTTGATAGATTTTTGCACTTGGAAAACATTTTAGAAAGTGTACAGGATCATTCTTCTTCAAGATTGGACATTTAAGGAGAAAGTGAATTTCATCCTCTACCCAGCAATATGTCAATATAATTTAAAGAAATGCGGAATAACAGCTCTGGCGTCTAGGAAAGGGTGTAATTGGAGTGCTAATGCAAGGAACACCAGAAATCTATAATTAGGTGCTCCAGCTGTTGCGATATGAATTAAAAAAATGTTTAAAGCCGCGTTGAATAGTGTAACACGACAAGTTCATTTAGTAAAGAGGCCCATTCTCTATCAATAATATTAGCAATGATATTGAAATAATTCATGGACCATTTTCTAATATCGCTCAATTCAGATGAATAATATCTTACATTGTTTTTTGGTGAACGAACGTTTCCTTCGCGAGTGTTACTACATAAGGAGCACCCTGTAGGTTGTTTTTAGCTTCAATAAAGTAGTGCCCTTTTAGATTCTATTTATTATATCCCATGACTATTCTTCTCATAATTACTGCTCATTTCATTTATGGCGTGGTAATAGAACTCTTTAACATGTGAAGAAAGTGCAAAATTCCCTTTTAAGATATAAAATGAAGATTAAATTTTTAATCGGGCGAATGGATGATCGTAAGCTTATCGAGAGAGCAAAAACAAAGTTTGTGTCTATACACTTTATAGAGACATACTATGTTTTCGGTCTAAACCCTCGCTACTGCAACTTGTAAAAATTTGCCGGAAATATGTGTTTCTAGGTTGTGGCCTCCTGAACTTGTTAATACCGTACATATCTACACACGTAGTTAGCATCTGTATATAACCGAAAGAGACCAAATCATTTTAATTTCAGCGTTTTCGTTGAAGACGAAACAGTGCTCTTTGAATCAGGGGAATCGGGGACCCCATACAAGTAATTAAAGTTCCAGAGCCCTAACGGATTTCGTTTCATAGTCAAAATGAAAAAAGACTTCTGTTTGATCTGGTAAAGTGTAGGTGTAGTGTATTATGAACCGAAATGTAGATTAAAACAAAAACAACACAACGCAGACAAAATCAAACTATGTTTCCTGTTAAGTGGTCTTCCATTTTTTTTTCAATGTAATATTTGAAAACAAATTCGAAATGCAAAGCAAATTTGAATTTACAGTGAGAATTGCCGACATTTTGTCGAGACACTTTCCCTTATTTTTTGCATTTAAAATTTTTCTTTTATCAACAAATTCAATATATCACTCTAGAATGCCATCAGAAACGTTCATCATCAGTACTTTAAGCGCTTTGATCATATCATTGATCGTGCTTGGGCGATATCGAAGATTATTGCATAAAAATGTACATTTTCTGGTCGTTATAGGCATACATTAATGAACTAACCCCGGGGCGTTTTTTTCTAGGATACCCTCAGTCTGGGCCTAAATACTTTGTAAGTTTTTTATGCTTTACAATTAAACATTAATTAAGCCGTTGATCTAAATCCCGCGTTAAATTTTGTGACGTCATATAACTTCCAAGAAACGTCAGTATTTATAAACAAAAGAGACGGCACAATGCATAGCCTGATTTTCCCGGCGCGTGCTCGGGTTTGGAGATGGTTGTAAAGCCTTCCTATGAATCATTTTGTAATTTCTGTTTTAACAAATATACAAGTCTTTCTTTTCATGCAATAAAAGCGCCAATTCACGTTTTTGAGGGCGTTAAAAAGTTTTTAGAATCTTTGCAACGCCTTTGTTAACGCGCTCAAAATCGTGAACTGACCCTAAGTGATCGATATTGTAAAACAATAATTATGCCGATAACGTTGATTACGCACGGAACTTTTTAAATTACACCATCGATAGACGAGGGTAGCGTGTGAATCGGCACGTAGCAGACATAACCTATGACTAGCGCAGATAGGTGAAGTAATAAACTAAAATAAATGTTTTCAAGAACTTACCGTTCCTCAATTCTCACAAACTGGCCCACACAAATTACATCTGTCAATAAAAGATCATACATAAATAACTCCTTGTGTCTATTCCAAAGACATCCGAAATATTCCAAGTTACAAATAACATAACACAACACTTAGCTTGCTATTTTCAGAAAACAATAAATGGTTAAATTTAAGCGGTATGATTTTATAGATCTGCGTCAATTCAATTTTATGAAAACATCCGTGTAATATTGAAATTAGTGATTGATAGGTATGAGGCCTATCGCCATATTTTTTTTAAATAAAAACTTCAAACGATTTCAGATTTCACTTTTTCGACCAATGACAACTTCATATTATACTGTAAACTCGCGATTTTAAGCAATTACCAAGAACAATATCTAAGCTATTTTACAAATCTGAAAAAATACCAGGCATCGGTTCTAGGTTGCTTATCGTATGAGGAAGACCGAAGTTTTTTTTAAATACAGTTTGAGTAGGCTGTATTTACGAGGTTTAAGCTGCCTTTCGACGATTTTTGTTAAATGTGAGAATATACTACTCAAAATTGTAAAAGGGTCACTTATTTTAACGAGTCTTTAACGAATGTATCACCATAATAAGATACAGTTTACGATAGGAGCACATAAATATACTTGCAATGTACTTTAAGACGCTACCAAACTTAAATCAGATAGTACACGTGCAAATATGTTTCTGTGCTAATTCAAGAACCGTATCCTTAACAGACGATTTACAGTTTATAACATCTTGAAATTGCCAATCATTCCGATCAAAATCATTCTTAACCACTCATTCAGCGATTCAATTATTTTGTGATTGCATTGGCTGGTGTGGATTTTTTTAAAGTTTGATTTGTCCGTGAATTCACAAAATCAGAAAACGAAGTAGATTTTATTAAAGGGAGGTATTTTTTTCCGCTAATGTCGTCCAATTGGACGAAATTATCGATTATGTTTTACCTCCCCTCAAAAGCATTCAAAACTCGCTCTTCATACTTATTCAATTTCATTCTTCCAAAATCATTTTGAAATCTTTCAACTTGTCAATTTCACGATGTTCCTAACTGTATTGTTTTAAAACAATGTAGTTTATAAAGAATTATTTTCGAAATTTTAGCGCTATGTTAATGTGTACAAGTCGGTGATGACCCTGTGTTATCATTAATGGAGTACATACAAATTTACGCATTTAAGAGCTCAAGAACCATCTCTTAAATCGGGCCATTAAGCTTACATGTACCCAAAATTTTATAAATATATAATACGTTTTGGTGTTTAGTGTTTTGTATGAAAAAAAAAATCTAACGAGGTTGGGAGAATTGATAATTGTCGAGACTCTGCAAACAACCGAGTAAGATATTTTTTCATACAATACATTACGTGTGCTTTATATTGAACTTATAACCTCTATTTGAATTGTTTTCGTCGATGTTTCTAAAAGAAATGCAAGTTTCTAAGAATACCCGCATTATGTCATTGTTCTAAAAATGTCCATGTGATATCATAAAAATTTCATATTGGATGTTATCACACCGATATTTGTATAGACATAAGATAAAAAGTAGTGTACACCAAATCAGGTCGCCTGGATTAATAAAAAAAAAAAACCTTATATACTACAACTTTTTGACACGAGTATATCGCAATTTTGCATAGGGCCAACGTTTCACGATTTGGGCACATAGATACATTTGAACGCTTTTATTATATGCAGTTAAGACTTCAAAAATAAAGTAGTTTCGAATGCCTTGCATATCAAGGCAGGTCGAAAAAATTACGACATCAAAGCTCTATATATCACGTCAGGATGACGTGATATATAGAGACGTGTTGACGTAAATTTTGCGTCCTTTTGTATTTTGAACGCCGTTGAAGACTACATAATGTGTTCAATCAGGGGCTACATACACGCTAGTTACGCAGGAAATTGCTTCCTTTTATGTTGGTGGCCAATAGATTAAACGGGGGGGGGGGGGGGGGGGGGGATAAAGATGACATGTTACATATATCCTTGCCGAAAAAAGAAGTCTTTGGCATTTTAACTTTAGACTCTAACTCTCATAGGTAATTTAACACGTCTTTCGTCTGGTATGAAGACAAAAATGTAATAGAAAGCACTGAAAGAGAGAACTGCTAGACATCAACAAACACTTAACTTACAGACCTAACTCAATAAATAAGACGCGAGAACAATGAATTATTGATAGCTAGTCTACACTGATCAAAATTGTATAGTTAAAGGTTAATATTTTTCTTTGTGACAGTAAGATGTCATTCAGAACATCACTCGGACTTTAACGTAAACTGGAAATGACCAATCTGATCGACACTCGGCTATTTCCGTAACTTGCGTAGATTGGCCGAGAGTAGTAATAGACGGCACTTCACGGACTGGTCCGTGAAGTGCCGTCCAGATTTTGGGGTGGGTATTTGTGGATTTGGACTTAGTCTTTTCACAGAAATGTGAACTTAGGCTTGTGGGGAATATGAGTGTGGACTTAGTTTTTTGTACAAGACATGCGGGATGGGTTGTGAGTTATTTGCGTGAGGACTTAGTCTTTTTACAAGAAATGCGAGTTGGTTTGTGAGTAATGTGCAAGTGGACTTAGTCCTTATCTTACCGTCCAAAGACGGAAAGATAGGGACTTGGTATATGGACTTTGTCTTTGAAATAAGTGGTTGAATGTAGTGTGAAAGTGAGCAGTGCAAAGGGGACTTTGACAATTTGCGAAAGAAAATGAATTCTTTCTTGGTGTTGGGTGGTCCTGAAAAGGACCGTTTTTGTTGATTGATAGTTCTGCTATTCATCTCAGCACTTCTTTTTGGTCTTTGGTTTCTTGAAGTTATCGATGTTTTTGCCGTAGGCACCCATCCCTGTCATTGTAGGAATTTTGTATCCCCTCTTTTTTTCTGAACAATGTCTTTTTCTTGGACGAACATTTTCCGTTGATGATGATGATCTCTTGGTGGATGACGATTGCTTCTTTTTCATCACAGTCATAATACTATCTACGAGTTTGTGAAAGTTCGTTTGTTCAAAGTCAAATTCAACTGGAATCTTCAGCGGTATTGGTTTGAATGTGACTGGAGATGATGATTGTTGACACAATTTTTGAACATTTTGGTTAAGAATCTGTATTCTCTCCGTCAGTGACTTGAAATCCAAAAAAGAAATGTTGAAGGTATTCAGCTCCGCAATAATTTTTATCATGATAGCTTCTTGTCGCGAATTCATGGTTTTCAATTCAGCCAGGATGTTTTGAAGAACAACATCATTGGTACTCACTGGTTGGTAATTCTGTTCAATTGTTGATGAATTCTCCTGAGGTCCAAGTATCTGACAACTCTGCGATCCAAATGTTGAATCCATGGCTGATGCTAGCAAATCATCGTGTGTGATATTTGCCTGAGACATGATTTCTTGTAAATTGAAATCTGAATTCATTTTTACGTGTGTTCGCTTCGGAGGTTGACGAACGACTGATGAAGTTTTATACTGTTAGCCTAGACTACAGTGTAGGGCGCGCGGACCTTGGCGAAAGCACCTTTACTTTGTCAAGTAAAATGGACGTCGAGATGGGAATTTGTGTTTTCTCAGTGATGATTTTTCTCAAATTTCTCCTTTATGATGAAGAAAATGTAAATATTTTCTATCTCAAACGTTTTATCAACCTATTCTTTTATCATTTCCATTAAGTTCTTCGCAAAGTTATTGAACGTGAGGAATAAATTCGCAAAAACTTTTGAAATTGACGATGAATTTCTGCTGTAGATCCAATGTTTTTTCCTTTGTTTTCTACTTGAAACTGATTTTATTTTTATTTTGATGACTGGTAATGTTAGCTGAGATGTATTACTTGTCATTTTTATCATTTTCGACTGAAAAAGAGTTGAAATCTTATCATTATTCAATCTTAACGCGAGTATTTGAAACACGCTGATTTAAAACCGGTTGGCTATCGCTTTAAAATGTAAAACTCCGATATGAAACGGGTATCGGTGTACATGCCAGATAAAAATCGATATTTAATGTAGATGGGTGGATTAAACTCGCAAGTGAAGCATTGTTTTACTTGACTTAGCGTATTGTTGAATTTATTTGAAAATGCGATATTGGGTCTATGAAATCTTGTAGCTACATTCTGAATACTTTATACGGGTTATGTTTGGTGTATTTTAAATGTGACAATTTGAGAAATGGATGCATTCTTGCAATATGGTTGGCCCTGAAAAGGGCCGTTTATTCTAGAGGAAAGAGATTCTAACCCCAGTATTCTTCCTCCCTGTAAATACCGGGAATGTTTGGGTGAACTCTTTCTCTCCTTGGGTGACCGATTGGTTCCAAGAACTCGTTCACTACCCAGTCATCTGCCATCTTTGGTGTCCAAATCCCGGCCTCCCATCTTGCTTTGTACCGGATTTGCTCAAGAAGCAAAACCTGCGATGGTGGCGGGTGCCTAATGTAGATCACGGCAAATGATCGGATGTTTTCAGAGTCCATGTTTCAGTTTCAGAGAATGAATTTCTTATGGAACTGACGTCTTTTTATACCCAAAAGAGAGCGCGTACCCGGGAGGAAGCACTTGAATTTTCTCAAAGTCATTTGAAGGTTATTATGTTCGTTTTATCTATATAGGTCAGTGGGTCAGTAGGTTAGTAGGTCATCTCAAACAGTATTTAAATGCAGTTTTCCATACATTTTTTCATCTTGTAAGATGAATTCTGTATTTGATTTCTTTCGACGAATCCTTAAGAAAATGAAGAAAGAGAAAGTCGATGATGAACTGAAGCAAAGAAACCAGGCTTTGTATGAATTTATGTTGCGGCGTGGATATAATTTCTATACGAAGAAGAAGTTAGTAAAGATGGGAAATTTATATCCTGATCTTTCAACCTTCAAACCACCAACTGAACATTCCGGGTGGAAAGAAAGAATGATGGAGTTGTATCCAACCATGCCTTCCTTTCATGTAAAAGATAGGAATATGTACCCTGATCTTTCAGAGTTCATGCCACCAACTGAATGTAGTGAATGGAAAAGGGGTATGGTACAATTATATCCAAGTTTAACTTCTTTTCATTGAAATGATATTGAACTTGGAGAAATCAAAAGGTCCTTCTAAGGACCATCCATTTGTCTTGAAAGTTTTTAACTTTTCTGCAAATTTGGGTGGATGGTGAAAAATAAAAAGGAGGCAATGTTTTTTTAAATTTATTCAAATACAAAATAAATGAGACATGAAATGGTAATATGACAAACAATCATTATTTAATCATTACAAGAACAAAATGTCTATGTACATTTAAATGTCTCTTCTATAGAATGCCTTTAAAATGTCTATTTGTTTAAGTTCCTTAGTTTTGTTTCCTTTTCTTCTTTGGGATGTCAGATTCAGTCTTTGTCTTTCTCTTTCTTGACTTCTTTGTTTCGTCAATCACTAGTGTAGGACAAATGTCTTTCTCCGGGTGATCACTGGTCTTACAGAAGAAACAGTTTTGATTCTCCTCATTCATGATGATAGTGTCCGATTTGATATCTTTTAGGTTTGATATCTCTTCACTACCCACTTTTTCCTGAGAACATTTTTCCTCAGTCTGACTCTCTGTTTCTTTTTTCACATTGTCAATTGTCTGACCGTCATTTTTCTGGGTGTCATTTACTTCATGGTTATTAATGTCCTGTTGAACATGAACAGTTTGAGTTTCCACTGAACATTTGTTTTTTAGTGTATTTGTTGGTCCGAACTTTTGCACAGTGTTTTTTCTATCAACCCTTAAACAGTACCTGTTATGTTCATTACAGTGTGATAGGAATGCGCCAACGTATTCCATATTGTCCAGATCTGGTGTTCGATCGTTTCTTCTTGAGATCATGATGTCGTGGGTTATTGGATTCACATATACGAAAGCATAGTAAGACTCCTTCCTCGTCTTCTCAGGACAATCTTTCGCAAAGTGACCCTTTTCGTGACAGATGAAATAAATCCCTGGAGCATATATCTCATCTATGGTAAGTGTATCAAATACATTCTGTTTTGTAATCCGATATTCATCATTGCTGAACTGGTAAGACATATACATACCAACGTATGGTCCAATATGTTGGATTTGGTAGTCTGCTGGTATGTTGGTTATTTCGTATTCATGGGTGTATGGGTTAACGTACACCTGCATACGTTTTCTGTTCTTTATCTTTTTCACAACTTCTGACACAATGTCATAACAATTCATATTCTTAGCTAATTCAGACATGTCTTCTCTCTACAAAGATTTGTGAGTGAATGATGAAATAACATGAAAGCTACGTGGTATTTATACAGTTATGAACTGGTGAGTCATGAATACCCTATAAAAGCTGTGATTTGTTTCATTTCGATATCAGTTCTTTGTGAACACCCGAAAGAGAAATCATGTCAAAACGAAAAAGGGAAGAGGATAATGATGAATGGATTCCACTTCATAAACGTAAGTGGAAAAGAATTAAACTTTTGGACTACAGTGACTCAGAATCTAATGAGTCAAACAAAGCAAGTGAGTCGGAAAAAGATGTTCCGATGCAAGATGATACTGATTCATCTGATGATGAATTTTGGATACCAAAAAAGAAAAAGGTGAAACCTATTGAATCGGAAGATGAAGTAGAAGAAGAAAAAACGCCTGGATCTATGAGAGAAAAGTACAAGCTGTCCAAAGTAATGAATAAGAAGTCCAGGTTATTTAGAACTGACTCACATGTTGTGTCAGTGACATTTAAAGAATTTGATGAAATTTCACCTCAACAACTTGGAACTTTGTTTGATGATATTACAACCCAACTCAGCGAGACACTTGATACTGGACCAGAAGACAAAATTAGAGTTACCATCAACCACCCCGCTTTAGATATGGGGATACATATACCTTTCATGGATGTGCGTGATTTAAATGGTGAAATATTCTTAAGTGAAATTGAAAAAGTCATGCAATCAAATACTGAATTCAAGGTAGATGATGGTGAGATGAAATTAGATGTTACACACACACGATTACCAAGTGGCGGAGTCAAAAGAAAGGTAGTTGAACTTGATACGAAAGTTTTTGCAAAGAAGAAAAAATCAATCGTTGAAATTAAAAATGCAGAAGACAGTATGTGTTTTGCAAGGACAGTTGTCGTTGGAAAACTTTATGTTAACCGAGATGATAGTGATGAATGGAAAAGAAAATGGGATTTTATTCAACGTTCAAACAAGACGGTACAAAAGGATGAAGCTGAACTTTTACTGATGGAAGTAGGAATTTCTCCTAACAAACCATGTGGAGTTGATGAGTACAAGATCATTCAGACCTATTTGTACGAGCAGAACTATGTGATCAAAGTCCATCAACAACATTCTAAAGTGGAAATAACATTTCAACATCCAGTGGTGTACCAGGATAGCAAAGTGATACATTTGTATTACCATCAAGGACATTATGACTTTATCACAAGTATGACAGGGTTTCTATCCTGTAGCTATTATTGTGAATTTTGTGATGTTGGATATGATTATAGAGAGTCGCATTACTGTGAGTACATTTGTTCAGCTTGTTTTACATCCCCACGTTGTGATATTTACAACATAGAATTTTACTGTCATGGTTGCAAAAGAAAGTTTTTTGGACAAGAATGTTTTGATAATCATAGAAGAATTGAAGGTAAAAAGAAGAAATCCATATGTAATCTGGTAAAACTTTGCAGTAAATGCAAGCAACAATACAATGTTAGTAGAAATAGACATGTTTGCAAAGGTATGAAAAGGTGTCGTTACTGCAAAAAGGTTACTAATTCTGATCACCGTTGTCATATTCAGCCTTACTAAAGTAAGATACAGAAAGGTGACAATAGTGGTAGAGAATTAAAAAAAGAAAAAAAAAAGTCTTGCAAGGATGATCAAAGTGATGATGATGTGGATGATGATGATGTAGGTGATATAAAGAATAAACCATTGTTTATTTTCTATGATTTTGAATGCAAGCAAGATACTGGTCTACATATTCCAAACTATTGCATAGCACAGAGAGCTTGTGATGAATGCATAGATAAGTCACTTGATTATCACTGTTCAACATGCAGTGAGTTTGCCGAAGGAAGGGAGGTTATATTTCAAGGTGATAGCACTCTGACTGATTTTTGTAAATGGCTTTTCTCTAAGCAGCACAAGGGTATGACTGCTATAGCTCACAATGCAAAAGGATACGATGAATGAAATAATAAGAATTGGGAATCAACCCCCATCTCTGATCATGAATGGTAACAGTATCATGAAATTGGAGTTGAATGGAGTTCGTTTGATCGACTCCTATAACTTCATGAACTTTCGTCTTGGTAAATTCCCTGATACGTTTGGTCTGGAAGAAATGAAAAAGGGGTTCTTTCCTCATCTTGCCAACACTGATCAGTTTTGGGACTATGCTGGTCCATATCTTGATACCTCCTATTACATGTGTGACTCTATGTCCCCAGAATTAAGAAAAGAGTTCATGAAATGGTATAATGAAAAGGTTACAAACAAAGAAACTTTCAATTTTCAAAAAGAAATGGAGTCATATTGTCGTTCAGATGTTGATATCCTCAGAAGGGGGTGTGGTCATTTCAGGAAAGTGTTTATTGAGTACGGAGGTATTGATCCATTACTGGAAGCTATAACAATAGCTGATGCATGTAACAAGGTCTGGAGAAGTAGATATTTGCCTAAAGGTCAAATTGCAATTATTTCAAGTAAGGATTCCTCCAGACGTCGTTTCTCTATAAAAGCCATTCGTTGGCTCCAAAGTATTGCAAATGAAAAGGGCATCTTTATTCAGCATGCCCGGAATTTGGGAGAATTTGAGATCAAGTCTTTATCTGTTGATGGATTTCATGCAGAAACCAACACAGTGTACGAATTTCTTGGTGATCTATGGCACGGTTGTCCAGTTTGCTACCCAAACCGTTTACAAACCAACCCAATTAATGGTTTTACAATGCAAACTTTGTATAACGATACAATGGCCCGTCTACAATATCTAAAGAGATTAGGGTATATAGTTGAATACATTTGGGAACATGAGTTTGATGCAAGAGTTAAAAAAGACAAAGATTATCGTGAAGTAATCAATGGTTTATTCCTATACTCTGACCCAATAGATCCAAGGGACGGACTGCATGGCGGGCGTTGTAATGCAGTCAAGATTGCTCATGACATAGATGAATCTAGTGAGAAAGAAATTAAGTACATTGACATTTGCTCTTTGTATCCTTATGTATGCAAGTATAAATCCTACCCTGTTGGTCACCCGAAAGTCCTGACAAGCGAAAGCATCGACATTCAAAACATTAGGCAGTATGAAGGTCTTGTCAAATGTAAGGTGTTGCCACCTGATGATTTGCTTCACCCTATTTTACCCGTACATTGTAATAACAAAATGATGTTTCCACTATGTAGAACATGTGCGGAAGAAAGTTCACAGACTTGCTCTCACAATGAAAACGAGAGAGCGTTGATAGGAACATGGGTCACAGTTGAATTGTTCAAGGCTTTGGACTGTGGCTACAGATTACTTCATGTCTTTGAGGTTTGGTACTTTGAATCTCTCTCCAATAATTTTTTTAGGGGATATGTTGACAACTTTTTGAAAATCAAACAAGAAGCCAGTGGTTATCCTGAATGGTGTAAAACCCAAGCTGACAAAGATAAATTTATTCGGGAATATGAATCAGATGAAGGAATCAGTCTGGATCCTACAATGATTAAAAAGAACAAAGGAAGAAGGGCATTTGCAAAGATAATGTTAAATTGTTTATGGGGAAAACTTGCCCAAAGAGAGGTATTGACCCAATCAGAATATATATCAAAACCATCAAAATACTTTGAACTGATCAACAACCCTAACTACATTATCAAACATGTAGAAATATTCAATGAAGAATGTTCATTCATTCTGGTCAACTATGAATCAAAGCTGGATCATGTTGAGACCCATGGAACAGCCAATGTCATTGTCGGATCATATGTTACGGCCTATGCTAGACTTGAATTGTATAGCATCCTAGAAAAACTGAATGATAGAGTGTTGTACTTTGATACTGATAGTTGCATGTACATTCATGACCCACAGTTATGGAATCCACCTATTATCAATAGTAGATTGGGGAAATGGACCGATGAAGAACCCAACTCAAAAATTGTTAAGTTCAGAGGGTTGGGTCCAAAAAACTATGCATATCAATTGGTTACCAAAGATGGTGATATTGAAAGTAAATGTAAAGTCAAGGGTATAACCTTAGACTACAAAACTTGCAAGTTGGTCAATTTTGATGCATTTACAAAATGTATGCAGGATCGAAGTACTGAAATTAAGATAACCTATGACTGTAGAATCAGGAGACATAGAGATAGAAAAGTCACTCGTGAAGCACAAACAAAAACATTTAGATCAGTATATACAAAGAGAGTAATGGTCAATGATATAGATACTGTCCCATTTGGACATGAAAGTATTAGGGTATAAAAACAATAAAAACTTTTAGAGGGATATCATTTCTTGTGAACAAGCTGAACACTGTACATTAAGATATTGATTTTGTCTCTTAGAAAACAATGTTTGTTTTAGTTCATTTGGTATTGTACTTAACACATGATTTTGTAAGACAAAAACTGATTAGGAATGAACTAGAAAAAGAGATTTCACGATTATTACATCTTATAGACCATTCTATCAATGAGAAAAAATGATTAAAGAATTGTAAGATGATAACATTTCTGGCATCTATTATTTACTACTTGTGGAAGCTAAATTTCAAAATGTTGCCTTATCAACTTCCACTACCAATTGAGTTACGTGAAAAGATCTACAAGATATTCATCGGATATCATACAATGGATAAAGATATACAAGAAAGAATGAAAGTAGTTTGTATATCAATGTGGATTCGAAAGATGAAAAATGGAATCACGAGAGGACAACCTGCAATAGAATTGTTTAAAATGAGAGAATATATACAGGAGATGATAAACGATACACAGTTCGACGATAGTGAAATAAAAGTGTTGACGAGTACCTTACTTAATAACTTCTACTTTTGGAGGGATAGAGATACATATCAGTGGACATTTAAAACACCAATGCTGAATGGGAGAACATGTAGTGATTTCGTTGAGAAACTTAAAAGAAAAGCTAAGCAATTTAACTTTTACATGATGTATAGAAAGACATGGATTGATCATGTGAATTATCGAACTACTCCAACTACTGTTGAAGAAGTTGAAGCAATAGAGGGATTCATCATATTTGACAGAGATGTTAGCAAAGAAATAGTGTCCTCCACAGTTTCATCCTGTAGAGTACTTCCTGTCAATGAAGTGGATTACAAACCGGATAGTAATACATTCTTCTTTCCATATGAATTAGGAAATCGTGAAGTAGGAAAGACAAGTATTATAGTATCCGAATCAATATTGAATCATTATTGGACATGGATAAGTGGACTTAAAGGTGGATTTAATCATGACTAACGAACTGTTTAAAAACTTGTTGATGATTTTGTTTTTAAAAAATGAAAGTTGTGATTTTCAAAAAACTTTTTTGAAAAATATTTTGAAAAATATTTTTTGAAAATATTTTAAAAAATATTTTTTAAAAAATATTTTTTGAAAAATATTTTGAAAAATATTTTTTAAAAAAATGTTTTTAAAAAAATAAAAAAAGAAATTGTAAATATGTTATTGTAAATATGTTATTGTAAAAAATGTTGTAAAAGAATGTTTTATGTTTCAAAAATGTTAAAGAATAAAAGTTATAAAATGAATATATCTTTGTCATTTTATTTCTACCCATTGAATGGTTAGGACGTAAGAAATGGATGTAGATATTCTCTCCCTCTTGTTTAAACATCCTTGTAATATTTTCATTTCTGGTCCAAGTGGATGTGGTAAAACAGAATTCGTTCACAAATTGATAGATTATCGTGAAGATTTATTTGACATTGCACCAAAAAGAATTACTTGGTGTTATAAAGAATGGCAAAATGCATACAGTATCATGAAAGAAAAATTTGATTTCATTACTTTCATTGACGGAATACCTGTAGATGAAAATGAAATTGTAAGTGATACATCTATACCACATTTGGTAATATTTGATGATATGTTAGGAGAAAAGGATGAAGAGAAAATCAAATTATGGTTTACTAGAAAAGGTCATCATCGTAATGCAAGTGTCATCTATATAACACAAAACATGTTTTCACAGTCGAAATCAAGTAGAACCATTAGTTTGAATTCAAGATACATGATACTTTTTCGCAATGAACGTGATAATAACCAAATAAAGACTCTAGCAAATCAAATGCAAGCCCCACACTTGATTCCTGCGTACTATGATGCAACATCCTTGCCTCATGGTTTTTTGGTCATTGATTTTCATTCTCGAACTCAAAAAGTATTGAGATTAAGAACTGATATATTTCATAGATGGTATACAAAGAATGAAGATCAAGGTCCAATTATTTATTCACCTGTATAAATGGGTGAACTTGTGACCATTCAAGTCCAGTCTTTTGATCTATGTCATTGAGTGAACATGGCCTTACCAAGAACATCTACATCAGTGATTCATGCTTTACAGAACTTAAGTAGACAGACAAACAAGTATGAAAGAGAAGCGTTATTGAATGCTGGTTTAAAGAAAATATTGAAATGGTTTTCTTTGGCAGCACAAAATATCATTGAAAATAGAATCAAGCTACCAAAGCAAACTGTTACATATATGAATAAACATAGAGATGATGTAGCTAAGCTTGCAGATCAAAACATAAATGAACAAGTAAAACGTAAAATCATATTGAAACCAGGTGGTGGTGGTTTTCTTGGTGGTGTAATAATAAGAAGTCTCCTAAGATGGGATGGAGAACGAACTGCAAGAAAATTTTGTCATGATAAAAAATCTGTTAAAAGAAAATCTCCTAAGAAGAAAAATTCTGTTAAAAGAAAATCTCCAAAGAAAAATTCTGTTAAGAAAAAAGTTGTGAAAAGAAAATCTCCAAAGAAAAAAGTTGTGAAAAGAAATTTGAAAAGAAAATCACCAAAGAAAAATTCTCCAAAGAAATCAAAAAACAAATTCTTGATTGATGAAAGGTTCATTACAATGAGAAGATCACATAGACCTTTTTCTAAAATGTCATCAACAAATGTTACACCAAATGTTTCCCCCCATTTCATCAATTCATTCACCACAAACACCGATGCATATATCTCCACCTTCATTCTTATCAAGTTCTATGTCTCCGAATTCATCTGCCCGTTTTTCAACCCCAATCTCAAGTTCAACCTCTGATTCAAGTTATGACAGTGATTTCATTACACCACGACGTATGCCAAAATCAAGTCAGCAGAAACTTAGAAACAGAAAATATGGAATTGCACCCTTTTCACCCTTAACAACTTTGGATATGAGAACTGTATCTTCTCCAGCTAGAATAGCTCTTACAGCATTACGAGAAAAATTTTCTATCTAATAAATACTTTTGATATTACACGCTCTTTATCATTTATGATTTATCTGAAGAAGTGGTAACATGGTAAAAAAAATAAGAAAAGTTCCTTTAATTAGGAAACATGGTCATATGGTTATGGCATTAATGAAATCTTCACCGAAGCTAAGAAAAAAATTAGTAAAAGAATGTATCAGAATGTTGTCACAATGTTTTAAAAGGCAGTGTACACCTAACAGATGCTCAGAATAAGAAGTTGTATTCAAACCGTCAACATCTTTGAAATCTTGCTTCAAAATCAGTGTCTGTAAAAAAGAAGAAACGCATTTTGAATCAGAAGGGTGGATTTCTCCCATTGTTAGGGTCTGCATTAATACCATTATTAGGTAAAGCTGTCATAGGAGGGATTGGTGGTGCAATTAAAGCTTTATAATCTTATGAACCTGTGATTTCTGTAAAGAAGTACCTTTACAAAAAAAATGTCAGTAAGAAAAATGGTCATTGTTCCTGTCCAAGTACTGAATGATTTGAAGCAATGGAGAGATGAACAAAGTCATAAACCTATTCTACCACAAAATCCACAAGTAACCAATGTTTCCCACCTTTATAAGGATATGAAAAATACATTAGAAAGAACTGATATTTCTGAAACAGACAAAGCACAAACGTATGGAGAAACATTGTTCAAACTACAAAATTCATTTGAAAAAGTGAAAAATCCAACATTACCCCAATCTTCAAAAAATCAAGAAGCGGATTCAAGAACAGAATCAATAAATGTTTCATTACATGATCGTATCTTAGAAAGTGTACCTAAAACCATGCAGAGAAAAGCTAAGCTTCTGTTAAATATTCTTAGAGATAATGATAACATATCATGGGATAATCAAGGTATGGTAACATATAAAGGAAAACCTATCCCAGGTTCAAATATCATTGATCTCATAAATGAATCATTACGTAAGAGAAAAGGAATTTAACCTAGAGGTTGGGAAGTATTCTCTAAAGCTTTACATGAAAGCAATGTTCCACAAGAAGTAGTCGGAAACATGTCAAGATGGCAATGGATGCAAAAATATCTGCCTGAAAGTGAATCTAGTGAATCAGAAATAAGTTTTAGTACGCCCTTTAAAACCCCCGCCAGAAGTTCAGTAAGATCTCCATCCAAAATGAAAACCATAAAGAAGAGCACCTTAAGCCACTTAAGAAAAATGTCACCATATGCCACGACTCATGAAAAAGAAAAAAGAAAAGATCTTTACACTCAACAACTTTTAAGTCCTATAAAAAAAGATTCAATTTCTAAAAGTCTTCAGTCATGGGAGGCATACTGAAGCGTAAGTCCAAAGAAGCACTGTTAAGAAAATTATATTTAGGATTAAATAAAAATAAAGTTGCATATTCAAGCATAAAAGAATTATACAAAGCAGCGAAGTCCATTTTGAAAACCATATCATATCAAGATGTTAAAAAATGGTTACAAGGCGAATCAACATACACCTTGCATAAACCTATTCGAAGAAAATTTCAAAGACGTAAAACAATTGTTGCAGGAATCGATCACCAATGGCAAGCTGATTTAGAAGACATGCAACAATTTTCAAATCAAAATAATGGGTTAAGATATTTACTTTGTGTTATTGATGTCTTTTCAAAATTTGCATGGGTAGTACCTATCAAGAATAAGATGGGAAAAACATTGATAAATGCATTTCAGTCCATCCTTAAATCAAGAAAACCGTTATCATTACAAACAGATAAAGGAAGTGAGTTCAAAAACAAAGACTTTCAAACGTTTTTGAAAAAAAAAAGATCCATTATTTCACTACAGATAATCCAGAGACTAAAGCAAGTATTGTGGAAAGATTTCAACGTACGTTGAAAACTAGAATGTGGAAATATTTCACTCATAAAAAAACACGAAGATACATTGATGTTCTTCAAAACTTTGTGAATAATTATAACAATACTTTTCACCGGAGCATAAAAGCAAATCCATCAGATGTTAATCATTCTAATGAAGCAAAAATTTCAGAGAACTTATATGCAAAAAGTGAAACAAAAGTGATTAAGAAGATAAAAAAGAAACCAAAATTAAAGAAAGGTGATCGTGTTCGTATCAATAAAACAAAACATACATTTGAGAAAGGATATCTTCCAAATTGGACACAAGAATTATTTGAAATCACTCATGTAAATTCAAAAACATCTCCAATCACATATAAAATTAAAGATTTAGCAAATGAACCTATCCTTGGGTCATTTTATGAACAAGAATTGCAACTTATAAAAGATGATGAAGTTTATGAAATAGATTCAGTTCTTGATAAGCGAACAAGACGTGAAGGTAAAAAAATAATCAAAGAAATTAAAGTCAGTTGGAAAGGTTATCCTAAAAAATTTCAGAGTTGGATACCAGAATCATATTTAACGTGATTTGAAAAAAAACTTATAAAAACATAAGTAATTATCATGCAATCTCAGTTGGAATCTGGAGGTGACAGTGTCAGTCAGTCAACTCCTTTCACATGTTTTGGAAATTGTGTCCCTAAAAATCAGTTCACTTATGTATCACAAATAATAGTCATTTATGCCATTATTGCTACATCTATGGTACATCTTAGTATTCAAAGTGATAATCGTGAATTGTGGTTAATTCTTCTCAGTAGTTCTTTAGGCTACATTTTACCATCACCCGGATTAAAATTCACAAAACAGAATAAACATTCAGCATTTGATTTCATTGATGGTAAAAAATGAAATCCTTCTACATAACTTTGCCTAGTGATAGTTCTTTGAACTATTTTCCTTCAAACACACAATGTTGTTTTAAAGTGAAATTACCTAAAACTGTTCATATTGATAAAGAAGATTGGGAAGTTGGACTTGCACAATTGATAACACCAAGTCAATTCCTAAATATCAGTGAAGAAGAAGCCAGGTTTGATATCATCACGGCAGATACTGGTATTTACAAATAATATCTGAAGAAAATAAAAGAAAACCCAATCCATTAGAAATTACTGCCCTTAAAACTAATTCAACAGGACATGCTGCAAAATGGGCAATCAAATTTCGTTTCACAACTGGGTCTTACATCTCGCCATCTCATGTGTTAGATGTAGTCAATGAATGCATTGATGATGAAATTGGAAAAGTACTTCATGATAGTAGTGCAACTATTCACGTTGGATATTCTGAATCATCAAAATGTCCAAAGTTTGAATTCAGAAATATTAATAAAACTGGAATTAAATTCAATAAATCATTCAAAAACTTGGTGGTGATCCTTTGTTTGATGGTTAAACAATTTACAAAGGTCGAAGTGTTTTTGAAATGTTTAAATATTCACCAAACATTGATGCAGGATATAATCAATTATTTGTATATTCAGACATTGTTGAATATTCCATTGTTGGTGATACATTAGTTCCAATACTTCGAGTTGTACCATTTAAAACATCTAATTCCATTGAAAATGATATTGGAAGTCAACATATCAATCATGAAATTATTGCTCCACATTATTTCCCAGTTTCAAAATCAGATTTTGATTCCATTCACATTAATATAACAGGTGATTCTGGTCATCCTATTCAGTTTGTCATTGGCAAGACAATAGCAAAGTTGCATTTTCGTAAGCGCAAAGAAAATCAAAAATAAAAAAACATGGTACCTGTTTATAGAGATGTTCAACATCAATATGGTTTTGGCTTAGGGTCTTTGTTTAAATCTGCATTAAGATCAGTAACACCACTAATAAAACCTATGGTGAAATCAGGACTGCATGCAATAAAAGATGAAGGTATTAAACAAGGATTAGGAATAGCACAAGACATTTTAGTACATCGTAAAAAGCCCAAGAAAGTTCTCATGTCACGGGGAAAACAATCCTTGAAACATTTGACTAACAAGTTGTTATCGAGTATAAATGAAAAGAAATCAAGCAATGCACATCATTCTCATTCTCGATCTCGTCGTGGTAAGATCACGTCAAAGAAACATCGAACTAACTAAAGGTCAGCCAGACCATTAGACATTTTTGATTAACATTATAGTTTAAATCCAAAAAAGAAAAAAAGATGATGCAAAGTGGATCATGTGAGTGTAGTAAAACTGAGTTAGATGTATTATCAGTACCTCCTACCATGACAAGCATGCAGGAATCTCAGTGGGTTGAACATTTTCCTGTTGCATCAATTGCAAATGATTCACCAATAGAATTTATGATACCACCTCAAACAGAGTTTTGGACGGATTTATCACAGTCCTTTCTGTATGTAAAATTTAAAATCATCCAAGCAGCAGATGAATCGCCTTTAGCAGATGATGCTAACATTGCACCAGTGAATAATTTCTTACATAGTATGTTCAGCAACATAGATCTATACCTGAATAACTAACTGATAACCAGTGGATCAAATAATTATCCATACAGAGACTACATTGAAAACCTTTTGTCATATAGTCCAGAAAGTAAGAAAACTCATTTGAGAGCAGGAGAACTCTGGATTAAAGACACAGCAGGACATATGAACGATGCTCAAACCAACGGAAATAACGAGGGGGTTAAACAACGAATAGCGGCTATTGCGGAAAGTAAGACAGTGGAATTATTCGGACGTCTTCATCTAGATATTTTTCTCCAGGAAAAATATCTTCCCAATGGAGTGGAAATCAGACTAAGATTAAATAAGTCACGTCCAGAATTTTGCATTATTCAACATACAGGTGAACCCAAAATTAAAATTCAGTTTGAATCAGTAAGTTTCCATGTTAGAAATGTTGAATTGTCACCAGTAGTTGCAAATAATCTGAACCAACTCATCGCACAGAATAATATGAAAATCCCTATTCGTAGAGTAGAAGTCAAAACATTTTCAATCACTAACGGTACTCTATCAAAAGTGGAAGATCATTTGTTCCAAGGCCAGTTACCAAAATGTGTTTTTATTGGAATGGTAACAAATGGAGCCTTCAATGGATCTTATACATCAAACCCATTCAACTTTTCTCATTTCAACGTAAGAAAAATAGCCGTATCATGCAATGGACACAGTATTCATGGTAAACCATTTGAACCTGACTTCACAAATGGACTAACACTGAGATCATATCTGTCTTTGTTCAATGCCACAAAATCCATTGGTGCTGACAAATCATTTGGTATAACAAAAGAGGAATATGATGCTGGTTTCGCTCTTTGGGGTTTTGATCTCACACCAGATCAAGGTAGTGAAGAAGGACAGTTGCATCCTATAAAAACTGGAGGCTTGAGAATAGAACTTCAGTTTGGATCTAACCTTGCTAGAGTCATCAACGTTATTGTTTTCGCTGAATTCGATAATCAAATTGAAATCAACAGTCTTAGAGAAGTTATAACTGATTACTAAAAATCATGCTTGGATACCAGTACGCCATAAAACTTAGAGAAGAAGCAGAGAAAGTGAAATATTCATCAAACATTGAATCAGTTCGTAAAAATGACATTCACAACAGTTTTCAAAAGTGTATGGTGGATCAACTGCAAGAACTTATCAATGAAGAAGTTCATAACAATTGTAACGGGTGTCAAATAGATCATCCGAGTCAGATAGAACACCCTGTTTGCTTATTCATGAGTAGAGAAGAACATACAGACTTGTTCATTGAGCAAGCAATGCTTAAAGTAAATCCATACAAAATAATGCAGGCATGGTATCCACAACTTGAAGAATTAAAACTAAACGAACAAGAATCAGTAGAAGCCTATCGACTATGGCAAAGTATAAAAAAGAACATTTTGTGCGGATTCACAGATACATGTACATGGCTAGAACGTTGGAGTGAGAAAGTAAAGCAGTCTTGGGATCAATAATGTTCACCAGTGAAATTCAATATATCTTGGATCGTGGAGTGTGGATTAAAAATCTCAATGGAAGAGTATGTGCAAAGGATTTATTACCAAAGCGAAAACCTTCACATGTGAAGGCTTATATCATCAATACAGCAGATTCATACAACTCAGGAGAACATTGGGTAGCAGTTATATTCTATCCAAATGGTAAAGCAATGTACTTTGACTCATACGGTCTTCCACCACTTCTTAGGGAAATATCTCATTTTATCCAAACTAATTCACGTTCATGGACTTATAATAACCAACCTATTCAAAGCATCCTTGGAAAAGTTTGTGGACACTATTGTATTTTTGCCTTGGATGGGGTAGCAAGAGGATACAACTTAATAAAATTTCTAAGAAAGACATTCAGCACAAGGAACTTACACAAAAATGACAGAGTAGTCACGATGTGGTTCATACAGACATTTAGCAGAATTGTATAGACATTTTGTAAAATAAAATTGATTGTAAATATGTTCATGATTGTTCATTTTTGTTCTTAGTTCACAGTTCATTGTTCAATAAAATATAGAAAATGTAAATATTTGTGTTTTGTTGTCGTTTAATATTCCATCCTTCTCATGATTGTTCATGATAAAGGTAAAAGAATCGGATTCATGATAAAGAATAATGAGTAATATCGTATTTTCATGCTTGGAGAAAACACAAATTTCAATCTCGGCATCCATTTCTTCAATTCAAAGTAAAGGTGCTTCCAGCAAGGTCCGCGTCGTCAATATAAATACATAGCAGATTTTCCACTGTTTAACATTCTAGATCATGGAACCGATTCGTAGAGAACTCACCGATATAGCAAAGGAATTGCTGAACATTGCTGAGCGACTGTATCGCGTACAGGGAATGATTAGAGATACTCAAATCATTTCTCCACAAGAAAATGCCATTGAGCAGACACCAACGAATAATCTGCAAGATGTCTTTTTCTTGGATAGACCCATCTTGGGTAGGACAACAGAACAACTAAACAGAGCACTACCTGATGTCATCTACATGGGTACTCAATTTAGGAGAAGAGTGGTATGGAATGGAGAATCATTGGTCATAAAGAAAAGAATGAGGAGACATTGTCCAATTTGCAATGCACGATTTGGATGCAGCCACTACTAAAGAGATCATAACTATCAACCAACAAAAACGGTCCTTTTCAGGACCACCCAACACCAAGAAAGAATTCATTTTCTTTCGCAAATTGTCAAAGTCCCCTTTGCACTGCTCACTTTCACAATACATTCAACCACTTATTTCAAAGACAAAGTCCATATACCAAGTCCCTATCTTTCCGTCTCTGGACGGTAAGATAAGGACTAAGTCCACTTGCACATTACTCACAAACCAACTCGCATTTCTTGTAAAAAGACTAAGTCCTCACGCAAATAACTCACAACCCATCCCGCATGTCTTGTACAAAAAACTAAGTCCACACTCATATTCCCCACAAGCCTAAGTTCACATTTCTGTGAAAAGACTAAGTCCAAATCCACAAATACCCACCCCAAAATCTGGACGGCACTTCACGGACCAGTCCGTGAAGTGCCGACTATTACTACTGCCGAGATTGTGGAAAGTACATCGGGCGTAATTGAAGTATTTTTCTTTTCTTTTTTAGGTAATTCGGCTTCTGGTGGTTCTTCGGTTATTATATACGCTTGAAGAAAATCACATTTTTTAATTCTTTCCGAGAGTCTGTGTATAACTTTTCGGTATTTTATAATTAGATGACAATACGCATAAAACACTGCAATAGTTATCAAATTGTAAAATATGCCCACTTTTATTCTTTCGGTGATTTTGCTTGTTGCAACGTCATCCATAGCGGTATCGATGGTGTTTATGACGTCATACTCGTATAAACCCACGGCTGAACCCGTATTATTCCCGAGGTCTATTCCGTAGTATCGCCGGGTGTTCCCGATTGATGTTTCCGATATTAACCTTGAATAAGATACTGTTTTCGTACTTTTTGGCCCATAGACATTTAAGTGGATGAACATGCAAAATGGTATTGAATTTTAAAACTATATTGTACAATCTAAAGCCTTTGCAAATGATTCACTCTGCTCATCGGCATTCGGGTCGAACAGTTGAATTACCAGTGTTTCGATCTCATGAAAGCCTCTAGGGAGGCCCTTCTTGATCAACTTATTTCTCGCCCGGAAGGATCCCGATTTTGATGTTTTTCAGCCGGGCCACAATTAGAGACCAGCCTCTGTGTTCCGACTGACAAGATGATACAAACCGTTTTCAAACTATACCTGTCACTTGAACGCATGTGCACGCGCAAAGCGGGGTATGATAAGAAAACGGTTTGTAACATCTTGTCAGCCGGAACACAGGGGTTGGTTTCTAATTGTGGTCCGGCTGAAAAAAGACAAAATCGGGCCCCGCTCGGGGAAGAAATAAGTTGGCCCTTTATTTGGGACAACTTATTTCTAGCCCGAGAGGGTCCCGTTTTTTGTTTGATTTTTTTTCAGCCGGAAACCAGGCCTTCATTCAGGATGACAAAACGGTTCAAGTTATACACCACTTAGCACGCGTACCTGCGTGCAAAGTGGAACATAATTTGAAAACGGTTTGCAAATTTTTTTTCAGTCCGAACGCAGGGCTGGTTTCCGGAAGAAAAACAGCAACAACGAGACCCGCCCGGGTCTGAAATATGTTGGCTCTAAGCTAGCAAGCAACCGGTAAATGTATATTTAAATGAAAGTTACGCGAGTTAACCCTTTGCTGTTTAATCACTGCTTTTTACGTGCCTGTGATTTTTATAATTGAGAAAACATTGTGAAAAAAAAGAAGAAATAGCTTCTGACAAGCAATTTCTTCTTTTTCCACACTATTTTCTACCCTACCGCATGGCTATTTTTCAAATTAAATCCACTTTGAATTTTCGTCTGCAAAACCTTTGAATTTGGACAGGTCCAAAATTTTGTAAAACAGGAAAGTGTTAAGGAACATGTGAGACGGTACCTCAAGGTACACGCGTAAGTATAACCGCAAAGGCCCCTTTTTACATTTCATTACCGAATTACTAAGAGATGCATGGCCGAATGAAGATGACATTCTATGCAAGTTTCATGCAAATGTGTCCATAATTTTAGTAGTTGTGTTGAAGAGTTAGAATATCATTATTCATCATTATTCATTATCAATATTGCTTATATTAGTATCATTCTTATGTACATCGACGATCCGCAAACTGTACCAACAAGTTAAGCTAACGGAACTTAGTAAAATTGACAGAATTAAAGAAACGATTACGCTGTCCCGAAATGTTTATTGTTTATGATTATTACTGTAATATTGGAGGTCAAGCTGTTACAAGAAATATTAATCAACCATAAGAATCAAGTACAATAAAAGCGTTACTTATTGCATTGCATGGGCTTAAATTATTGACTGTTCCATATAGATCTATAAATTTGAATATCACCTACTCACAACACCTTTTTCGCCCTTTTCACCCTTTTCTTTCTTCCAAGCTAAAAAACAGCGTGCGTTGCGGGAGTGAAATAACGTCGTTGAATATTCTTATTAAAACATTGGTTTCGTTACATTATTGCAATATTTAACCATGCAAATGAGCTTACAGCCTATATCAACGCTATTTTCTAACCGCGAAAAAGACGTCATAATATTTTTGAGTACATCAATTTACTGACGACGTTATCATATCGTATATCATGGGTCCATGGGTTCGATCCACGGCAGCGACACATATTCTATCCGACAGTAATCTCTATCAATGGATAGATATTCATTACCCTAAGTGGGAATGCAGCTTTGGACAAGGGAAATAGTGTTATGCTAGTATTAACGTGAGAATTGGACAAGAGCCGCATGGAATCCATGCGCTTAGATGCCCCTGCCTCCGCGATATGACTGAAAATGGGCGGCGTAGAACCTGATTCAAATAAACAGAAGACTTTCGTGCGTTTTGCTACACACACTTTCATCGAACGCCAGTGGTTCCAGAACATACAAAAGCCGAACGTTCTTAGAGCCTGAATTCTGATAGGAACGTTATGTCTTTACTAATTGACAGAATTGTTTCTTGCGACGAATATACGAAAAAACAAATTATCCTTTCTCCAGGAAAACCTGCCTAAATGACACCAATTTGTAATTTCAGGGCCCGAGGTTATGAAACTTTTCTCAGGCTCAGGCTCAAATTTCTCAAATTTTAAATTGAAATAAATGTAAGAAAATAAAAGATAATATTAATTAGTTGTTATTTATAACAACTTATCAATATCCTCTTTTATGTTAATAAATTAAAATAAGTAATTAAACAGAATTACGGCTTTAATCTCAAATTGAAATTTGAGAAAATTTAGAATTGAGCCTGAGAAAAATTTATAGCATCGGGCCCAGATGTCTAACCCAGATGCAACAAAACAAACAATTTTACACTATAGATGTATTTTCAAAACTAAGCTCTAACGTGGAGTCCATTACCATAGGTATATCGGGTATATTTAAAAAAAAAAAATATGATAGGAATTGAACGTGATACAGCCTTTTCAACTTTGAAACTACATGAATGAGTAGACCTTACGATCTTGGACAAGCAATACGTTTCATTTGAAAGGTAGTTTCTATCATTTTAAGGTATTGTTTAAACCTGTTTTCTCTTTTTTGATAGAATGGCACGGTAATTAAACCGTTTAAAGTAGATTTCACGGCTCACCGCACAAAATCTACCTATAATGCTATTTCAAAGAATTTGTAGACGTGTATTCAATGTACGCAAAAACTGAAAATAAACTCCAAAATATTAAGGAATACATTGATAAAAAGGGATAAATTGCTTGAAACAAGCAATTTTTCCTTCATTCTCAATGTTTCCCACTTTATGACTTTCAGTGCTTAAAAATTAGGAGTTTTCTGGAAATGGTAAATAAACAGGTCAAAGCATACGTGACCCGTCAAGCGAAAGGGGATCATCTAGGTAGTGCGTAAATTGTCGACCCTAGTCAGACTGCGCCAATGGACTATAGGCAGGTTCCTGGATAACTTATCAGATATGTGTCTGCCCAGGACAAAGAACGCTATAATTGTAAGTACCGACGGTGTCATAACAAAACTTGTCGGTGTCATTAACGAAATTAGTTCATGATTATTTCATGAATAGATAATGAGATTTGTAAAATCTATATAAAGAAATCATTTCTCATAGACTGTTCTTGTATTTTTTAACGGGTCTGTATTTTCGAGAGAAAAAACGTCTTATTCTTAAAATAACACCAACATGCGATAATTTTCTTTCTTTCTTTCTTTGAATTTATACTTGAGAAAATAAACGTAGTAAAAAGAAATTCTTTATAACAAGCTCTGTTTCCTACACCTTCTACCGCAAAGCGATAACAATTAATCTGAAAAAATAGTTTCTTGGAGAGAAGGCGCTGCCTTTTATACAGGATTTCTATAAAAAAAAAAAGAAAAAAAAAAACAACCCAACATAGACTGGCTATTTTAGCATCTTGCCCTTAATCACAATTCGGTAGTTGAGGAACTCGATTCCTTGACCCCTAGATTATTTGAGAGGCAATTCACCGCTCGACAATAAACAGGGTTCGGGTAATTTAGAACCGGGGTTAGAATCTCGAAATCACGGGCTCGATCTCGAGTTGATCTAATAAACGAGCTATGCGTTCAGGATGACAAAACGGTGAAACTGTTTGTAAATTATACCCGCTTTACACGTTCACTTGCGTGCAAAGCGGGTATAATTTACAAACAGTTTCACCGTTTTGTCATCCTGAATGCAGTGAAGGTTCCATACGTTTCTAGGTGAGGCGTATCTGATCCGTGTTTCAAAATGAGGGGCTCGCCTTGCTTCGTTATCCAGCAATAGGGGCTGAGAGACGTGCAATTGTACCCTAACGTCTATTATACTATCGATTCGTTAACAGTCTTATATGACTACATTCGTACATAATTAACTAGGCCACCAAGATTTGTTGTTTTCCGGAATTATCCCCGTTAATTGCTATATCGACTAGCTTAACGGGTCACAAACAACTTGGTTTATGACCGCGTCTTGTAGGAGAAGTATTCTTTATCCTTAACCAATGAAGTTACACATTTTGAGAAACCCGTGTGTCGTTGAGTGACAAAAATGCCGTATCTACATGTACACACGACAATTTGGCAGCCAACCAACGAGTAAGAAATGTCAAATGCCTTTTACATCAGTTTTGCATTAAAACTATCGCACATTCAAATGGCTTCAACCTATTATAGAGGAGAACAAAAAACTCTTCCATGTATCTTTCGATGTATTGACACCCAAACTGAGAGAGCGGGGTAGATTTTTGCTCGAGATATAACTAGTTAATAACTCCATTGGCATCTAGAAATAATCTGTCCTATTAGTTCACTTGTTCAGTGCTCAATTACAAACCTCGAGACTACGAGTGCCAATGTTCGGTTGCAGGTGCTGGATTATGCAAAATATCAGTCATAAAAGGGACAGAACTCTTAAAAACTTTTAAAGTTGCCCCCGTTATTGTTGTCCAGATAGCTTTAGTAATAGTGTACACATATGCCAATTTTCATGAAGTCATCTTCAATAACAACAGAAATATGACTAAGGCTAAGGTTGTCAGGCCAACGCCAACAACAGCGTTATCAATACCTCAGGTTTTCTCCTAAACAGCCAAGTTAAAAAGTGATATGCTAGTAAGCAGATCATCACCAAATGCCATTTTAAAGGCATAACAAAACAAAAATATAATGATATGTAACTTAATAACTATCATTCTCCTTAACCGCACTTTTTCAGCAAATTTCCAGGAGACAGTACAAACCTATTGTAAAAGTCTGTAAAGGCTCTTACGTTTTTTTTTTTTTTTTTTTTTTTTTTTTTTTTTTTTTTTTTTTTTTAAGTGATCCTTTGATTTCAGAAAGATTGAGCCGAAATGGAAACCTCTTAGTTTTCAGAATGTCAGCATGTCATAACAACTCTGAAAAAACTTTTTATATCAAACTAGAACTGTCGTAGAGCGGACTAATACCCCCCACAAGCCCTTTGTCAGAATGCAAGTGCTATTAGTGCATGATGTGTTTGTAACTAATATTGAGGTCATATGTAGCATTTGTATGAAGTTTCATGATTCTAGGTCGCTTGGTTTTTGAGTTAAGAGTCCAGAAATGAAAATTGAACAAAAACTGACTGTGACCTTGACCTTTGACCTATATACCCCAAAAACGATAGGGCACTTCCTTGGATCAAAAGCAACATTTGCATAAAGTTTCATGTTTGTAGGTCACTTGGTTCTGGAGTTAGAGTCCGGAAACAAAAATTGAACAAAAATTTACTGTGACCTTGACCTTTGACCTATGTAACCCAAAAACAAAAGGGCACTTCCTTGGGTCATAAGGAACATTTGTATAAAGTTTCATGATTGTAGGCAACTTTGTTCTTGAGTTAAAGTCCGGAAACGAAAATTGAACAAAGGCTGACTGTGACCTTGACCTTTGACCTATGTAACCCAAAAACAATATGGCACTTCCTTGGGTCATAAGGAACATTTGTATAAAGTTTCATGATTGTAGACCACTTCGTTCTTGAGTTAGAGTCCGGAAACGAAACTGACTGTGACCTTGACCTTGGACCTACATGACCCAAAAACAATAGGGCACTTCCTTGGGTCATAAGGAACATTTGTATAAAGTTTCATGATTGTAGGTCATTTGGTTCTTGAGTTAGAGTCTGGAAACGAAAAGGTCTACGGACGGACAGACGGACGGATGGATGGACGGACAGATGGACGGACAGACAGACATGGTGAAACCAATATACCCCCCTCTACTTTGTAGGTTGGGGGTATAAAAACAAAAGGTGGTTATACTTGGTTCGGAAGAATTTTTTAAAATTTTTCCTCTATATATTCATGTAGAAATTGATATCCAACAAAATGGGGCTATTTTCTTAAGCACTGAAATTATTTGAAATATATTTGTAGCGGAGTATTAGAGGATGCATCATGCAAAATATGAAAGCCATATGCATTAAAATTTGGGAAGAGACTCAAACATTTTTTTTTCAATCTGTTTCAATGGCAACCAGATTTCTATATCCCAAAATAAAGCATTTTGAATGTGCTTGGCCAAAAGATCATTCATGCGAAGTTTGAATTAGATTCAATGGCTAGTTTGGAAGATCTTTTTTAATTGTAGAAAGAGGGACAAACAGATGTACAATCAGCTGGAAGAACAAATAGACAGGGGTTGGATATTAAACAATAGCTTTTGTGCTCAGACAAGCTATGACAAGGGGGCAAATTGTCACAAGATGCACTGTGTATACACTATGGATGAAAAATAACAAAGAGAAATAACTATAAAAAGTAAATATGTAGATTTACAGTTATTGTGCATTACACTTTATAATCATGAGAGGAATATAACTGCCAAGTTTCAAGTCAATCAGACTTGAGCTGACAGAGTTTTGCTCCGATCAAAGAAGTGGATGCTGCCGGCCCACCAACCAGATGCCACAAGTGATCACATAATTATCTGTTCCGTCTTTTAATAAGTGTTTGAACAATTTTTAATATGACAAACTAAGGACATAATGACGAAATCAATTTTATTCTTATCTGTATTTTGTTGTTGATATATAATCAGTAGAATATCATCTTGTCCATCCAATAAAGATTTATCGGTAACCCTTTTATTTTTTCCAATTTTTAGACTGACAACAATGAAAAGTTGGTGCAATTTGAAAAGCAATCAACCTTCGTAGTAGAAAATATTGCGGTCAAAGAGAGAAATTGCTAATTACAGGTAGTTACTTCTTTTTTCACACTATTCACTTGAGTATAAAATTACAAGGATGTATAGTGTAGATACTGTACAGGAATGGTTAGCAAACTTCTATATAAGGTCATCTCAATGAATGTTTACTAATTAATCTTATTCGTGGTACATGTCTGTTGTAAATTAAGCTTTGGCAGACAGTATAGACTAAGATCAGCCTGCATAGATATGCAGTCTGATCTTAGTCTTCACTGCCTGCTTTCTACTCAATTATTGTGGGAAAAACTTGAGCTAGCCTTGTTGAAATGCCCAAACTAAGGCATTGTCTACGAATTCCTGCACTCGGCTGTTTGGTGCTGGATTGTGGATGAAAAATCTAAATTGATAAAGGGGTCATTATTTACAAAAAATGCATCTACAGATTTCTCCCTTGTTAGTATAGGTTGCCATTTTGATAGTCAACCTGGTCGCAAATTGATAAAAGGAGCATAATTTGCAAACAATGCATCTTCAGTTAACCACCTTGTAAGTAAAGGTTGTTCTTTTCATAGTTAACATGGGTGCAAAGTTTCATGTGAATGTCTTCATTAGAACCAGGGATATCACAAAATGTCAATGTTTTCCCAAGATGACGACCTAAACAACAACAAGGCTTGAGCAATTTTTCTGATTTCTCCAAAAGCAGCCAAATAATAAATTGGTTATTTCTTTGAAATAAAATTTGGATTGAGCAGGATAAGGATCTATCCGAGAGCTATAGATAGAGGAGGTATTTTGGATTTCAAATGGAAATGTGTCAATAAAACTTGCAGAAATTGTGGATACTCATTGGAATCATCTTGTCAAGACAATTCAAATTAGTACCCTCAACATAGAGTTTCTATAAGAATTTAAGATTTTAGATGGTCTTTAGCCCCTCTTATCTGTACCCCTTCATCTTTCTCCATCAACAGCTTACATCTGATAGAACCATAACGGTTGCAAATCCCAATTCATAAAATTAAACTATAGTTTGTGATATTTCAAGATATATATTATACTCTTTGTGAAAATAGATTTGAAAACAACAACAGTTTTTTTTCTTTAAAATTCACTCAATGATTCAAATTGATCTAGCAGTAAAACAAATAGATAATCCACCATTAATTAAGCACCATTGAAAAATGAGCCTATGTGTGACATTTCGAACAATTCCATATGTGTGCAAAGCGAAGGCACAGGCTGGCCAGAATCTTCACTATGCACTTTATAGATTGATAAGGCCGTAATCAATTTTCATGCAGTCAGCATTTATCATTATTAAATTGTGCCATTGTCAACACTTCCCAATGTTTGTATCTTGCACACATGTGAAATTAATGGAAATGTCACGCACAGGCTCATATAAGTTAGGTCATAGTATTGCAATATCCCATTTTTCATCACAATCATAAATCATTAATGAGGCAAGCAACATTTACTTCTTTCAAAACATTAAACATGTCTAAATAAACCTGAAAATCTTAATTCAAGGGAAAATATCTGTAAAATTTAGAGAAGTTTGTCCAATAAATATTTCATAATATTACTAACCTCTGTTAAATAAGATATTTGAGTAAACAAACTCCAGCTTATTCTGAATGAAGTTACAAGATTTTGTAAGCCTACTGGTAATTTTAAAGTTAATTTATTCAATTCTAGTTATGTCCTTCAAAATTTGCCCATTCTGATTGGTTGAATAATTGGTTCGTTTTGTTAATGAAAACAATTTTGAGACCACAGCTTTTTTGTAAGCTTCCAGGATAGTTTTTTTTAATTCATGAAAGAATGAAACTAAAACCCAAATCACACTCATGTATGGATTAGCTTTGCGCATACAGTGTTATTAGGACTTAAGTTTCAAACCTTCATGAAATCTACAATCGCTGTCTTCATAACCTTATTTTAGATCAAAGGAAGTTTTTACATTGATTATTCAAGAATTTAATAAAGTCCAATAGCAAACATGACCTTAGACACAGAGATCTTCTCAGTTTTCATTAGAATCAAGACAACAAAAGAGCCAGAAGTCACAATAAACATGTCAGGATAGGTTAATAGAAACATTCAGTGAAATTTTCATAAAACTGAGCATGTGCATGGCATTTCGGACAATTCCAAGTGTGTGTCAAGTAAAGATCTGCATCTGCACAGTCTGACCAGGGTCTTCACTTTGCGCTTTGTAGAAAGATAAGGTCCAAAAGTGTCCTTAGAAAGTCTGGCAAACATCTGATTATCCAACAAGGCAGTCAAGGTTGGTTATTGTTCGCCCTTCAAGCACATGTCAAATTGTTGGAAATGTCACACACAGGCTCAAAGTTCTATTCATAATAGGAGTTGTGTAAACAAGACATGGTCATTTTCATTTGTTTGTTTGTTTGAATGGGATTTACGCCGCTTTCAACAATTTCGCAGTTATATTGCGGCGGCCGGAGCACCTAACAATGGATTCCTGGTATTTCTTTCACCTGTACTACCATTACACCCTTTCCTAGCCTCCAGCTACTATCTCACATAGGTCTACGATTATCAACCCATAGGTGAAAGACAAATAGTTGGAAAGAATGAGTGCCGCCGTCAGGGATCAAAAACGGGACCTCTAGATTGACAGTCCGCCGCGCTACCAACTGCGCTATGACAGCGGCTGGATAGACAGAGAAGATGATACCAATATACAGCCATCTTCGGAAGCGTATAATTTTTTTTCTTCCTTGTTTGTAGTCATTTCAGCGAATCCAGTGAGTATCCAGAACAAAGGCTCTAATGGTAACACCTCCAATTTTACATAGTAAATATATATAATACATACTTAGTGTGTTATATGAAAAAAAATATGTAACGAGGTTGGGAGAATTGAAAATTGTCGAGGCTCTGCCGAGACAATTATCAATTGTCACAACTGAGTTAGATATTTTTTTCATACAATACACTAAGTATGTATTATATTTATCTTATAACCTCTATTTGTCTTGTTTTCGTCAATGTTTCTAATAGAAATGCAAGTTTCTAAGAATAACCTCATTATATCATTGTTCTAAAAATAACTATGTGATATCATAAAAAATATCATACGGGATGTTATCGCACAGATATTTGTACAGTTATAAGATAAAAAATATTATTGTCTCCCTGCAGCTTGGGAAAAGCATTAATTATGGCTCAGTACAAGATTGTTGTAAGTACCTATAGACATATAAATATATAGACACTTACAATAGTTTTACACTGATCCATAGCTCTGTCAGTGCAGACACATTGTATAACCATAGACATTACCTTTGCAAAGACCACATGCATTGCAGTTTGAAGACTCGGTGCTAAATAAGATTAAGTACCAATATATCAATGGCAATTTATTAATGGCAATTTTTGCACTGAAGCATCAATTAAGTATTGCTTACTCAATGTACTAGCACAAACAACACTTGTGGGTAGAATACATGCATCACACTTTATAAACATTACTTTTGCAAAGACCACATGCATTTCAATTTGAATATTCAGTGCTGAACTATTGAAAGTGCCTAAATTTTGATGACAATTACAATAATTTTGCACTGAAGCATCAATTTGGTATTGCATACTCAATGTATTAGCCTAAACAAAACTTGTGGGTAGAATACATGCATCACACTTTGTGTTCCAACCATGTTGAAGGCTAATTGCAAAACTAATACAAGTGCCTATACATTTATACAGACTTACAATAGCTATGCACTAATTGATCAATTTGTAAGTGCTTAGGCACTGTAAAAGCACATTGACTTAGGCACCAACCTCATCAACAGGTCAGCAGAAAACGATTGTTAGTGACTATAAACTTATAGGCACTAACAATAGCTTTGTGCTGACCCCTTGACATGTATAACAGTTTGCAGGATCCTTTAACACTAACAAATAGGTATCAAATCAACAAGATTGCCCTTTGGTTGAGTCATATTGTCTGGGAAGAATGCCACCAGTAAGTCAAACAATTCTGTTCTCTTGTGGTAAAACTCTGATGCATCCATGTCACTCACTGAAAATATATAAAATCTTATTAACTGTAATTTGCCTGAACCCAGTCCCATACAATCCCATTTTTTGATGCCTTAAAGAAAGAAGCTTTTGAAACAAGAGCACTGCTTACAGGTGCCTATGCTTGGCAGTTGGATGAATAAAAAATCTAAGACAAAAGGGAAATAATTCACACAAAATGAATCAAGAGTTATCACCCTTAATGATATATGTTGCTCTTTTGAAAGTGAACATAATTGTATGCCAAGTTTCAAGTGAATGCATTCAGAATACTAGAGATATCACAAGTTGTGGAAGTTTTTGTTTGTTGATGACAATGACAATGACGACAAAGAGGATGACACCAACGTTATATCAAAACCTTGAGTTTCCTCTGGAAACAGCGGAGCTTAAAATGTAAATTATGGCAAAATTACATAAATTGAACTTTTTTTTCATTTATCACAATGCTTTGTTCCCCAAAAAGCAAAGATTTCAAAATTTCACCATCAATAAGATGTCTTCGTAAAACAATAATTTGCATATTTTTAGAAGTTTGACCATAATAACAAACCTTGACCTCGTCAGATTGCCTTGACCCTTAAAACACACAGATCCTAAAGAGGAACTTTTATGCTGAATAAGAGGATTATAACTTCAATGAAGTTAAAGTAAAGGAAAATGTGTAGCTTGAAGATCAAATGTTCACAGACAGACAGACAGATGGATAGGCAGGTAGGTAGATGGAATAAAGCTATATGTCCCTAATCTATAGATGCAGGGTCATAAAAATTTATATACTGTCCATCCTAAAATTTGGAGAAGTCTAAAATAATATGGCTAAACAGTAGTTAATTTTTGTTAATCAATGGGTAAACATAAAACTATTGTAAGAGTCAATATAGTTATTGGTAGTCAAGATAATTTTGCTTTCATTTTTCATTTACAGGTTTAGTCTTAACAATCCCTTCATTTTATGTCTAAGTGATTTTAATACTTTGGAACAAGAAATTTCCTCTTGGAAACAGGTTAAGTAAGAATTATCCTTAAATGCTTTTCAGTGAATTATAAAGAAATATTAGATTATCATTTGACAAATTAACTGCCTTATAAGTGAATTATCAAATTTTTTATCCCGTTTTCGTTCACTCAACACTATCTTATGTAATCTAAGCAGAGCCCAAAAAGTGACGCCAAAATGACATGCTTCAAGGAAATTTGTCCTAAACCTTTGACATTTTGTTTCATTTTTGAATTAAAGAAATAGAATAATTTCATTTTTTAAGTAAGATCAATAGATATTTTACTTTGTGAACAACAATAGCTATATTTCCACATGGAAGATACAGTTTTTGTTGTTCACTCAACGAATTTTAATAGATCTTACACTGCAACAAATGATTTTCTACTATCTTCCTCTATCAATAGCTGAAAAAATAACCATACTTACTTTGATAATCATTCATTTCTGTTTCTTCTGAATCACCTTTAAATATTGATGAGGCAAGGAGGTGAAACTGAAAAAATATACAGACTCTTTTCAGACAAATGTTTTATAATTGTAACCCATCATGGGAAAAGGAACCAAATGGGAACTTCATAAATATTTCAAAAAAATATTGGATACAGCACATGTAACACAGATGTAATATATTGAGAATTATAAAGGAAGCAAAATGATCTTTCTAAGTTCAGAAAAACAATAAAACAAAAAGTTTTGAACTTTGTTAACTTGTGCATTCCACACAGTCTGAGCGGGGCCAATTCTTTTTGCACTGCCCAGATAAACCTTTTTCACAAGGCAAATCACAATTATTTGAAATAATAGTCTTAATTGAACTAAAGATTATCCTAGATGGCCTATCTGAGTTAACATGCTCTTAATGATTTATCAGCAAATATTTAATGACAAATGCAGTATTTTCTATAAAAGGTTTTTCCTAGTGACTGCTACTTTTATAGTGCTCCCATTTGGAATGATCCCATTTTTAGTAGGGTCCATTCTAATGACATGACAAGAATTTAGACTGTTTGATAAAATAGAGCTAAATAATGGCCTCTTGGTCATGAATAAGGACAAAAAATATTAATAGCACAAAATAGATAAATGCTTTCACTTGCTTTACCTCCTGAGTTTCTGTGGGATCCCTATGATCGATGACATCTGCAAGATCTTTCTGTAAGTACAACATGGCTGAATGAGGGTCTGTATTGGAAATCTCTTGAAACTTGAACTTCCTTATAAGGTATTTACAACGGCGGAGCAATTTCATCGGTAAAGGTCGACAAAGCTGTAATCATAGAAAAGAAAATAACTTTAGTCACGATTAATTCAATTGTTTGACCTTGAGTTGCGACCTAAAAGCTACCAGAAAATCTACTCCTGATGGAGAACATTAATTATATAGAGGATAATCGTTTGTTTCAGTGTAAGATCGATTTATATTTCATTGAGTGAAAAACAAAAGCTATATTTTCACGAGTGGCAGAGCCACGAGTGAAAATATAGCTTTTGTTCTTCACAAAATGAAATATTCATTGACCTTACTCGAAAAATAAACGATTTCTTTATTGCAAAAAAGAGACAAAATGTGAAATTTCTAGGACATAATGTCGTAAAGCGCGTCATTTTGCACATGATTGTTATGTGACGTTCATTGTGACGTCACTTATTTTGCCCCGCATAGATGATGTCAGATAGGATGAAATGCACAAAAGCAGGGTATAAGTTTTTGATAATTTCACTGCTTTTGCAGTGACATTATCAAATGATAATCTACCGTTATTTCTCGATAAACCATTAAGCATTAAAGAAAGAGTCATATTATTTTGAAATCAATCCACAAATGTAGGAATTATTGTATGTATAATACAGGATTGACTCAAGGACTGCCAGACACACTAATGCATATTCAACTAGCTGTCAGTTAAAAAACTGTCTCACTCATCATAGACTTGAAACAAAATGGTGTAAGTTTATGTTAGGACTTCCAATAGAATTAAATGCATCCTTTACACAATATTTCAAATAAACTTGGTTTTTTAGATTAAGGACACTGATCTTAAAACTGAAACAGTATATTTATCACCTTAAATTATAGATTCAATACCAAGGTTCAAAACAATGTAAATGTGGCAACTGAGTTATATTTGATTCCTTTTGAATCTTTTTTTACAGTTTTCAAGTAAGGTTCAATGTAAAATTGAGTTCAGCATGCGATAATAATTCAAATAATTGAGCCTGTGCATGACATTTTCAACAAGTTCCCATGTGCACCAAGTAAATACTTTAGCCAGTATGTGCAATCACACAATCTAAACAGTGTTTTCACTTTTACACTTTGAAGATAAAAATAAGGTCTTTAAACAGTCTGGAAAAATTTTGATTACTTTTTGTGTCTGTTCTGGCTGCTAAATATGCTCATGTACATATGAAATTGTTGGTGATGTCATGCACAGGCTCACTCATTCTTTGCTTGGTACTTGTGATTTTTACTACTTATCAGACTTACTTTTAGGCACCAAAAATCATCAAGACGAATTTTGGGTAAACTCTCTTTTCCAGGGTTACCACCAAACAAATAATGAACCTGAAATAAAAGTAAAGGATATTTACATAGCTATCTTTAATTTAATGACAAAAAAATCATGAGTATAATGTGCAATAAAACATGCGAGAAACTCAAATACTTTTCTAATATTATCATTGTATCTTGAATAGTCTTGGAAATAATTGGCAATGTTAAGTTTTTTGCTTAAGTTTTGTGCAGACAGGAAAGATTGACAGACATATGCACAGACCTATGAACAACAGTAAAAGATATACATGTATGCCGTAAATCTAATTCCTTGGGGAATTTCTTTGAATTACTAATCAACCATCAACAAACACATATATTTTTTTTCAGTTAAATTCAAACTAATGAATTGAAGAAGTAAATTCAGTAAGAGTCTCACCTTTCTTATATGATCGTAAACAAGTTGATGAGCAAATCTCGGTACTGGCTCTACATGCTGCATTTTAGACCAATAATGCTGACCTGTGTTCTCATTTTTGTATATACAGGACCTGAAATTCAAGGACAATTAGGGATGTGAGAATTATGCAATATAAATCGAAACCATAGTATTAGTGTAGTATAGGAGCAGAACAGTGGTACAGATCTGATAAGAGGTAGCATTTCCAGTCTAAAATCTTTATTTCTCATTGAAACCCTATAATGTGGGTACTCATTTGAATCATCTCAATGAGGCGATTCCGATGAGTTTCCACACTATAGGATTTGTGCTAAAATTGTTAAAATAATTTATTTGAAATTGAAAATACCCTCTATATAATTATTTAGCTCTGACAGTATGAAGTATTAATGTCCTTCTCATGCTGTTCACTGCATATTACTGCTGTATATAACCCTTTCAGAGAAAGTTTAGGCTAAGAATGGTGTTTTTTGCTGCTTTCAACATATTTTCAGTTATATCACAACAGCTGGCACACCTTACAATGGTTTTCTGGTATTTCTCTCACCAGTATAACCATTACATCCTTTCCTAGCCTCCAGCTGCTATATCACATAGGTCTACGATTATCAACCCATCGGTGAGAGATAAATAGTCGGAAAGAATGAGTGCCACTGTTGGGGATCGAACCACAGACCTCTACCAATATAATTTGAAGGGCTTGCATCTCTTTCTTTAATTTTTGCATACTTACCATTTACATTTACTTATATCGTACACCCAAAATGAGTTCTTCACATTGTCTCGTTTGTCTTTATCTTTGCTTAAACCCTGAATTCAGAAAATCATTTCTCTTGTATGGAGCCTGTGACATTTCAAGCAAGCTCATGTGTGTTTGAGCTGCCACCTGGACAACTACACAATGCATGAAAAAATATTCTCTGATTGTTAACAGATACTTAAATTTTTTTCTATTTTTTTTTACTCAAAGATAACACATTAAAAGGTGGAATGACTCTTATTTTCATTGTGGTCCTAACTAATTCCAGATCTTATCCTGCACATAGAGAGGGAGGCAATGGTTTCTAACCACTGCTACCCACTTTTCAGCTGGGTGGACTGGGGCCTTGTCTGTAAAGTGTCCTGCCCAAATACACTACCTCCTCCAGTAGGGCTCTAACCTGCCACCATCAGGTTATGAGTTGAGCGTGCTAACCACTCGGCCAATAAGCCAGGTTTGCAAACACCTATTAAGTGCATATGGAACATTTGGATCAGTCAGTGTATCCACACAGACTGATCCAACTCTCCACATGCACACAAAGAAAATTGTTGAAAATGTCTTACATAAGCTCAATTTTAATACTGTTTTGATGATCATTTTATTGTTCAATAAGTTTCATGCCATTATTGGTTTTTGTCAAATAACTGCAGCAGATTAGGATCTTGGTAATAAAGTAGACTTGAGTATCAAGGTCTATGCAATCCCTAGATTCTAATTGGCTTGAGACTTAATTAAAACCAAGGCTCTTTTCCTATATGGTCTTCTTTGTTGATTGAATTTTGAATCCCCAAGTAATGTCAATCAAACCACCTACAGATATTTAAAAAGACCACCAGCAATGAATGCCTACGCTTGGATCTTGGGTGCTTGATAGATAAAAAAAATCTGTTAAAAGAGGGGCATAATTCACAGAAAATGCATCAAGAATAATCCCTCTTGATAGTAAAGGTTGCTCTTTTGATAGTGAACATGTTTGCCACAATTTTAAGTGAATACCTTTAGTAAGACCAGAAAAAATGTTTAAGTATTTTACAGGGCGACAACAAAGAAGACAACCACACTAAGGCTTTGGCAATGCCTCCAGTTTTCTCAAAAAACAGCCAAGCTTATTAATGCTTGAACATTATCAAAATTAAACACATCCATGAAACACAAAATATGACAATACAAGAGGACCATGATGGTCCTAGATCGCTCACCTGAGTCTCTTTGATCCCTGGGACATCACACTAATTAAATAGGCAGATGTCAATAAAGAGATAACTTCTACATAAGATCAATATACCATTGAATATTTTCAGCCAAGAGCAAAAAGGATATGCCTTTTCGCTCTTTGATTCTATGTAAAAAGGAATGTACCCGAGTGGAGCCCAAATGTGACCCCAGGGTCTTGATATGAACAAACTTGGTAGAGGAACACTAGATGATGCTACATACCAAATATGAAAGCTGTCTGCCTTCTTGTTTCAGAGAAGAAGATTTTTACAGATTTTCGCTTTGATTCTATGTAAAAAGGGTTGCACCCAGGTGGAGCCCAAATATGACCACAGGGTCTTGATATGAACAATCTTAGTGGGCACCACTAGATGTTGCTACATACTAAATATGAAAGCTGTCTGCCTTTTGCTTTCAGAGAAGAAGATTTTCCCATTATCACCCTTTTTGTTAAGAGTAAATGGAAAGTTAAGAGTGGATTTCATTTATTTGAACAACTTTGATAGAGCTTCAACCAAGGAACATCCCTGCCAAGTTTCATCAAGATTGGCCCACTGGTTTAGGAGGAGAAGATGTTTAAAGAAATTGTGGATAACGCACGATGGATGACGGACGATGAATGACAGACAACTGAAGCCGGACGCCGGACATTGTAGGCTCACAATAGCTCACCCTGAGCTGAGCTAAAAAAAAGTCAGTATCTGATACAATATATGTTGGATGTGCAAATTATCAAAAGAAAATTCCACCAAATTCAGAACCTATATCTATTAAAATCAATTTTATAATTTCGTAAGTGGGTGACCAAAATATCAGATGTACAGCTTTATTGCAGCTTTAGATATGATATTTTGGTCACCCAATGACAATTTGTAACTCAAATTAATTGCTTTTATTAATTAACAAGAGATGTATGTAAAACATTTATGCCCCCATAAAAGCAGGTCAATAGCCTTTTCTTTGTTAATCAACAAAAGGTAATAACTCACAGAATATGATGAGGCAATAACTCACAGAATATGATGAGTTATGGTTCTTGTGCACTGCACTTCTACTTAATGTGATCTGTCCACCGTGAAGTTTCATAATTCTAGCTTGCATACTTTTTGAGATATGTTCCGGACAAGAACAGTCTACAGACAGACAAGTGCAAAGCAATTTACCCCCTCTTCTTCAAAAGGGGGGCATAATTAGCATAATAGCCTTCAAGTATGGCCTATATTGCTTATATACTTACTGAAAGAACATGGATCTCATCTGAGTCTGGATCTAGAGTAGCTCTCTGTGTAAACCCAGCAGCAGGCACTAATAAGAAATATAAAGTACCATATCTTATAACTATACAAATATCCATGTGATAACACCCCATGTGATATTTTTCATGATATCACGTGGATTTTTTTATAGAACAATGACATAATGTGGTTAGTTTAGAAACTTGCATTTCTGTTAAAAAACATCGATGAAAACAGATAAATAGAGGTTATAAGATAAATATAATACAAACTTAATATATTGTATGAAAAAAATATCTAACATGGTTGTTGGAATTGATAATTGTCTCGGCAGAGCCTCGACAATTATCAATTCCCCCAACCTAGTTAGATATTTTTTTAAAAAAACACTAAGTACATATTATATATGTAAATCACACAGAGATTGACACTAACACCAGACCTGTTGATTTCAGGGAGGGCTGGTGAGAGTAATCATGATACAGGTCCTTCAGGCCTGTAGTCGTTGGCCGACATTATTTCCAAACATTCCAGTTTGAAACAAGAACTCAACCTACAGGTGCCAACACTCAACTGCAGGTCCTTAATAATGAAAATAAAATATGATGAAAAAAAAAAGGCATAATTCTTCTTACTTAAATGATTCCGGAGTTATCTGCCTTGAGAGTATGGATAGTTCTTAGAATGGTGAACACACATACGAAGTTACAAGAAGGCACTTCAATTACAACAGAAATATGACTCAGGTTAAAGTTAGTCAAATACATATCAACACTTTTGCCAACACCAGCCATGCCAAGGCAGATTTCTTGCATCTTAAAGTGTCTGCGTTGTCCAATGAAATTGAACAGACTGCAGAGAACATAGTGTACTTCTATAACCATATTTCTCCTAATTAACTCTCCTGGGAGCTAAACATAACATGGTCAGGGAGCTTTTATTTAGTAGACATTTTCTGATTAAAAAAAATCATTAAACTCGTGTCTTTTAGGCCCTTTTCCCTTTAATTTGAAGTAAATTTCCTCTAAACAATCAAATAAATGATTGTTTAGAGGAAATTCTAATCAAATTAGAGAAGAAGTCCCAACAAGTTCTATAAATTAAGGCATTTGAAGTGTGTTTTCTTAGTAAACAAGGTGCCAAATTGTCACAAGATACGCCCGTCACACTGCTTAGTATTAACTGGGGGTTTGAATAGAACTGAGGTTATTTTGAATGAATATTTTTTGCACCCATGAAGTTTCATGATCCTAGCTATTATACTTTTAGAGATATACTCCGGACAAGATTCTAGTATGAAAAACAACAAAGGGCAATAACTCAAAAAATAGGCCAGGTAGAATTATGGTTCTTGTACACTGCACTCCCCCTTGATGACATCGATACACCCATGAAGTTTCATGATCCTAGCTATTATACTTTTAGGAATATACTCCGGACAAGATTCGAGTCTGAAAAACAACAAAGGGCAATAACTCAACAAGAGGACCAAGATGGTCCTAGATCGCTCACCTGAGTCTCTATGACCCCTGGGACATCACATTAATTAGATAGGCAGATGTCAAAAAGAAGATAATTGCCTAAGATCAATACTATGGAACGTTTTCAGCGAAGAGCAAGACAGATATGCCTTTTTGCTCTTTGATTCTATGTAAAAAGGGATGCACCCGGGTGGACCCCAAAACTGACCCCACGGTCTTGATATGAACAAACTTGGAAGAGGTCCATAAGATGATGCCACAATCTAAATATGAAAGCTGTCTGCCTTCTGGTTTCAGAGAAGAAGATTTTTGAAGGTTTTCCCAATTTCACCCATCGTGCTTAGATGAGCTGAAAGGGAGGCGCCCGGGTGGAGCCAAAATATGACCCAAGGGTCTTGATATGAACAAACTTGGTAGGGGCCCACTAGATGATGCTACATACCAAAAATGAAAGCAGTGTGCCCTCTGGTTTCGATTAAAGAAGATTTTAAAAGATTTTTGCTCTTTGATTCTATGTAAAAAGGGTTGTGCCCGGGCAAAGCCCAAGGGTCTTAATATGAACAAACTTGGAAACGGTCCACTAGATGATGCTACATACAAAATATGAAAGCTGTCTGCCTTCTGGTTTCAGAGAAGAAAATTTTTGAAGATTTTTATTTTTTTACCCTTCGTGCTCATAAGAGATAAAGGGATGCACCCGTGCAAAGCCCAAATATGACCCAAGGGTCTTGTTATGAACAAACTTGGTAGAGGCCCACTAGGTGATGCTACACACCAAATATTTAAGCTGTGTGCTATCTGGTTACAGAGAAGAAGATTTTTAAAGATTTTCGCTCTTTGATTCTATGTAAAAAGGGTTGGGCCCGGGCAAAGCCCAAATATGACCCCAGGGTCTTGATATGAACAAACTTGGTAGAGGTCCACTAGATGATGCTACATACCAAATATGAAAGCTGTCTGCCTTCTGGTTTCAGAGAAGAAGATTTTTAAAGATTTTCATATTTTCACCCTTTTTGTTAAGGGTAAAGGGAAAGTTAAGGGTGGATTTCATTTATTTGAACAACTTTGGTAGAGCTTGACCCAGGGAACATCCCTGCCAAGTTTCATCAAGATTGGCCCACTGGTTTAGGAGGAGAAGATGTTTAAAGAAATTGTGGACGACGGACGACGCACGACGCACAACTGACGACGGACGCCGGACATTCTATGATCCCAATAGCTCACCTTGAGCACTTCGTGCTCAGGTGAGCTAAAAAATAGGTCAGGTAAAATTATGGTTATTATACACTGCACTCCCCCTTGGTGAGATCTATACACCCATGCAGTTTCATGATCATAGCTATTATACTTTTAGAGATATACTCCGGACAAGATTCTAGTCTGAAAAACAACAAAGGGCAATAACTCAAAAAATAGGCCAGGTAGAGTTATGGTTCTTGTGCACTGCACTCCCACTTGGTGAGATCTATGCACCCATGAAGTTTCATGATCCTTGCTATTATACTTTTAGAGATATACTCCGGACAAGATTCTAGTATGAAAAACAACAAAGGGCAATAACTTCAAAAATAGGCCAGGAAGAGTTATGGTTCTTGTGCACTGCACTCCCACTTGGTGAGATCTATGCACCCATGAAATTTCATGATCCTAGCTATTATACTATAAGAGGTATACTCCGGACAAGATTCAAGTCTGAAAAACAACAAAGGGCAATAACTCAAAAAATAGGCCAGGTAGAATTATGGTTCTTGTGCACTGCACTCCCACTTGGTGAGATCTATACACCCATGCAGTTTCATGATCATAGCTATTATACTTTTAGAGATATACTCCGGACAAGATTCTAGTGTGAAAAACAACAAAGGGCAATAACTCAAAAAATAGGCCAGGTAGAGTTATGGTTCTTGTGCACTGCACTCCCCCTTGGTGAGATCTATACACCCATGAAGTTTCATGATCCTAGCTATTATACTTTAAGAGATATACTCCGGACAAGATTCAAGTCTGAAAAACAACAAAGGGCAATAACTCAAAAAATAGGCCAGGTAGAGTTATGGTTCTTGTGCACTGCACTCCCCCTTGATGAGATCTATACACCCATGAAGTTTCATGATCCTAGCTATTATACTTTTAGAGATATACTCCGGACAAGATTCTAGTATGAAAAACAACAAAGGGCAATAACTCAAAAAATAGGCCATGTAGAGTTATGGTTCTTGTGCACTGCACTCCGCAATGATGAGAAGAATACAATTGCCAAGTTTGAAGTTGATCGGACGTCAAGTGACAGAGTTATGCTCCGGACAAAGAAGTGGACGCCGCCGGACGCCCGGACGCCCGGACACCCGGAAGCCCGGACGCCGGACATCACGGGTGATCCCATAATACGTCCCGTCTTCGACGGGCGTATAAAAATGTAGAGGTGCTACTAAGAGGGAGGACGCTATTATTATGGAAAATATTGTAAGTTTTTTTCATCCCCAAAGCAAAGGCTGTTTTGTTGTGTGTACTCATTTAAGACCTCACAACAACAAAAAATCACAAGAGGCCCAACAGGGCCTGTATGGCTCCACTGGCTTTAACATCTTTAGACTTACATTAAATGAAGCTTTCTTTGAATGATAACAACACTTTCAAATCTCTTTAGACCTATTTTATAATAATTAACAGGGTATGGCCAACATTAGACCGAAATTCTCAAGTTTCATTGAAATCGGCCACTTGTTCATCAGGAGATATATTTCAAAGATTTCGGGCTCAAAATAAGCCACACCCTGTCATGCCAATAGTTAAGGGCCAGTCAAAATTTCGCCAACAATTTTTGAAAGGGTCACAAAAGGAACATTCTGGTTAAGTTTCATTGAAATCAGCCCGGTGATTCAGGAGTAGCAACAATAAGTAAACAGAAATACAAACATAAGGATTTACGGTGATGCATTTGTGGTCTGTTTAACAGAAAAAGACTAAATACAAATCAGCCAAGCACAATAAGTTTCGATTATAATCAGCCTGTGCAATCCACGCTATCTGACTTGGGTCAAACCTCTTCAAACTTCCCAAATCATTTCTTTTTGCATGATAGGACATATGAATAAAACACTCACCAGCCCTTTGACTAGGATCTTTAAGAAACTGGTGTATGTGTTGTGTATGACTGATTGGATTCTCGCTCCGACTAGTCGGACCTCCGGTATCCTTCCTCGTCCCGTCAGATATAATCTCTATCTGACCGTTGTCCACATGGTACATGAAGAAATCATTTAAATACTCCTTAGATCTTTGACCAGCAAAGATATATAGCACCCTTTTTCTCTGTAAAATATAGGAAAATAAAAACTTCCATTCAATACCAATTAACAAATTTAGCATTCCTTTGCATCTTTTCTTAAGCCGCTAATGTAACTTAAATTAGTATGAATGTTGATCCTAAGTATGTTGCAACTGTTATTGTTATTGTAAATCTACTCTTTTTGACTTAATTAACTTGGGTGTATCAAGTATGCATTGCATGGTCAGTGTAGGTGAAAAAAATCCTCTCTATCAAAAATTAAAGGCTATTAAGGCATTAAACGCAAGTAAAATTTTGTTGATAATGTAAAATTTCAAAGAATAGAGCTTAACTAACAAGAACATTTTGTGAAATGCAAATGCTCCCAAAACAGTATCTTTTTCAAAAAAATTGTACTTGAGAGATGAGAATCTTGTCTTATTGCCCAAGCACGTAATTGAGGGCTATCAACAAGCCAACATTTGAGACTAATATCTTATATCATGACCTTGTCCTTGGTGTCTGTACATACACATCACTGAAATCTATCATCTTGCAAGTTCTGAGGATTGTTAGTTGAATAGGCTTGAAGCAATTAGCGATGTTAAGTTTTTTAATAAGTTTTGACAGCTAGTCAAACAGACAGACAGTGGTAAAACAAGATATCCCTGATCTCTCGATATTGGGGAATTATATCAACCCAATGTTAAAATAGATTGAGTTAACCCTTTGTTGTTTAATCCCTGATTTTTACGTGCCTGTGATTTTATGATTGAGAAAACAGTGTGAAAAAAGAAGAAATTGCTTCTGACTAGCAATTTCTTCTTTTTCCACAATTTTTTCTACCCTACTGAATCGTTATTTTTTAAATTAAATCCACTTTAAATTTTCGTCTGCAAAACCTTTGAATTTGGACAGGTCCAAAATTTTGTAAAACAGGAAAGGGTTAAAGATGATAGTTTATATCTTACTGGATGAAACAACATTGAATGTCCTATTCGAGACCTAAGTTCTGCACTGTCATCCATCAGCTTTGTCCATGTGTTTGTTGGTATATGATAGGAAAACAAACCACTAAATGCTGGACTTGATGAACTTCTCTCACCTTCAGAAGTACTGAAAGATAGACATATAGAAAATATTGTTGTTTCAATGTAAGGGTGATTTATCTTTCATTGACTGAACAGTAAAACAGCTTTTTCAAGCTGTATTTACAAAATTTAAAATGCCCATTTAAATATCTAAAAGAAAATGGCAGAAAATGTCTTTGTTCAGCAGTCATCTCATTATAATTGAGTGATTTAATTGGTCAGTCAAATTTTTGATAGACAGAACCAATCTATTAATTGAAGATGAGGTGTAAATATTGAAGGACCAATACATTACTACCCTGAAGGTATTTATAGATTTGGATAATTTATCATCACAAGTTTTTGAAGTGAAATTTGCTGACACTAATAAAACTGTAAAACTGTGTTCAGCTTAAAACAAATGTGTTCCTGGACAGCTTTTGCCACTAAAAGATACTTTTTTTTAAGTTTGACCTTGATAAATGACCTTGAAGGATGGCCTTTACTAACAAAGATGAGTTTTGATGTAGGGAACCTACATGAATGAGGGACAGATGTACAAGAGTCAAATAATTTACTTCTGAGACATAAATATGTTTACATTATTAGTTTTACGATTTCTTGCTGGGTATATGACGATTTATACCCGGCTGGTAAAAATGCTGTCACCCGAGCCTTAGGCGAGGGTTGACATCATTATTACTGCCGGGAATAAATCGTCATATATCCAGGCAAGAAACCGTATACGAATTCATTATACTTCAAAGTTTTAGGGCTAAATATCTGTCTTTTGTCTATTTAAGACGTTGGTATAAACTGATTTCTTTTAAACCACCAATATCCCTTAATGCACCCCTATGAAAAGTAAACATGGACAAAGTTACGTCATATATAGTTGTGACGTCACACTCTGCGCTGTTGTGACATGAAAGCGTTTGTTGGCTGAACCTGCGAGAAACTTGGCACTTTAAATGGACAGATTTGTTAAATCTAAGGTATTTATTGACATCTATATCATTTTCTATTTGCACATTATTAACTGACAAGCTTTTCAACTGTATCCTAGTGTGTATATTCGAGTCGTGTTATCAGCGAAGAGAGAGAATCATGGCTGCCATTACCGTTTTGATTTTTTGTCTATGTTCACCGCGAGGCGCCTTAAGGAAACATTAGAAGCTATACCGGAGCGGCTGTAGATATCAATGTTTGTTAGGTCAGCATTAACCAATGAAAATGCTAGAATTTTCTTTTTCAGTATAATAAAGATATATAAACAACAAAGGGTTCCTTAAACCAATAACTACAGCCTGATTTAGATGTTGCAAAGATATTTTGTTACCTCTATAAACAGGCTATGAATTGTTTCATAATCAAACTTTCAACTGTATAACTCTTTCATTTTATACAAGCTTATTAGTAGATGATGATTATAAAGCTTTCCCTTTACAAATCAATGGCCAAACACAAAACATTTGTAACTACCTAATTAAGGTAGTGGACCTGTAATAATTCAGCAACATTTTGGGAGTCACAAACTTTTACAGTATTAACAGAGGTTTCCTAATGATTTCATTAGGAAACCTTGATTAACATTGTAAAAGATCCAGAGTTTTGCAATGCTGCGGAACTATTACAGGTCCACTACCTTAATATATGCAGGTACAATTGTTTCACCCTGTGGCTTTGATATCTGTAACTTATACTTTCAAGATAGCAGGAAAGCAATGTGTTCAGGGTTGTCCAAAAAGAAAATATCATACCATGTAAGGATTCTACCGCCAAACACATAGAGTTGCTGTTGTTCGACATCTATCACCATCTGATGATCGAATATTAGTTTTGGACCACCCATGGACGCTGTATCTTCAGTAATTAACGTCCATTTACCACAGTCAAAGTCATACATAAAGAAATCACTCTGAAATAGATGCCAGCATAGTAAATGTTTGTTTGTTTTCTTGTTTAATTTTAGGAATGGGGTTTTACTATTTCATTTCCATTTCCTTACATAACTCGGTTAAAATTCGGCAATTGCCAAATAAGTTTTGCTCTGAAGTATTCTTTTTCTTCTGAATTCCATATTATTTTTCAAATAGTCGCAAACTGTCAATCATGTCATAAAATTTGAATTATTTGTCTTGATGTCACTTTATATTGCCTTTTCTTGTGTGATCAAAAGTTCATGAAACATTGTGATTCAAGCTTTGATTGGGATGTTTTTTGGCATCGACAGACATATATTTTGGAATAAGTTTACAGAGACTTAACAACTTTTTACACTTTTTAGTGATTTATTCTAAATTGTTGTACGATAGAACAGACACACTAAAAAAAAATATTAGATTAACCCGAATCAGATAAATATGTTGAATACTCAATGGACAATCAAAGTGTCATAACAAGAGCATGACTTTTATGAACATATTATGATTAGAAAAGACAATTCGGTTGCCCATCCACAAATATTGCAAATCATTCATGGTTGTGCACTTGAATTATTGCCTGTGAAAAGACAATAATTTACTTTTCCTATAAATCGAGTCCAGGGATAAAATATTATAACAAACGCCACGCGGCCGTCAGTTTTCGAATAAATTTTGTTCAGGTTTAATGTCAATTGCTTCGAGGTATTCGAAAATTTGGAAATAGGTTTCAACAAATTTATACATGGGCCTATGCTTCATTGACAGACTGCTGATAAGAAGATTTGCAACCCGTCATAATTATTGATTCTCCTTACCTTCTAGGCACTTATATACATACGATTGAAGATAAATTTGAGAAATCGTTTCAAGATTGAGAAATTACTTTTCATTTCTTTTACTTCACAATCCCTTTTCCAATTATTAGGTCTATTCAAAAATTAAATTTTTGCAGATAACATTTGCTTTCATCTATTAATTATTCTAATCGTAAACCGTCTTATTATTAGTGAAAACAATATTGCTGAAAAGAAGAAATTGCTTCTAACAAGCAATTTCTTCGTTTCCACAATAGTTTCTAAAAAGAACAAGAGCCATGTTGGACATGGGCATAAGTCCCCTACCGGCTTTGTTTGTCTCAATGTTTTTCGACGCCAATTCTATCAGGGACGTCAAAACCAGGTCTTGTTAAAGGGTTAAACAAGACTTACATGAGTTGTTGTCTCTGCTGTGCCCACTATACAATTCATGGAAGCAATATACAGATGCAAGAAATAGTATCAATAACAGTTACCTTGTCTGATCCAAGATGTTTTTCTTCAGTCTTGTTGGTAAGAAATGAGAACTTTCACTGGAGGTGATTAATACTGCTGCATCACCACCCTGACTAACATGGCTTATAAATTTTTTTACATTTTAAAACAGGTTTCATCAAGTTAGCTTGCTTAGTTGTTAAGTTATTGCAGGATCCATTTTTTGCCATATTTTCACTATTTCCGTTACCATAGCAACCGCACTTTTTGTCAAAGAACAAAGATAAAATGATGTGCATAATCTACACATTGCCATCTAGTCATATACCAAGTCTCATCAAATTAGCTTGCTTACTTATTAACTTATCGCAGGATCCAATATTTTTTGCCATATTTTCACTATTTCCGTAACCATAGCAACAACAATTTTAGTCTAAAAACAAAAATAAAATGATGTGCATAATCTACACATTGCCATATAGTCATAGACCAAGTCTCATCAAATTAGCTTGCTTAGTTATCATTTTATCGCAGGATCCCATTTTTGGCCATATTTTCACTATTTCTGTAACCATAGCAACCTCATTTTAAGTCGAAAAACAAAAATAAAATGATGTGCATAATCTACACATTGCCATCTAGTCATATACCAACTTTCATCAAAAACGCTTGCTTAGTTATTAAGTTATCGCGGGATCAAGATTTGAGCGGACAAACGGACAGACGGACAGACGGACAGACAGACAGACGGAGGGCAAACCTATAGTCCCCTCTGGTGTGAACACCGGTAGGGGACTAATAATATATAGACTCCCTTTTTATAGCTTAGAATTGGTGATTTCTCAAGTTGGGAGTCCAGTGGACAGCTGACAGAAGTGTAAAGACCAGGGGCCCACTTTACTATCTAACAATCATTTTTGCGCAAGTCAAAAACTAAAGCTGCTTTTACAGTGGTAAATAAATATGGAATTCTACCATGCATCATCTTCTGAAGATGATTCCAATTAGATATTACACAGCAAAATCTAACAATGAATGAAAACACACTTGTTTGAGTGGGGTTTTATGCAATCTTTAACAATTTTTTAGGCATACACCATCAGCTTGAGAACTATTTAATTGATTCCTTGTATTTCTCACACCAGTACTACCATAATATCCCTTCTAAGCCTCCAGCTTCTATCCCACAGAAAGAACATGTGGGTAAGAATGTTTCCTGCTATTGGGGATCGAACACTGGACCCTTCGAATGATAGTCTGACACACTACCAACTTGGCTATGACCAGGGCTTGTGATTGACTCCTAAACCAGGGTTTTGACTGCCCAAAATCTTAAATATCCTATTTTGACCCATTGAAATTTTTCCCAAGGGGGTCATTGTGACCCCCTTTGAAAAAAATTCTAAGGGTCAAAACTAGGTTTTATCCCTTAAATTTTCTATGATGCACCCTTTGTACTATCTAAAATTTAGCAAATGAAATGATTACTGAATATAACTTTACAAAACCTTCAAAACTGCTATCAATTTTTTTTTCTATTTGTTCTTTGACCCCTTTTAAAACAGATTTGACCTCAGAATTTAATGTAAGAAGATTGTTGAATCCTTAATTTCAAATACAGACACAAGTCCTGATGACAGTGGCTTCTTAGTACTTTCCTTTAGTAAACATCTGTTTTTTTGTAACAAGAGCAAAGTCAAAGTTTTCGAAAGACAGTGGCAACAGCAATGATGACAAAAACAACAATGCCAAGGCTATAGCAATACCTCAGGTTTTCTCTGAAAACAGCTGAGCTAAAAATCTAGGGCTTTTTTAAACATACCTTCAAATTTTCTCTGTTCTCATGTAAGAGTCTTAATTCTTCCAAATGAAAACAACTGTCATAATTTAGTTTTATTGAACATACCTTCAAATTTGGTTCTGTTCTCATGGAAGAGTCTAAATATCTTCCTAATGTAAACAACTGTTTTCTCTCATAGTCTAGGCACATTTTATGGCAAGATCTGGCAGTAGGACCTCCCTGAAAAATTATTTATGACTTGTCAAGCAAAAACTACCACAACTGGGCAAGAAGGAAGTGTAACACCCTATCTAGATTACTCAGAATATGCAGTTTAAAGCCCCAACATCTGAATTTTTGCTTTTCCTGTAAAATCTATTGTCTTCCCATTATTCTTTACTGATGGCTCAATGCAAAACAGTTGTAACTCCTTATATGTTTATAGGGAGTTACAACCTTTTGCACTGAGCCATTGTTATGAAATTGGGTTTTGATGGCCTGTTTGATGAAAATCAAAGTATAGTCTTGATTTTAATAGTTATTGTTCCGAATTAAATGGTAACTGTGTTCCCTAATAATATCAATTTAATTGCACTTATGTACTTCATCAAGCAATCTACTTATAACCATTAAATCTTTAAATTGTGCTATAGATTATGTCACCTTTGAAGTGCACAGAACCCATTAAATCACATGATTACATCTTTGGCTGGACAAGTAATGACCCTTCAAACTGCATGTAATCTCACCATTGAAATTAACTTTCCAAATATAATGGGGATTTAATACAAATTTGATGACACTTATTCATTTTGCTTTGAATGGTACTGAGTAATTGGATTTTAATGTATTTTTGCATGACTGAAATAATTAAAGACAAACGTCCCCCTTTATACATGTAGTTAGTCACACAAGATATAAAGGATAATTGTTTGTTTCAGTATAAGATCAATTTAACTTTCATAGAGTGAACAACAAAAGATATATTTTCATGAGTAACAGAGCAAAAAGAAAGATTTGTCCATTTTACACAAAAAACGATAGTTCAATTTCTTAAAAGCAAAAATTGGACAAAATGTAAAAATTATCGACAAATTTTCTTTAAGCCTATCATTTTGCATGTGATTACAAGGCAATGTCATCATGAGATCATTAAGATTTGTTTTTTAGAGCCCAGCTCAAATATCGTCAAAAAGAGTGAAATGAACAAAAGCAGGGTATAATTTTTTGGTAATTCACTAGTATAGCTGTGAAATTTTATCAAGTGGTAATATACTGCTACTTCTTGATAAACCATCAAAGAGAATTAAAGAAAACAAATGTGCATGATATTTCAAACAATTTGACATGTGCACACAGCAAGCCTCTCGCCAGCCTGTGCTTCCACACTGTCTGACTAGATTCTTTGGTATATGCTCTGTAGATAGACAGGGCTTTTGCAAGCTTTTGAACTTCAGGGGTCATTGACCCCTTTACTGTGATTTTTAGGGGTCAAAACTGCTGTTGAGAGGGTCAAACCATTAGAATAAGTGGATCATAAGTAAATATTTCTTGTTTATGCTTATTGACTTTTTCAACTGTCTCCTTCATATCTTTATAAGAGATTCATATGAAATATGAATCTTATAAAAATATAAAGGAGACAATTATTTTTAATCAATTTATAATTTGTAGCAATATCAAGCTGAAAATTTTTTGGATTCAAAACTACACCCCAGACTAGAAAATTTAGGGGCCAAAATTGGATTTTTCTTCTTCATATTTTTGGGGGTCAAAACCCTGGTTTAAAGGTCAAACATAAGCCCTGGATAGATTAGGTTGTTGCACTTGTTGCACTATGAGGTTGTCTAGACTGCACAATGTCTCTCCAACTGGGACAGGGCTCGTGCTAGTGTTTGATATTAGGGAGTCATTGACTCCTCACCTGAGAAATTCTGGGGGTCGAATCTGAATTCAAAAGGGTCAAAATGACAGAAAATTCAAATAAAATTAGAATTTTGCATAATTAAGAGTCAATTTAACTGTTTCTTGTAATTATATGAAACAAGTAATTAATTTGTTGCACTTTAGTCAGTAATTTGTGAAAATCTTGGGTATAAAACCATGTTTTGACCCACAGTATTTCCTCTCAATGGGGTCAAAATGACCCTCTTGGGAGAAATTTATAGGGGTCAAATTAAGATATTTTCATATTTGGGGGTCAAAACCCTGGTTTAAGAGTCAAATACGAGCCCTGCTGGGACTCTTGAAATTGTTGGAAATCTCACACACAGGCTCAATTTCTATAAAATATCTCAACAAAAGGGAAAACTATTACCTCATCAGCAGTATTTTTTGATATGCAGGTCCATTGTCTTGTAGGCACATGATAGGACCACATATCCGACAAGTCTTTTACACCATCCCAACCTCCATATAAATATATTGTCTCTGTAATTATATGAAATGTATTGAATGATTAATGATATTTGTCTATTGTTTGTTAATGTATTACAGGACAACATAACAGCACATATATTTAACTATTTGGTTTTACTTATTACATACATTTTAGAATTTGCTGCTAGGAGTAATTGATTTCAATTAGCTTTCTTATCAAAACCTTTATCAATGAATAATGCACCTCAGAATAATCATAAGATACAGAGTACCTTCTCAAAAACATTATAAAATTAAAATATCAGCTTTTTCTCACTAATATTTCATCTTCTAATAAAGGTACATATGATTTATGATAATGAGGGATAAAGATTTACTTATGGTTAGACACAATATAACATGAAATAATCTTTTATTTAAATGTAACCCGTCACATGAATAGGGACCATATGGGTAATGCGTAAAGTGTCGACCCTAGTCAGACTGCGTAGATTGCGCAGACTGACTTGTGTTGGATTTTTTCGCAATGTGCTTATTTTCTGAATTTAGAATGTTCAATCTACCATCCTTTGAAAGAATTTTGACATATCAACGGTTCATATATGCTGGAAACAATTTCTTTTTTAAATATCTATTTTACAGACTTCCCAGATGGTCCCTTTTCGCGTGACGGGTCACAAATATAAGTCTTGACCTACCTGTATAGATATCTAAAGCCATCTGATGTCCGCCTCTCATACCTGGTCTACTGTCTGGTGTATCAGGAGACTGATGATTAGGTGTACCTGGTGATGTAGAGGATAATCATTTGTTTCAGTGTAAGATTGACTTATATTCATTGGGTGAACAACAAAAGCTTTACAGTCAAACCTATCTTAGCTGCCACCTGTATTCAGCAAGCAACCTGTATGAAGCAAGCAGCCACCAAGATCCCAAATGAACCAATTGCACTAAAATCGACCTGTATTTAGCAAGCACCTGTCTTAAGCAAGCACTTTTAGAATGTCCCTTGGCTGCTTGCTTAAGACAGGTTTGACTGTATTTTCACGAGTGGTGGAGCCACGAATGAAAATAAAGCTTTTGTTGTTCACAATTTTTTTTTTTGAAATATTAATCGAATTTACTTGAAAAACAAATGATTATCCTTCTTCTTTATTGCAGAAATGAGACAAAATGTGAAATTTCTAGGACATATTTTCGTAAAGCGCACCATTTTGCATGTGATTACTCTGCAACATTCATTGTGACGTCACTTATTTCGCCCTGCTTAGATGACATGCACAAAAGCAGGGTATAAGTTTTTGATAATTTCACTGCTTTTGCGTAGAGATTATCAAGTGATAATTTACCATTATTTCTTGATAAACCACCAAAAAGCACTAAAGAATAAAAATTTCAAACTACAATTCTCTTTACTTCACTTCGGGGGGAAATACCAAAATATTTGACATATAGATAGGTTGATCAATAGATAATTAGCAATAAGCTAATCCAAGATCAGATCATTAGTAAGATAATTTTATATAAAGAAATACTAGAAATTCACACTCTTAAATCTTTGATTAAAAATATAATTCTAGTAGACTTTTCTCCTCAATATCAAACAGCCCTATTGTATGAAGCTATCTTTGAGCCAACATTTCATTTGTATATGTATGTGTCATGCAGCGACTTATTTAATGATTTGTTCTAGATGTTTAGTAGTAAACAGTCTCTGCTCATGCTGGGTGCTTTAAATAGCAAAGAATCTTTAAATAGTATCAGGAGTTTCTGGCAAGTAAACGATTCATGGTAAAAAAGTTTTTGCAAAAACATTCCACAATAACCTCTGTTTTATATTGAGCCTTACTCTGACTGATGGTTTCTATGGCTGTCCATTTTGGCTTGTAATCTTGATCACTGATGTATTGTTCAAAAAGGCCCTCTGAAATGAATAAGAGTTCCAATATAAATTGGTGTTAATCCAACGCAATTGATACCTTTTCAATTACATAATCTTGTTAGGATACCCTTGGAAATGCAGTCAAAACTGTCCCATTTTTAACCATCAGAATTGATGAAATCTTAGTATTTCGCCTTTTGGGGAAGACAAGATGATAAAGACGATTTCTTGAGTTACCACAATGTTTTCTAATTCTCTTTTTTTGAAAGTCTTAGCAGCTAACTATTGCAAGCTCTAGGGAATAAGCTCCTCAAATGCTGCATAATTACCTTATTGTGCAACCCTGCCAGAAAAGAATGTTCTAGTTCTTTTTTTGTCTGACCATGGAGTTAAAATAGCAGAGATATATATAATAATACTTAGTGTTTTGTATGAGAAACAAGATGTGTTTGTGAAACACGAATGCCCTCCGAACAGCATTTTTTTTTTTAAAGTTTGACCTTGACAGATGACCTTGATCTTGTCACATGACCTTGACTTTAGTACCAGCGGATGCGGATCATTGAGATCTATCATCATGCCAAATTTGAGCTTTGTATGTCAAATACTTTTGGAGAAAAGGCAAAGGTTAAGTTTTCCGCATTTTTTTTAAAAGTTTGACCTTGACCTTGTCACATGACCTTGACTTTGGTACCAGCCGATGCGGATCATTGAGATCTATCATCATGCCAAATTTGAGCTTTGTATGTCAAATACTTTTGGAGAAAAGGCAAAGGTTAAGTTTTCGGACAGACGGACGGACAGACAGACGGACGGACAGACAGACGGACATGAGGAAAACAATATGCCCCCGATCTCTCGATACGGGGGCATAAAAATATCTTACGAGGTTGGGAGAATTGATCTTTGTCGAGGCTCTGCCGAGACAATTATTAATTCTCACAACTGAGTCAGATATTTTTTCATACAATACATTAAGTATGTATTATGTGTATCTTATAACCTCTATTTGCCTTGTTTTCGTACATGCTTCTAATAGAAATGAAAGTTTCTAAATATAACCGCATTATATCATTGTTCAAAAAATAACTATGTGATATCATAAAAAATATCATACTGGATGTTATCACACGGATATTTGTATAGTTATAAGATAAAAAGATAAGAGGGGGGAATTCTATAATAAGATCTTTATACCTCATTGAAACTCTATGTTGTGGGTACATATTTAAATTGTCTCTATATAACGATTGGAATAACTACCCACAAAATAAGATTTTTGCAAGTATTTTTATTACAAAACAAGATGTGTTTGTGAAACACTTATGCCCCCGTCACAGCATTTTTTTTTCAAAGTTTGACCTTGACAGATGACCTTGACCTTGTCACATGACCTTGACTTTGGTATCAGCAGATGCGGATCATTGAGATCTATCATCCTGCCAAATATGAGCCTTGTATCTTGAATAGGCTTGAAGATATTGGCAAAGGTTAAGTTTGGTTAAGTTTTCGGACAGACGGACGGACAGACAGACGGACGGACAGACGGACATGAGTAAAACAATATGCCCCGATCTCTCGATACGGGGGCATAAAAATTGAAATCCAAAGTAATCCCCTTTATCTGTAGCTCTGAAAAGTAACAAGAAAGCTCTAGCAAACTACTCACCATTGCAAGCTCGAGTTATGAGCTCTTCACATGCTGCGTAGTTACCCTGACGTACAAGTAAGTTATGTAACTCTGTCAGTATTGGATGTTCTAGCTCTATTTTTGTCTTTTTCTGTAAGGCCTCATAGGCCTCTATATACTGTCTTTGGCGGAAGTGTTTCAGGCACAATCTAATGGCTTCTTTTTCTCTATACTGGAACAAAAGGTAAAAATTTGAGTTGGTCTGAAGTTGGTAGTGTAAGATTTTCTCAACTGTTTCCCAGTTTTCGAATATTAGTCTACTCCAAATTTGAAGGTTTCAGAGGATTATCAAAAGAGGATGCAATTTAAGGCAGTGGACAGTTAATGGTTCTGCAATATTTCAGAAGTCATGAACTTTACCTGTGTTAATCAAGGTTTCTGAATGATTTCATTAGGAAACCTTAATAAACATTGTGAAAAATCATGAGTTACGAAATGTAGTCACTTTGGTTATGCTATTTAAAATCTGTATTTAATTTCAAGATTTAATTTTTAAAATTTTCTGGTTAAAGGATTTTTAAAATTTCATCAGCTAACAAGATGTGTTTGACGAAAACACTAATGCCCCTGAAAAGGCATATTTTTTTCATAGGTTTGACCTTGATATTTGACCTTGACCCTGTCAGATGACCTTGACTTTCAAGGATGCAAATTGACAAGAGGAACATTAATGCTAAATAACTTAAATTTTGTTTAGGTTATGGAAAAATGTATAGTTTACAGGTTAAGTTTGCAGACAGACAGGGGGATACTGACATAATAATCATAACCCCATCTATCAGGGCCATAAAAACTATTGTTAGCCAGACCAGTTTATTCAAAAGACTTGTACAAAAAGTACATCGCCATTACAAATATTCATTTTTCATTGATACGTGATACAAAACTTCCTCCATCATATCCCACTTACACTCGACTCATACGTGTGAATGCATGTTCTTTGACCCCAGGTCATACTTACAGTGTTATACCAGTTCATACAGGGTCTGACCACATTAATATCATCAACACCATGTAACTTGACATACCATATACTATAGTTAAAGCTAGAACCCCAAGTCTGCACTGGGACTGAAATAAAACAATTGAGCCTGTGCCTCACATTTCCAAAAATTTTACACTTGCATGAGGTGCAATTATTTAGCAGCCCTGTTAGTTACATAGTGTAATTAGAAGATTGCCTAACTGTCTACAGATACTTTAAGACCTTATTTATGTACAAATGCTTAGTGAAGGCTCTAGTCAGACTGTGCAAGTGCACAATTCTACCCTGTTTTAGTTCGTTACAGCCTAATGTTAAATAAGTTTGGCCCATAATACTTATGATTTTATAAAATAATCATATTCAAAATTATGTGCTTTAAAACCGTTTGTACTAAACATTCTATGTATAACTCACTTTGAAACAAGATAGAAAATTGTCATAACATATCCCCTTTACTCTGCTGGATGTCAAAATATGAAGACAACAAAAGAAATTAACTCAGAAATTAAGCTAGCTAGAGTTAGGGTTCTTGTATACTACACTCAATATTAATGAGAGGGATATAACTACCAATCAGACTTAAGGTGAAAAAGTTGTAGTCTGGACATAGAAGTGGACGCATCCTGCCCATCAGACACCACAGTTGATCACATTATATGTACTGCCTTTTGATGGGCATATAAAAAAAGGAATAATCTTTTGTTTCTATCAATTCATGAACTTTTCCAGTTCACTGAATGAAACATAAATCAATCTTATACTTAAATAAACAATTATCCTCTATGTATAAGGTAATGTGGATTAAATAAGAAATGGAGGAAATGTGAGTCAAATTTGAGATGGCTTACCTATTTTGATAAATCTGCAGGGAAAATGGTTACTATCTATCTCATTTTTAAGATTGAATGTCTCTGGAACATGGTCATTCTTCAGGCCACTGAAACATTACAGAAGCTAATGGGTCATCAGAATTACTGTTAAACTTTCAACATACAGGAATTGAACCTGTGCGATTTTCCAACAATTGAAACGGTCATTACATGCAAACACCGAGTAGCATAAACAACCACATACTGAAATATATAAAGTTACCTGATGGTCTACAGATACTTTGAGACCTTATCTATATACTAAGTGTAAAGTGAAGACTGTGGTCAGACTGTGCAGATGCACAGGCTGGTCAGAGTCTTTACTTTGCGCATATTAGAAATTATTGGAAATCTTGCACACAGGCTCAATTCTTAAGTATTTGTTCCCATTTAAAATGTAGCCTCTGCAGTGAACCTTATTTTTAACTGATTTGACACAATTTCAAACTAGTCCAAGGTAATATGTCGACAAACATTCTGACCAAGTTTCAAGTCGATTGACTAAAAAATAATTCTTATACAGAGCACAAAATCAATTTGTTAGATTTGACCCAATGACTCATTTAATGACTAAACATGACCAAATTATAACTTGTCTGAGATATTATTTAGACAAACAATATGAACAATTTCATGATATTCTAACCACAAATGTGGCCTCTTGATTAAACAAAACAATTTTCTAAGATTTGGCCCAGTGACCCAGTCTTTGACAGGACTTTAACCCATTTCAAAATCTCCTGATGTTACAAATATTTTGACAAAGTCTCAAGACATTTGAGACAAACATGAGACCTCTAGGGTGCACATAAGGTTTAACCAAGATTTGACTCCAAGACGTAGTTTTTGACCTGAGTTGACCTATTTAAATTGCCTTCACCAACTTAAAGTCAATCAGTCTGACCCAGTTTTAAAACATTCGAGCCAAGATTGTGACCTTGAGAGTGCACACATGGTTTTTATATGATTTGACCCTTTAAGCCATTTCTTTTTTTACCAGACTTGACCCAATTTCTACATTGTCCTTGATCTCATAGAGAAAGACCATGTGACCAAGTTTAAAAATACACGATACAAGACATTCAAAGCAAAATCACAATAAGGCTTATATATTGTAAGAAAAAACAAAATATTGTTATCTTGACTTAATTAATCCTTTTCCATTTTAAAAATCTTAGACTGGTCAAAATTTAAAAAAGGTTTTCAAACAACAATAGAAAGTTGGTTGAAATTGTTACAAGCAATTTCTTCTTTTTCAACAACATTTTGTACCAGTATAAAATCAACCAACAGGCAAGCGAATCAGAAAATCATGACACCTAACATACACTGGTATACCTACCTGTCTAAAAGTTCAATCATGTGGTCATCGTTAAGTCCTCCATAGATCTTGAATTTCCGTAGATTACAAACATGTGTCTTCTCAAATTTACCAAATGTAATAGCATGAATAATGCCAGGTTGCTCTAATTTCAGGGTCAAATACTGAAAATAAAGTAACATGTGTTTCTGAACGAGAAACTGTAAAGTTTAAGTCAATAAACTATCTTGAATCTTGAATCTTGTGTTTCTGAAACAAGACCTGAAAGATCACCAAAGCTACAGATTGAGGGGTATTTTAGATTTAAGATAATTTTATTTTAATAGTTTAAGCTCAAACCTATGTTGTTTGTACCCCTTGAAATTATTGAATTCTTGAAATCAAGATTATTCAAATGAGTACCCACAACATAGGGTTTCATTAAGAAATAAAGATTTTAGACTGGGTTTACCCCCTCTTATCTGTACCTTTTACTTAGACAAATGACCTTGACCATGGCATCAACAAATGCATATTTATGCAATCATTATCCACCTCCATGCAAAATTTGAACAATAGATCTTGAATATGCATGAAATAATCAGAAATATCAAGTTATTTTAGGAAGTTTTGTCAATACTATATATAACCTTGATGAATCTTGATCCAGTCAAATCATCAAATAGCAATAAGAGCCTGTGCATGACATTTCCAACAATTTTGATTGTGCGCAAAGCAAAGATTCTGGTCAGCCTGTGCATCAGCAGAGTCTGACCAGTCTTCGCAATGTGATTTGTAGATGAGGTCTCAAAATTTCTTTACAGTCAAACAAGCTTATAACCAAAATTTCTGTCTGTCTTGGCTCCCCAATGTTTACCATGCACTAACATGTCAAATTGTTGGAAATGTCACACTCAGGCTCATATACAATTACCTGAGACATCAATTAAAAGGCTGTAACAATTAATAAGGCTCAAAATAATCTTCATTATTGCAATAGCAACTAGAGTTAACGGTAAATTTCAATTCCAAGCATCATAAAGATTTTGTAGAATTTAATCTAAGGAGAAAGCCACACCTACATGTATCATACCAAAACAAAGGCATCGGCAATGTCACTTCAATTGACATATAGTTAAAAGCCATGTTTTTCCTCAAATCTAAATTTTACTGAACTAATTCGTAAGCTGATCACCAATGGATCATGCATATGAAATTTCATAAAAATTCATCCATTAATTTTGTGAGATGATTTTAAACAAGAGTAAAAGTTTATAGACACATGGTTTGTACAGAGCCAGACAGATGTATGACCACCATGACACTAGTCCAAGGAGCCGTAAGTCAGTGGAACTAACAATGCAATTGTACACTGAAAACAGTGGCGTTTCCATTTAATTGTTGTGGACAAATTCAATCAAAACTTTACAATACAAAAAATACGCCCCTTTGTAGTGTTTGGATCACAGTTACTTGAGATTCTACGAATAAAAGATACCTGAATTCAAATAATTAGTCCCACAGTATCCCTATCTATACAGATAGGGATAAGATAGGTTTATTATGAGACTAATAACTGAAATTGCATGTCTATAGTTATATATTTTTATTTTTTCCTGCCAAATCATTTTATAAGGCTTATTTATCATGTGCAGAGTCCCTGTGATATGGAAGCGCCTTAATACAAACCCTGGATCCACCGCTGACTGAAACAAACAACTATCCTCTATGTGTTCACTCACCTGAGGTGGATTGTTGGAGTCTGAGGACCATCTTGATGATTGGTCATGTGGTTTGTCAACATAAATATTTCTGAAATCATAAAATGTTTGATGATTGGTCATGTGGTTTGTCAACATAAATATTTCTGAAAACATAAAATACTTGATGATTGGTCATGTGGTTTGTCAACATAAATATTTCTGAAATCATAAAATACTTGATGATTGGTCATGTGGTTTGTCAATACAAATATTTCTGAAAACATAAACTAGAAAGCCATGAATGGCTTGAGTCGCTCCACAGGCTTGAAATTCTTGTAAAACAAATAAATGTTTTGACTAGATTTTTAGATATTTGGGGCTCTACTGATATTGAAAATGATTTTCAAAGTTTCAACTATATAACAAAAAGAGAAATGACCTCTGCTATTAAAAGACGTATTTTTCATCAAATCAAAATAATTTTTGGCTGCATGATAATGGGTCACCCAAAGATCATACGTAAAATGTTTGATTAATATCCATCAGTTACATTCTGAGAAAATGTTTTTCATAGTTTCCACTATTTAACAAATTGATAATTGACCTCCACCCATAAAATGAATATTTTTCATCCAATCAAAATAATTCTTGGTACACTGATTAAGGGTCACTCAAGGATCCAGTGAAGTTTAGTTGATATCCAAAAATCACATTCTGAGAAAATGATTTTCAAATTTTCCAATATATAACACATAGAGAAATGACCTCTGCCCATAAAATGCATATTTTCAATCCAATCAAAATAATTTTTGGTACACTGATAAAGGGTCACTCAAGGATTAATCCAGTGAAATTTGATTGATATCCATTAGTTACATTCTGAGAAAATGATTTTCAAAGTTTCCACTATATAACATGTAGAGAAATGACCTCTGCCCATAAAATGCATATTTTTCATCCAATCAAAATATTTTTTTGTAGACTGATAAAGGGTCACTAAAGGATCATTCCTGTGAAATTTGGTTGATATCCATCAGTTACATTCTGAGAAAATGATTTTCAAAGTTTCCACTATATAACATATAGAGAAATGACCTCTGCCCATAAAATGCATATTTACCATCCGATCACAACGATTTTTTGTAGACTGATAAAGGGTCACCCCAGGATCATTCATGCAAAATTTGATTGGTATCCATTGATTAGAATCTGAGAAAACTCACTTTTTACCATATTTGGAAATTAGCCACGCCCATTAAATCCATATTTTTCATTGGATCAAAATTTCTTGAACAACTTTGAAAGAGGGTCACCCAAGGATCATTCCTGTGAAGTTTGGTTGAAATCCATCCAGTAGTTTCTGAGGAGAAGATTTTTTAAGAAAAGTTTACGACCGGACGGACGCACGCACGCACGCACGGACGGACGGACGCACGACGGACACAACGCCATGACAATAGCCCCAGTGGCTTTCAGCCAGTGGAGCTAAAAACTAGTTGAATGGTCATTAAGTTGGTCAACTTAAATATTTCTGAAAACATAAAATACTTGAGGATTGGTCATGTGGTTTGTCAACATAAATATTTCTGAAAAACATAAAATTCACATGGAAAGTAGATACAGTTAGATGGGGGACTTTGGATTTTAGATTTAAATATTTCAACAATACTGCCACTAACCCTTTGTTGTTGGTACTTATTGGAATAGGCATTTAAAAGACAAATCAAAAGAGTATAAAATAAGTCACTGTATTCTAATACAACATTTAATTGAGAGTTAACTGTTTTAGACTTGTGTTGCCCTTTATTATTTTCTTTAACTCTGTGATCGGTCTGAAGTCACATGGCTTGTGTTAGCCTTTCAAATACAGGACTAATTGACCCCTTTAGTGTAAATTGCAAAGGATCAAATCTTGTCTATAAGAGGTCACAACAATAAAGTTAATGGATAACATGTAAATAATTCTTTATATATGGTGATTGACTTCTTGAATTATCTCCTTCATATCTTTACAAGAGGTTCAAAGAGACATTTGAGTCTGTTTGGCATTTCAAACAATTTGATATGTGCCTGATAAGCAAATATTGAGCCCCCTGGACAGCCACAAAGTTCAAGTAAATGGTTGCCTGAATATCAACAGATACTTTGAGACTCTATCTGTCCATAAACTGCCATAGCCAAGACTCTGGCCAGACTGTGCAGATGCACAGACTGGCTAAAGGCTTTGCTTTGGGCACATGTGAATTTGTTAAAAATGTCACACATCGGCTCACCTTATTTAAAATTTGCAGCGAAATTAAATTGGCACACTAGGAAAACAACATAAACAAAACAAGAGCTTCGCAGAGCGGCGCATATACTCCCGATGGGGCTTGTCAGTAACCTTGGCTTGTCAGTAACGTGAGCTTGGATGATAGCTAAAAAATATTTCAAACAGACAGACAGACAACTGGTGCCATAACATAGTATGACCTTTTGAGTGTAAATTGAAATTGATTTTATGCACAACTATATGCAAAACAGTTATTTGCAAGTTTCAGTTCATTCCAATTCAGTGTGACGAGTTGCTCACAAAAGAAATATAGTGAATTTCAATCAATTCAAGGGCAGATAATACAAGAAAGACCCTAGCTTTTTGAATTTCTGAAGACTTATGCTTAACCAAATATCAGGGTTACATTATGGCAAGATCCATTTCAATCCAATTAAATTACAAGTAGGAGTTGTGTTCACACACGCACAAAAAAATCTGTAAATTTAAACTATTTTGTGAAGTAAAGGACAGATAAATCAGGAACTACGAAAATATGAAAACATATTTAGTCCTAAGCACAAATAGACAACCTACAGAGTCATTATGGCAAGTTTTTTTTCATTCCCATCCAAAATGTCGGAGAAAATGAGCTGACAAGAAATTTTGTTTTTCAAAAACTCAAGGGCAGATAATCCAAGATAACTCAAGCATGACTGGAGCATTTAGAATTGAAATGTCTTATGCAAAACTAGACATCATAGAGAGTACAATGTAATTGTGTTTAGTTTCAGCTCATTTCAATTGATAGTTAAGGAGAAGTTGCACACAAAATACAGTGATTTTTGTTTAATTCAAGGGCAGATAATTCAAGATTTCTCAGGAATGACTGGAGCGCTTTGAATTTCAAAGGTCTTATGCACAATTAGACATCATAAGGAGTAAATGTGTGTAGTTTCAGCTCATTTCCATTGATAGTTTAGGAGAAGTTGCACACAAAATACAGTGATTTTCATTAAATTCAAGGGCAGATAATTCAAGATTTCTTAGAATTGATTGGAGTGATTCGAATTTTAAAGGTCTTATGCACAACTAGACATCATAGAGAATAGATGTGTGTAGTTTAAGCTCATTCCAATTGATAGTTAAGGAGGAGTTGTGCACACAAAAAACAGTGATTTTTGTTTAATTCAAGGGCAGATAATTCAAGATTTCTCATGAATTACTAAAGCGATTTGAATTTCAAAGGTCTTATGCACAACTACACATCATAGAGAGTAATTGTTCCAAGTTTCAGCTCATTCCCACTGATAGTTTAGGAGGAGTTGCGCACACAAAAAATTGCTAACGGACGGACAGACAGACTCCTGACGACCGAGGCCATAACATTATACAACCCTTCGGGCGTATAAAAAGAAAGCACCCTTAAAATGAAACTATTGTTGTTAGACCTGCATTATATAAATAAATTTTGAAACAAGAGCTGTCACTGTAAGATGACAATGCCCCCGACACCGCTTTGATTTTAAATTATGGCCAATCTATGTTGAAGGTCAAGGTCATCCAGGGGTCAAGGTCACCAAAGTATGTGCCTACAGAAAGGTAATGTACCAAGGAATGTTGTGGTAAAGTATGATGCGAATATGTTAAGTAATAAGGAAGTTATGGCCAATGTTAAAGTTTTTGGACGGAATGACGGACGGACGGACAGACGGACGGACGGACAAGTCAAATTTATGATGCCTCCCTATCGGGGGCATAAAAATACAAGGCTAAGGCATGTGATTTTGATATCAAGATATTTGCCAAGGTACTTAATTATTGGAGACTGAACCTGGACCTCTTTTAGTCCCTCTATGTACACAAAATTATTGTCATTTAGATATGTATTCAAATTATTATTATTTTCTTTTTTCACTGGAATATTACTATCAATTTTAAGCCTCTTTCATTGAGGTTCACAGAAAAAAATCTATTGTTCCCTTGTGCATGCACAAATTTCATAGTTTAAGGCGCTAAATAGGTCATAGTCAACTCGGCTTGTGAATAAATTGTCCCAGCAACTTGCCTCGTTGGTCTGTGAACTAAGCCTGTATTTAGATTATATAAACTTTAAAGATATCCAGAGTAGATTTCATTTTTTTGCTTATAGTTTGTATTTTGGTGTTTTGTAAAACTAGAAAGCCATGAATGGCTTGAGTCGCTCCACAGGCTTGAAATTCTTGAAATCAAAGTTTTGACTAGATTTTTTAGATATTTTGGGTTCTATTTATGTTTAAATGAATTTCAAAGTTTCCACTATTATAACAAATTGAGAATTGACCTCCACCAATAAAAGACATAATTTTCATCCGATCACGATGATTTTTGGCTGCATGATAATGGATCACCCAAGGATCATACTAATGAAGTTTGATTGATATCCATCGATTACATTCTGAGAAAATGATTTTCAAAGTATACACATTTTTCATTCGATCACAATGATTTTTGGAAGACTGATAAAGGGTCACCCAAGAATCATTCATGTAAATTGTGGTTGATATCTATCAGTTAGTTTTTGAGAAAATGATTTTCAAAGTTTCCACTATATAATATATGGAGAAATGACCTCCGCCCATAAAATACATATTTTTCATTTGATCACTTTAATTTTTGGTAGACTGATAAAGGGTCATCCAAGGATCAATCATGTAAAATTTGGTAGATATCTATCACTTAGTTTCTGAGAAAATGAATTTCAAAGTTTCCACTATATAACATATAGAGAAATGACCTCCGCCCATAAAATGCATATTTTTCATCTGATCAAAATAATTTTTGGTAGAATGATAAAAGGTCACCCAAGGATCAGTCATGTAAAATTTTATTGGTATCCATCAATTAGAACCTGAGAAAAGTCACTTTTTACCATATTTGGAAATTAGCCACGCCCATTAAATCCATGTTTTTCATTGGATCAAAATTTCTTGAACAACTTTGAAAGAGGGTCACCAAAGGATCATTCCTGTGAAGTTTGGTTGAAATCCATCCAGTAGTTTCTGAGGAGAAGATTTTTAAAGAAAAAGTTTACGACCGGACGCACGGACGCACGGACGGACGCACGACGGACACAACGCCATGACAATAGCCCCAGTGGCTTTCAGCCAGTGGAGCTAAAAATCAATAGCTTCCTGACCTGACTTTAAGATGTCTTGGTAAATAATCATAATAAACCCCTTACTTTGTATTGTCAAGATATTCAAATATAATGCATCAGATTTATTAACCATGTTTCTGATATCCTATTCTGTACAGTTTCATTAAGAAAATTAAGTACTAGAAGAAAGACAAATTTGATTAAATCTGAAAGTATACCATAAATATTTGAAATTATCTTTGAGAAAAATAAGTATTTACGTTTTCCTGATTTCCTTCACCTGATTTCATTTCCCTAGATTTATATTAAAATATTGAAGAAAACTGATGAATTAAGACTTTTTTTTTTCAGAGGGAGGGGGGTCAAAGATTAGCAAAATTTGTGTTCCATTTATATATTTCCATAAGTTGTATTTTCAATGCTTCTGATTTATAAAATTTCAAAACCCCTGAATGTTTGGAAAAAAAAAGTGATGCCCCTTTTTTGGCTCAGATTTTTTGCATCACCCACCACCTGTAGCTAAGCATTGGCACATGTAGGAAATGCTCTTATTTTTCCTGTATCATGAAATAAACCATTTTTTTTTAATTTGTTCTTTTCTTTTCTTTCTTTCTTTTTTTTTTTTTTTTGAGACATTGCAGGCTGAATCAATTCAGTCAATGAATGTGTGCAATATCATACCTCCTTTAAATAATTTTCCCAAATATCCAATAGGTGTGGTGAAAAATTTGTATAACCTACATACAGGCCGAGTTTACAAGACAAGTTTTACACAGGCTGAGTAGACAGGTCACCCTCGAATATGGGAGCCTACAGTGAATGTAGGACGTTTTGGCCACTGACGTTATGGCCAACAGACGTTTTGGCCACGGACGTTTTGGCCACAATGTTTTTCAAAGTAGAACCTTTTGGCCAAATTTCTATTATAAAGGTATAAGACTGTATATAACTATCAAATGTTATTCTATATTTGTTTTGTCTCATTTAACTTTTTATCCACATGAGAAGTGTAGTTACAAAAAAAATATCATGCAATTAAAAAATTGTGTGAGAAAAGGAGTTTATTTCTTTACAGAATTATGTTTTTGGCCAAATATTTGATCCTTGTTTGAATATGCTTTTTTTTTTCTCTCAAATTTTCCTTAATATTAGATGAATTATCATTTTTAAGATGAAATATTTATTGTTTGTAATTTAGATATTGAATATTGAAAAACCTATATTTCCTACTTAATAATCAGGATACAGTATCAGTGATTAATCTAGAAATTTCACCCTATGAGTCCTGGGACCCCTCAATTCTAAATCAATGAGTCCCAGGGCAAAAACAATGAGTCCCCGGGAGAAATCAATGGGTCCCAAAACAATCTAATGGTACCTAAGTTTATTCCTAAATATGAAATAAAAAAAAACTCTCAAATTAATTGGGGGGAAGGGAAGGGGTGATAGACGCATGATTCTGTCACAGTTTGACGCATGAGATTTTCATTTTGACTCTTGGAAATTTTGACTCAGGGGTCATTGACTCTTGGCTTTTGAATGCTAATGAAAACCCAGGGTTTCATCAATAATTTGGATGAATATTATTTAGATCATTGAACTTATTCAGGTCTTTCACACGTAAATGACACTCAAACACTTACTGTCGAATTTCGAGACCGCTGTCAAGTTGACAGTTTATTTGCACTCAATGAAAAAAACACTTGAGGTCAAAAGGACACAAGAGACAAGCTTTCCAATATGTTTTAAGGAAAATTTCTCAAAATTTGTGCCTCAGGACAAATTTACTGGTCAAAAGAGAGCCCAGAGACTGTCGAGAGTTTGAGATCGCCAAATTTCTATTAAATTGTTTTCAATGATCCATTAAATGTCGAACATTTAATTCAACAAACTTGTTTTGATCTACATGACATTTGTAGCAATTTCTATTTTAGCTTTTGTTCATTTATTGGGTATTAAAATTCATATAATGACTTTATCTCCCAACTTCTATTTTTTGGCCAAAAGGTCCTATTTTAAAAATACTGTGGCCAAAATGTCAGTGGCCAAAATGTCCTACCCAAAACATCCGTGCACCACCTACAGTAGCGATATCAAAGGATGGAGGGTGGGTATAAAACGCAGACAATATAGATTATATAGTAACGCATACGATATAGAATAAATAGGGATTACAGACAGGGGTATAAAACGCAGACAACATAGGTAAAGAGGCAGTATGTTGTTACGCAGACGGTATAAAACAAAGAGCTTAAATTTTTCAAGCCTTTTTTAAACACTTTATATTTCATTCGGTTGTGTTTTTATTTTTAATTATAAGAATTATAAATTTTGCTTCACCTAAAGAAATAGTAAGTTCAAAATTACCTTTTACGTCATTACTGAGAATGCTCTGGTTATATGAAAAATGCCTGTTTTTTATAAATTTGATTTAACAGTATAATTTGAAGGATGAAAATTTTAGCTTTTTTTAAATTTTATTTCTTTTAACAATGAACGATTATAGGAAATGCAATTTGAAATAGGGCAAGTGAGCGTGTCTAAATAAATAATAAGAACAAAATAATGAATAACTGTTAACGAACTAATTTCTCCAAGATAATACACAAATATTATTATGATTTTTTAACTGTTGATATTTTGTTACCAAATTTTCACATAAATTAATAAATATAGAGATGGTTTGTATGCACATAAATAATGCTAGCCTTTTTTTAAAAATTTATATACATCTTCGGTATTATTCCAAAAGCTCACAAATACAACTTAGAATGTTACGTTATCAAATATATATGAAAAGTTGAAAAACTGTTTAATTCGATTTTGTTTTAAATCAGGTTAGGAATCAAGATGTTCATGCTAAGATCATTTTTGCTTTTAATATTCTATTACAGTCAAATTTTGATTCAGAGACGGTAAAGGGTGAGAAAGTGATCAAAAGTCAAATTTATCAACTCAGGTGATCACTTACCGAAACTTGTTCATCTGTGGAAAACGAAGACACTCCGTTTATTATCAAATTTCCATGTTGCTACATATTTTCGGAAGCTAGCATCTAAAAGCGTTTTGGAATTATTACCGATAAAATATCAAATGACCGACTGGACACACGTCTAACTGATAATCGGAATTCAAGAAGTGTGGTGAACACCTTACAGCATCAATAAGTTTTGTCACCTGTCTAGATTACCTTGTTAATTGGCAGTAGCATTTAACTTTGGCGATCGATGATTAGCAAACTATCTGACTCAATTGACTTTCGGAATTTAGATACGAATGACATGTTCTCTGCAGAAAACTATGTGAAAGAAAAAAATATTCAACAGAAATATATCTTATCACAATTCCAATAAATGTCAGTTATTACACTCAGCATTCAATTAGTGTATTTTAGACATCCGAAATAAGTTCCAGGTTATATATTTTATTCAACTTGGCTAACATGTAATAGGTTTTAAAATGTAGATCGTGGTACACTAACCTTTTTCACACAGCATCACATTTTACATAGGATTAGAAAAATATTAAAAACACAAAATTACTTAATATTGGTTTTATACTTGTACTTGTACTCACAGGCAGAATCCTAAGTTTCCCACATCCTAACATATGTACAAAATATTTCAGACATTGTAGATAATTCCTCAGGTGCATCAGAGTGACATACCTAAAATAGGATATGTGACACTAAGACTAAAATAATATGGTTTCATCTTCAGTTGCGATATTTTGATTTCCATGGTCACATGAAGATTCTCTGTCTGTGTGGACCAGACTAAATGGATTCGATTAAATTGAGTTGATTGGCAAGCGTCAGTTTGCTGATACGGGTCTGACTATTATTTTATTTACATGCACAGAGCTTAAATAAACATATATTTATGAACTTTGTTATAGCAATTTTCTCAAAGCTACTATTTCTATGCCGAAATATCGTTTGTTTGAGAAAAGTGACTATAATACTGTTTGTGCACGCAAACCTCAAGCCTCTACATTTATAAATTTATGTGAAAATTTACGAACAAAATGCAAAGATTGAAAACATAATAATATTCAAGTATTATCTTGGATGAAGCAGATTTTTCTCCGTAATTCATTATTTTTTTTAAATTATTTTTTTCAGAAACGTTCCCTAGCCTTATTTCAAATCACTTACTAGTTATCTTCATTGTATAAAGATAAAAAATACTATTTTATAACCATATCGTCCTCAGTTATAACATTAAAAGTTGATTTTTTAAAACTTAAGCGAAGCTGAAAAATTGCGATTCTCATAAGTTTAATAAACTTTTAAAATAAATACACAACTGAATAATAATATTGTTTAATCAAATTGATAATGAATACAGGCATTTTTTTTTTTTATTATTCTCAGTTATGGCATTAAGGTTAATTTTGAACTTACCATTTCTTTAAACGAACCAAAATTCGTCATCACGGAATATAAATACACTTTTGAAATTAAAAAACACAACCGATTAAAATATAAAGTGTTTGAAAAAAGGCTTGGTAATCCAATTTCTTTGTTTTATAACGTCTGCGTAACAGCATACTGCCTCTTTACCTATGTTGTCTGCATTTTATACCCCTGTCTGCAATCCCTCTTTATTCTATATTGTATGCGTTACTATATATTCTATATTGTCTGCGTTTTATACCCACCCAAGGATGGAATCGTTCAAATCAAGGGAGGCAACCACCCTTGTTCACTTTCATGACAAAATGTTGAAGCTACCTTTCATTTTTTTACTTCTATCCTGTTTTGACAAGAGGCATTGGGAGTTCCAATAGCCTGCTTTAGTGTGGATAAGAGCGCATATGAGTATCTATTAGCGAATTTATGTACTTCAACTTGAAACATTAAATCAAGTGACGGAAAAGGGGAGGTAATAGGCAAACTTTAAACTTCAATACCTTCCTTATTTCTCAATCTTTTTTGATAAAATAAACAGTAAATGTCTTAATAGACATCATAGATAACAACTAAACCAGATTATCTGGGTTTTTTTTAGAAAATTAATTTTCCTCTTATATCGCTACCTACAGGCTTAATGTGGATATAATTTAAAAAGAAATTGCAAAATAAGGCATTGCGTTGATATCCCAAAAAGAGAATAAACTACAAAATGGTTAAAAGCAAGCATATTTGGGCGTTTTAGTTTTCCTTAATAAGTTTTTTCTAAAATAGAGGGACTAGTCTACTGTCTTTTGAAGCGAAAACACCCAAAAAATATATCAAAACCCAGTAGCGAACTGGTGGAAATCTTTTTACATGATGTAAAAATGCTCACTGCATTAAGTTTGCTTACTCGGGCACATAGTTGTAGGAGAAACTTGAGCATTTATGAATTTCATATTTCAATGTTGACACTTTGGAAGCCATTTTGAAATATCCCGGTCAAAATAAAACCCGAACAAAAATAATTCCATTTACTGTCGTCATTTAATGTTTTTTGTAGACTGTAATACCTGTTACGCTATCCTTGGGAAGGTTTTATTTTACTGTCATTTAATCAATCTTTTACCAAAATCGGTAAAACGGAAATTCCTGGCGGTTTCTATTTCTACTTTTACGTAATACAATAATAGTTAAACCTATGGTTAAACCTATGGACGGGAAAAGTAATTTTAATTTAACCAATTTAAGATGACTTACTTAAATACGAAAGCGTCTGCAGCCCAGCATTTTGCTGTATCGAAAGTGGGCTGATGAAATCATCAAATTAAAGTTGTCTCTGGTCTGATAGTCTTTGTTTCTATAAATGGGATTTGCTGTCACTTTGAACATTTTCAGTCATATATTGGTAACTGAAACTGATCATGATTTATCTAACAAATTGTACCATTACGTTCTTTCCTAGCCGTTCGACTTGATTACCCGCTTAGTTTATTTAAGATTACCCACCCATTGGCATTGTTGGGAGATAAATGTCTGAACGATTGTGTGCTTTCGACAGGGATCGACCCCCTGACCCAATGATCGAAGACCTGAGTAAATGACTAAAGAAATCCTAGATCGAGTCTTTATCATAACGTAAAAGCATTACGTTATCAATGTCTACTTAGAAAATACTACCAATGGAAAATCAACGAGTAAACTGGTTCAAAAACGTTAAGGATGCGGAACCAGAAGGTTATTGTACGACATAATTTAAGCTTAGGAGATGTAGTTGCAACCATTTCGAAGTCAAGCAGCGAATATTGAGTATATTATTTCATTCGAAATGGTTTTAGTGAAAGTTGGGCTAGATCTACTAGAAGGGAGGGCGCTCATCACGATTAAAGGTATCTAGAAAGTTTTAAATCCAAATGATGCGGTAGTTGCGGCGAGTTGTGGAACGACATCTTAAAGACCGTAGCTATAACGTTTCAGGAGTCGAAATGTGGATTTTGCTGAAACGGATTTCCTTTCTTTTCAGTCTTATCCCATTTATAAGTTGGCGATAGCAACGATGTTATTTTAGCGGGGAAAAAACAAGCGTTTTATTTCCCCAAACGCGAAGAATGACGTGATTTGTTGATGGTACACAAAACGTCACCCGAACGAGATAATTCAATATTATGTATCTGCCAGTTCCGACCGCTCTTCCTTTTTTTGCTTGAATGGGGTTATGCGAACAAAACAAGGACAATAGAATCCTTTGTTGACCTTTTTTCTACAACGAAGATATTGTCAATGGAAAAAATGAGTGCAATTAAACTGTGAAATAAACCTCCCCAAGTGCTGTGCAAAACATGCACATGACAACTTTTTTCAGAAGACCATAAAAGTCTATTTATCAAATCGATGGCTATTTGTTTTTCCTCACTTATAAGTGCTTTCCTCACATATTTCTAGATTGATTTCCTGAGTCACAGACATTTAGATAAGTGCTAACATGGGAAGAAATTAACCTGATATGAGTGAAAGATACTCTATACAATTCTTATTGATTTTTCTCGTAAAAATGTAAGGGGGATGGGGGTACTTTTTATATTGGTGCAAGTATTATAGAAACTGATTCAGGCCTAAATCCTAATGGATGCGATTCGGACAAGAAGTTGGCCGGCATAGCTTAAGCTAAAATAGGTTTTTCAAAGAATCAAACTGCAAATTTTGTTATAGATTTCATCTTTTTCTAGTCTTAACCGGGAATATTGCAAAAAAAAAAAAAAAAAAAAAAATGATCTCTTTCAAGTCTTATCCTACTTTTTACCCCGACATTAAAACACAACAATAATGACGTTGTTTTAGCGGGAAAAAGTAGCGTCTTATTTCCAAAAAGTGTAGGATGACGTCATTTGCGGAGGGTAAAACGAAAACGAAATCCAGACGGGTTTCTAAGCAAAAATGTGCAACTCTTTACATGTAAGGCTGATTCTTATTCTTATTTTACGTTCACTACTCTATATTTTGATAATGATCGACAGAAATAAAATAAAAGAAGTAGATAAATTAAACAAATAATAAAACAAAATGGCGAAATCTCGCGAGATCATCATCCTCCGCCAGTGTAGGCTTCCATTACGACACGAAATGGAATTTTGATGGTGTATGTATTTCATTTTGATTTTAATTATTCAAATGTTTTACACTCGTTATCTAGAAGCGGGAAAAGGCTGATTCTTATTCTAATTTTACGTTCACTTTTCCCGTATTACTTGGAGGTGCGACTTGCCAGGATTTATAAGCTGTCACAGTTAGTGAAAAGTTAGGTGCATGATCAAGAAGATATAAGATCAAAGTACCTGGATCAATCATAAAAGATAAAAGATGATCAAAGGTGCAAAAGCTTAAAGATTAAAAGATTGATTTATGGTGATAGTGCCGCCAGCTTCCCTTAAAGTGTTTAGACTGGGACTAGATTTGACATCTGGACTAAGATAGTTCCAGAATCTTTTGGTTCTAGGGATAAAAGGGGGGGGGGGGGTGATTTTGGTTCCGGGAGTGGGATATTAGGTAGTTTAGATTTCTTACAGCCACCGGCAAGTGATTCTGATCTGCACAGACAAGATTATTTTGAACATTACCCGAGAGTGAGGCATGAGTTCTGCGGCTTTCCAGAGTGTTCCATCCAAGGTTACCTAACATCTAAGACAGCACACACTACTCGCGAGTCTGAGACTCGAAGATAAGTAGCGACAATACTGTGTGATTTAAGTCAGTCATAACATCTAGAAATCAACTTCTGAAAGGAACTGAAAACTATTTAGGCATATTGCTAGTATTGGTTTCGCCCCCCCCGGAGGGGGGGGGGGGGTTGCTGACCATAATTCATTCATGCAGCCCTTTGTTTGCAAGTATCATGACGTGTAAGCCATTCGAGAGTGGTACCTTTATCGTGTAACATAACGTTACCTACACCACATATCGAATTAAAATAAAAGATATTGAAATGTTGAAAATGTAGTATTTTTATCAAAACATTGTCATATAATAAGAATAAGTATATCTTTCTTTAAAACTATTCAAGAGCAAAATATCGTTTCCAATACTAGCTTAATATTGTCCTTGGTAATGTAACATACCTTACATTCCTTTTATAATCTATTTAAAAGCAATGCCTATTGTTTCCTCTCAAAAATTAATCAATCAAGATAAGAGTATAATCTTGCTATTATCATAAAGGCAGTCCATTTGTCTTTCCAAAACTTAGGAAGTAACTCTCTAGATGATCAAATGCGCATACATGCCATACATAAATGAAATGGTACCCCCAGTTACGAGTAATGAACATAAAGTTTCTTTTTGCTATCAAGAATGAAATACAGTCTTTTATTCCATTAGATTCCACTTATATTGCACTTATTTACTGAATTACACTAAACAAATCATTGTATGGGGAAAAACTTGTGAACTTGTGGGTTTCAAGTGGAGGGTAACGTATATATCATCCACACACACATATAGCACATATTCAACACATAGTTGCACTAGCTTCGATTCCAATTTCAAAACTGTAGTTTTAAGAAGTTCTATTAAAATATCTGACAGTAAAAGCTAAATAGTTGACTGTGATACAATATCTAATTGATAACGAATGTAGGACCAAACAATGATGTGAGATACATGTAAGATATATTAGGATAATTCTTCCTCAATCAAAAATACAACTGATCTGGATTTCGTATAACAGCATACCTAACAGGTGATTAGCTCTTTGAAAAAAGTAGCTATATCCTGTAACATTACGTTGCACGTTCCCTATGTGTAGTATCTATTTGAATATTGACGTTGAGTTGAGTCTGACAATAAACAAAGAAATTTCCTGTTATGTTACATACGTTACATTTTCATATTTGTTTATGTTTGAAGTTTTCGCTCCCATAGAGAGGTAAGTAATATATATGTTAACTGGAAACCGCACAGATTCTGGCTCAAGCTCATTGAATTTGTATTATTTTTATTTAAAAACTTGATACTGAAGTCAGATGTTAAAACACACATTGCCGTATTGTAATAAATTTCCTTTATTAATTTTGTAATAGGTAACGCATGTAACATCAGGCTATTTATAATATGTGTTATGACCTGTAAAGAAAAAATGCTAATCTTTGTCCGACAACAAATCGTTGTTCGGCAAAAATGATATCATATAGCCAGTTGACGGTTGTGAGTGTTTTGACACATGTTAGCCATCTCAGAATGGTAACTTTTCTTGTGAACCTGCTTAGTTTTTCGTGCTCCTGTTATACATACACAAATGAGATGAACATAAATAACACAAAATCTCCAATTAGAATTTAGTTAAAAGATAACGACCAAAGCTGGAATATTGTCGATCAAAGCACCCCCTACGGGTGTCACATTTTCTCAACGCAATATTTTGTATTAACGAACCATGTGCTTTTTTAAATGACCCAAAAATATTTATCAGGGTCCCGTTTTACTAAACTACTTACGAAAAAAATAATCGTAAGTCAAAATCACAAATCGTATCTGGTGTCTTCATGCATTGTAAGATTTTGTCTTGCAATATCTCATTGGAATCGTCTTTAGAAGACGATTCCAATGAGATGTTGCATGGCAGATTTCCATATATAGCTATTTCTGTAGAAGTAACTTTGTATTTTGACTTAAGCAAAAAATGATCGTAAGATGTTTAGTAAAACAGGCCTCAGTTCTCAACAGCTCAAATAATACTGGAAAGCTGTTATTTTTCTGCTACCATTGCTTTCTAGTCGTTTGGATTTCAGTTGCGGACTTACATAATGAAAAAATAGAAAGTTTAGGCAAACACAATGCCTATTAGGAAGAAACACAATCTAGACAAAAAAAATCTAGCTATTTTTCTGTTTCTGTGGAGCTGGAAACTTGTTGGCAACAATGTGAAATATTTTCTTAAATTTATTTTGCTTTTTCCGTTTGTCTACATAAAATGTTTTTCTCTTATACCGGTAGACCCTTTTTTCAGTTTATTGCTAAATGTTGCTTAAACCAGTATTTTGGGCTTTATATTTAGCTAGCCTTCTCATGCTTTACAGGACTAACCAAAGGTAATAAATAACGATTAAGGTAAATGACTGGTCCAAAAAGATTAGTGAATCGTTGCAGTATATCATACCGATCTAGTTCTAGTTAAAGTTTTGTGATCTTTATTAATTTAAATAGAATATAGCGACCCACAAGGTTTGTGCTCGCAGTCACAGAAATTCAGATTTATCTCTTGGTCACAAACCGTCAACATTCGACGGTTGCCGGATTTGAATTCATTAATGAACTTTCTCAATTAAAAAATAAGATTCTGATTATGAAAAATAGCGTATTTTTATGACATAATTCAGTGATAGAAAGCCTGGCAGTTACTAAAACAATCCAAGTCTTTTGACAAAAAACATACCCAAGTAATAAGGCTTGAATCTGTGAGGTGCAGATCACCAGTAAAGGGCCAAACCACAAAGGCATCAAGGGAGTTTAAGTTCATTTGGTGATTTTTACCTTCTTGTGCACAGTAACTGAAAAGATTGCTTTCAAAATAATGTTAGTGACCACTTGCCACTTGCTAGAAATAATACTCTTATATGAGCATGTGCGCGACATTCCCAACAATTTGAAATGTTCGTGACACTGAAAACAGTAGCGTCGACTAATACATAGTGTAAATATAAAGTGACCCGATTTACTACAGATACTTTGAGACCTTATCTATCTATTAAACGCATAGTGAAGACTCTTTTCAGACTGTGCGGACAGGCTGGTCAGAGTCCTCTATTCCTTTATGAAATTGCCGATCCCCAAAGGTATTCAACACCTCGTGTAGCTATTTGAACAAAACACACTAAAAATACAAACTGTATATTTTGAGTCCCTTAGAAGCATGTGGACAGCTAAAACGAAAACGGTCTTCATTTAATGTATCATACCCGTAATAGTTCCGCAAGGTTTTGGAATTAATGAACTTTAACAGTGTTAACTGAGGTTTCCTAATGATTTTCATTAGGAAACCTCGGTCAACATTGTGAAAGTTCATTAGTTCCGATTACGGCTCCACTATCTTAAAGCAGGGCCTTTATGAACCTTACTATTCAGTCCTTTGGAATATTTTTTGTTGATGCGGTACAAAAACCTGGGGGCTCGTCTTCTAACTATTAATACCCATTTTTAATTGAATCTCCATATGACAATAAAATAAATTAAAGGCCTCAGACTGGGGATCGAACTTCCTGCTAATGTATATAACATATAAGCTGTAGCATATAACCATCTTTACGACCAGAGAGACAAACTTTGGGTTTCTTAGAAAGCCGCCGACGAGATTTTCTTGAAGTAAAAATCACGAACGAGCTCAGTTTTTTACATCCGATTTAGAAAATGCTTTCAATGATTTGAAAGATAAAATATAACGAAATGAATAAAATATGAGTAAATTATGTGGTCACATCAATCAATAACAAGGATGTAGGAGTCCGTATATTTTTCCGATCTTAAGTTAATCTCGAAAATGAATCCATAATTGATCTTTCATCGTAATTCAGGTCTTATCGGAGGTGTTGCAGGATTTTTAAACTTTTTGTTGTGAAAATTGAGAAGTTTACATAAAAGATTGTGAATCATTTTTTTTTTTTAATTTCACGACTGTGGCATTGGCGATCATTGGAATTACATGCATCATTTTCTTCCGAAAACCGGGCGAAAAATGACCGATTGTAAGCGGTGTCAGTAAAGAGGCGAGTGCAGTTATAAGAAATATGGGCGATTATTAGAATAAACAAATACATATTTTTTTCTTTTCTTTGAAACTGTAACTTTAAAAATAAAGAACCCTAGTACATGTACCTGTCATTTTCATAATTTGGAAAAGAAAAGATTACCTGAAGTGATGTATAATAAGAACGAGTCTTCTTTAATGCTTTTCGGTGGATCATCGAGAAAAAATGGTACAATATGATTTTGATGAACTCAACTTACTAGTGAAATGATCAAAAACTTATACAGTGCTTTCGTTCATTTCACCCTATCTGACATCATCTAACCGGAGGTGAGTTCGTTAGAGCAAGATGAAAAATCCCGCTAAAAACGATTTTTAAGACGCCATAATCAACGATTATCGATAATTTGAGTGAAAACATTCGACGTCGTCATTCATGACTACTCAGTTTAATCCAATGCAAAACCATCTTCGTTTTCTCATTGAAATACCTTAAGGAAGTTCGCTCGGCTTTTTCCTAGAATTAAACTAAACTTTTCTTTACACCTGACTATTTAGAAAGATCTAAATGTTTTCTTTCGATTTTTTGAAAATTTGAAAAGAAAAATGGGGTCACCGTGCTTATTTATTCCACAGAGCCGTATGAAAATAGGTACCAAAACATTTAGTGCCCTTTAGTTCTTGCCTTTGAATTTCTTTGAAAATTACACCCTTATTATTTTTGGACAAATAAAAATTCTGAAAGCAATTGATTTATGTTTTACTTAAAACGACAACCTATTACACTAATTTATCAAAGAAATATGGAATTTTCATGACGTATAAGAAAATTATGACATCTTTATTAGGTCCTTAATAGAAGTATTTTTCCTTTAATATTAAGGGTTACTTATAAATGCTTCACTGTAAAAAAAATGTAGTTCTACTGTAAAACTTTGTCCTATATTCTCAATATAAATTTGTGACATAATGAAGAATATTTTGACATGAACAAAGTTGGGGTCACAGTCTTACTGTTTTAGATATTTTGACTCAATTGTTAAAATAGAGGGAGGTAATTCACAAAAAATAATAATATTTCAAAACACATTTTTCAATATTGGAAATCACAAATTTGTTGGTATTTTGGTTCAGGGATATGAGGTAGGGGTTCTTTTTACCATATTCATAAGTTATATTTGTTTTCTATCCGAAAAATAAGCAAGGAGTAACATTAAATACTTGTCGTTTTCTCTGAATACTCTAATACCCTAAAATCGGGGAAATTTCCCAAAATTTTTGGGGGAAAAATTAATTTTTGAATTTATACGATGGCGGAAAATCCAAAACGGGATGTGCAGACGTCCATAAGATTCTTATTCTCAAACGCTTTATCTTAACAAGAGCACCGCAACGCTCGGCTGCAGGTACTGGTTATGCAGAAAAAATCTAAGTCAACAAAGGGGCATAACTCTTATAAAAATACTCCCGTAGTTATCCGTAGTTATCCCCCTTGGTAGTTTAGATAGCATACCTGGGGTAATTGTAATCGGTAATCATGATTACATGTAATCGATTACAATTTTCAGGTAATCATAATGTAATCAGTAATCGGAGCATTTCTGATTACATGTAATCGTAATTTAATCAATTACATTGCAAAAATCCCTGTAATCATGATTACATCTTGATTACATTATGATTACATTTGTTGTATTTGCAAGTATAAACTTTGAAAAAAATATTTTCAATGAAAGCCATATTTGGCAAATTTTTATTTATACTAAAATAAAGGTCCTAGGTTTTAGTATTGAATATGAATATGTCAAGTGAAAAATACTTTCTAAGTAATTGGAGTGACTAGATAGAACTTGAATTGAGAAAAAGATTTTTCCAAAATAGATAACGTATTTGGAAAAATAATCAAGTTGTTAAATTTTCATTTGGCTTAATAGAAAATTTCTATTGTTGTCTTACACCCAAGTGTTGTTTTTTTCCCCCTAGTTTAGAACATCCTGGTTTCTTGCTTTAAGTATTGAAAATTCAAACAAGTCAAAATGTCTAATGAACATGAAGTGTTATAATGATAATGTTAAAGGTGTTAAGGAATTAAAACAAGTGTCAGTCTCATCTAAGATAATCTTTAGCCTATGGCACTTATTAAACAATTACCTGTTAATAACCCTTTACTAGTATTTGACAGCCCTTGATAGTTATATTTTAATATTCATTTATATATTGGCAAAACAACTTCATCTGCTCTTCTTATAATAATTTTCATTTGTCTGATAATTTTCTTAAATCCAAATAACATGACAAAAGTTCTACGGAAATGAATCTATGCTATGATTGTCGCATTACAATACCATGCAGTGATCTTGATGTTGCTTCATTAGGGTAAATTAAAGTCCAATAAAGTCCTGCAAAACATGGAATAGTTAGTACACTATCTTCAGAAGTTTTTCCATCAAAATTAAATTAGCCTAAAATACATTTAACATAGCCATTATGTTTTACAGTTTGACATGCCGTTTCCATGAATTGAAAAAAAAAAAATATTGACTCTGTCTAAGGCCTGTACTTTCGTTTTTATCACAATGGTTATCATACTGAATTCTTTTTTTAGAAAAAAAATCATATTTTCTGAACTTAAACAGATAAAAAGAAATGGTGGAGAAAATGTTAAATGTGTTAAATATAATCTATAATTTGGAAAATTCTGGCAAGAACAGTTTCTAAATTTTATCTGTAATTGGTGCATCAGATATACAAAAATACCAACAAGAGCATTTATAAATGTCAACCTAGACTATAGGTGCTCAATGCTTTCCATAGCAGTGGAGGCAAATTGTAAGAGGATATAAAAGCATCAGGTATACCTAAATTCATAAAGAGTACCAAGGTAAATATTAACAGACCTAAGAGAAGAATTGGCGTAAAATATTTATTGTATATCCTTCCACATTTTGTTAATTGTTTACAAATCAAACTTGAATGAATAAACTCCCCAAAAGACAAAACTGTTTATGAGTAAGGTTGAAATAAAAATGTAATCACATGTAATCAGATGTAATCATGATTACATTATAAAAGTAATTGTAATTGTAATTGATTACAATGAAAAACTGTGTAATCATAATGTAATCAGTAATCATAGAATCTGCAAGTAATTGTAATTGTAATCGATTACATTGGCATGTAATCGACCCCAGGTCTGTTAGATAGCTCCTTTGATGGTGAACACACAAGCTAAGTTTCATAAAGATATATTCAATAACAACAGATGTATGACCAAGGTTAGAGTTTGTCATGCCTTTGCAAACTAGAGGCACTTGAGCGCCTGAATCACTCCACAGACCTGAATATCATGATAATGATTATCAGAGGATGATAAGGCTGCATAAAACAAGGATAATTCCACAGAAATTTGTTTGAAATCCAAATATAAAAAATTCAACACTAGCAGAATGTTTACTGCACAATATACTAGTAATTTGTCCTCAAAATTTTTTGATTGTAGATCTTTCCGCTTTTTATTAAACACCACTATAAGGGTGTTACTTCACAATAATTGTTTGTCATCAAAACAAAATTCTACCTATTGATAATAAGAAGTAAAATATTAAATCCAATATACATGCATATTTATTCTTCCCAATGCCTTAGAGAGCAGTCAACTCCACTCTTTCTTCCCCACTCTGAACCTCAGTAGGCCACTTTACACCACTTGTCCTCTTTGTGCAGTCACCCTTCGTTCAACTAAGCTGACCAATTCTCAGGGGGTATCTCAGATTCCCTATTTCACCTTATGTTTCTACACATTTGAATTCCAAAAAAGCTTATGTCCCTTCTAACCTACAATCTTGACACCTATTAAATTTAATGAGTCTAAAAAATCAGCATTTAAGTGATCAAATATTCACTTTATATGTTGAAATGTCCTCTGCCAATAAAAAGCATGCTGTTCATCTAATCAAATATATTTTGCTGCCCGACACAACTTCACAGAAATGAAATTCCCATGATATTTGGTTGAAATCAATCTGTTTAAACTTTGAAAACAGTTTGTTTTACCCTTAATTGGATATTACGACATATAACATATCAAAAGAAATGACATACGTATAATACATATTTTGCATCTGATCACAATAATTTTTTGAAGACTGATAAAGGATCACTAAAGAATCATTCCAGTGAAATTCAGTTGATTATCCATCAATTAGATTCTCAGAAAATGATTTTTAAAGTTTTCACTATATAGAGAAATGACCTCGGCCCATAAAACCCTTATTTTTCATCTGATCACAATATATTTTTACAGACTTTTAAAGGATCACTTAAGAATCATTTAAATGAAATTTGGTTGTTATCCATTAGTTAGGTTCTGAGAAAATGAATTTCAAAGTTTCCATTTTATAACATATAGAGAAATGACTTTCGCCCCAAAAATACACATTTTTCATGTAATCTCAATAATTTTTTGTAGACAGATAGAGGGTCACTCAAGGATATTTTATGTGAAGTTTGGTTTATATCCATCAATTAGTTTCTGAGAAAGCCACCTATTACTATATATGGAAATTAGCCATGCCTACTTCAGCCATGATTTTCAACTGATTGAAATTCTTTGAAGGAATATGATAGAGGGTCACCCAAGGAACATTCCTGCAAAATTTGATCGAAATCCATCCAGTACTTTATGAGGATAAGATTTTTAAAGTAAAAGTTTACAGACAGACGGACACACACACACGCATGGACTCACAGACGACAGACACCCTGCCATGACAATAGCCCGCTGGCCTTTAAGCCAGTGGCTCAAAAAACCAACACAAACTATACCACGGTGATCATAATACCTTGGTTTTGATTGCTTCATTAAAAACCTTGTTAGAAATATGACGGCTCTATCACTTACCATTCAAAAATTATAGGTAATATTCAAGTTTTAATTTCTCATAATTTTGACCTTGAAAAATGACCTTGACTGATGACATTGAACTTGGTAACGAGAGAACGGTCTAGTCCCAAACAATCATCCAGTGAAATATGAAGGCCCTATCACTTACCATTCAAAAGTTGGCCAATTTTAAAGTTTTTTCTTTTTTTAAACAAATTTCACCTTGAAAATGACCTTGACCTAAACTGATGACCTTGAACTTTGTACCAATAGAAAGGTCTTATGAAAAGCAATAATCCTGTGAAATATATCACTTACCATTCAAAGGTTTTGACCAATGTTAAAGTTTTATTCATTTTTTCCAACAAATTTGACCTTGATAAATGACCTTGAACTTTACTGATGACCTTGTACTTGGTTAGTGTCTTGAAAAACAACCTTGACTGATGACCTTGATTCTGATACCTATTGAAAGGTCTTGTCTCAAGCAATCATCATGTGAAATATGAAGGCTCTATCACTTACCATTTAAAAGTTATGGCCTAAGTTAAAGTTTGTCACGCCCATGCCAACTCCAACGCCACAAAGGTGATTATAAACCTCGGTTTTCTTTGAAAACAGCCCAGCTAAAAATCCTTAATAAGAATATATTTATATATCTAAAAGATTGTTCATTTGAAACGAATTAAAACCTGAAAGTGATTGAGATAAGAAACGTATTGAAGCGTAACACTGGTACACATTGGGTGAGGGCAATATTTGGGCATTTAATGAAATGGTAGACAACATATTTATTTGTGTGTTAAATCAAGACGAGCATATTAATCCTGGCATAATTTTGCACATGTTTTGCCATTCAAGCAGAATCATTCTTTTTGTTGGTTTTACCACTTCTTTGCATTGGTTCTCAAAGACTGCTTCCTGCAGGGTCTTACATCAATGGCTCAGCACAACAGTTGTAACTGCCTATTAAAATATAGGCAGTTACAACTGTATTTCGCTGAGCCATCAACATGTGACACTGTCCTTACTAAATGAAATTCAAAATGCACAGGTCTTATGGATTTCTGCCGAGCCAGCCAGAAACAACAGGAACTTGAAATAAAAGATATTTGTGGTACACAATTCGAGCAGTGTGTCTTAAAGTTCACTTTCTTTAGATAAATTTATATATATGCTATGTGGTGATGTTGGTCATGCAATCTAAACACAATAGTAGATACCAGCCTTGGGTAAGATTACATATCTGTTTCCTGATGAATCAGGCTTTATGTAATCACCATAAAAAATCATTTATGGAGTGAGCTGAGAAAAATATGTTTTCATCTAGATTCGTGTTTAGCCTCGACCGGATGCCAGGGGTTTTGGATTTGTGGTTATCAAAGGACCTTTTTTTTGTAAAGAAAAACAAAAAACATTTCCGTCATGAACATGGAACAAAAGTATCTTACATTTGTATGTTTAATTTAAATACAATAGATCATTTTCCGATTTATTCTTAATGGATGAGACATGTACCTTTAACCCCTTATGGAAATACAAATTTTGCTGCAAATTAATTAAACTAAGCTGTTTGGGAGAACAGTTAGCAGCAACTTTACATGTGTTTGCAGCAGAAAATCCATTTGCTGCAAATATTCTGCAAACTCCTTAAATAGAAAAAATATGTTCCCAAAAACTATTTGCAAACAGGAAGTTTGCAGTAAGTTTGCAAGAACACATTTTTTTATTAGATAGATCATGCACTTAGCAGGAAGAAGTTTGCAAGAAGATGAACTTTGAAAAAAAAATCTTTATGTTTCATTCCTACTGTAAACAGCTATCTTGAGTAATTATTTACCCTGGCCATGCTGATCAATGTATTTCCTGCCTACGCAAGGCTTGAGCAGACAGTATAGACTAAGACCAGCCTGAATATATGTGCATTCTAATCTAAGCATACACTGTGTATGTGTGAAAATACTGGTGGAGGAAATATCTAGAATTTATTTTTATATGATCCAGTCTCTTCTTTATTACTAAAAGTGTTAACAGCAGCCAAATACTCCATTCAAACTTATTTTATCATTTGCATTAGAATAATTTAAGATATAGGCTCAAAGTAAGTACTGTAAATAATTCATATGCCATACCCACCATGAAAAGATACCATCTTGGTTCAGTATAAAGTGAATATTTAAAACAAGAGGACCAAGATGGTCCTAGATCGCTCACCTGAGTCTCCTTGACCCCTGGGACATCACATTAATTAGATAGGCAGATGTCAAAAAGAAGATAATTGCCTAAGATCAATACCATGGAACGTTTTCAGCGAAGAGCAAGACAGATATGCCTTTTTGCTCTTTGATTCTATGTAAAAAGGGATGCAATCAGGAAGACCCCAAATGTGACCCCAGGGTCTTGATATGAACAAACTTGGAGGTCTATAAGATGATGCTACATACTAAATATGATAGCTGTCTGCCTTCTAGTTTCAGAGAAGAGGATTTTTGAAGGTTTTCCTATTTTCACCCATAGTGCTCAGATGAACTGAAAGGGATGCGCCCGGGTGGAGCCCAAATATGACCCAAGGGTCTTGATATGAACAAACTTGGTAGGGACCCATGATATGATACTACATACCACAAATGAAAGCAGTGGGCCCTCTTGTTTCGATTAAAGAAGATTTTAAAAGATTTTCGCTCCTTGATTCTATGTAAAAAGGGTTGCGCCCGGGTGGAGCCAAAATATTATCCTAGGGTCTTGATATGAACATACTTGGTAGAGGTCCACTAGATGATGCTACATACCAAATATGAAAGCTGTCTGCCTTCTGGTTTCATAGAAGAAGATTTTTGAGATTTTCATTTTTTACCCTTCGTGCTCATAAGAGATAAAGGGATGCACCTGTGCAAAGCCCAAATATGACCCAAGGGTGTTGATATTGAGAAACTTGTTAATGGTCCACTAGGTGATGCTACACACCAAATATTAAAGCTGCCTGCCATCTGGTTACAGAGAAGACAATTTTTTAAAGGTTTTCCTTTTTTCACCCATTGTGCTCAGATGAACTGAAATGGATGCACCCAGGTGGAGCCAGAATATGACCGCAGGGTCTTGATATAAACTAGTTTGGTAGAGGCCCACTAGATGATGCTACACACCAAATATTACAGCTGTCTGCCATCTGGTTACAGAGAAGCAGATTTTTAAAGATTTTTCGCTCTTTGATTTTTTGTAAAAAGGGTTGGGCCCGGGCAAAGCCCAAATATGACCCCAGGGTCTTGATATGAACAAACTTGGTAGAGGTACACTAGATGATGCTACATACCAAATATGAAAGCTGTCTGCCATCTGGTTTCAGAAAAGAAGTTTTTCATTTTTTTATCCTTCGTGCTCATAAGAGATAAAGGGATGCACCTGTGCAAAGCCCAAATATGACCCAAGGGTCTTGTTATGAACAAACTTGGTAGAGGCCCACTAGTTGATTCTACACACCAAATATTAAAGCTGTCTGCCATCTGGTTACAGAGAAGAAGATTTTTAAAGATTTTCGCTCTTTGATTCTTTGTAAAAAGGGTTGGGCCAGGGCAAAGCCCAAATATGACCCCAGGTTCTTGATATGAACAAACTTGGTAGAGGTCCACTAGATGATGCTACATACCAAATATGAAAGCTGTCTGCCATCTGATTTTATAGAAGAAGATTTTTGAAGATTTTCATTTTTTTACCCTTCATGCTCATAAGAGATAAAGGGATGCACCCGTGCAAAGCCCTAATATGACCCAAGGGTCTTGATATAAACAAACTTGGTAGAGGCCCACTAGGTGATGCTACACATTAAATATTAAAGCTGTCTGCCATCTCGTTACAGAGAAGAAGATTTTTAAAGATTTTCGCTCTTTGATTCTATGTAAAAAGGGTTGGGTCCGGGCAAAGCCCAAATATGACCCCAGGTTCTTGTTATGAACAAACTTGGTAGAGGTCCACTAGATGATGCTACATACCAAATATGAAAGCTGTCTGCCTTCTGGTTTCACTGTAGAAGATTTTTAAAGATTTTCATATTTTCACCCTTTTTGTTAGAGTAAAGGGAAAGTCAAGGGTGGATTTCATTTATTTGAACAATTTTGGTAGAGCTTGACCCAAGGAACATCCTTGCCAAGTTTCATCAAGATTGGCCCACTGGTTTAGGAGGAGAAGCTGTTTAAAGAAATTGTGGACGACGCACAACTGACAATGGAGGAAAGACATGCTACGATCCGCATAGCTCACCTTGAGCACTTCGTGCTCAGGTGAGCTAAAAACAGATCAGATCACTCAGCAGAGGTCACCCAGAGTTTCAACACAGTAAATAATGTTATGGCTAAGGAATATTCATTCTAGATTCAGAAAAGATAAACTGGAAAAATTTTGAACCTGGTCAGCCTACCCAGATGGTGTAGTCCATCCCCAAGTTGATACTTTTCACCCTCCCAACATGGTTCTTTTTTGCTAAATAGCTCACATATATAAATTTAACTACTTCATCATTGCAGAAAACTTACTGCAAACTGTTTGCAAGAACAGTTTGCTGCAAAGATGCTGCAAACAGTGGTGCAAACTGTTTGTGGCAACTGTTCGCAGCAAATTTGCGGCAAACTGTTCTTGCAAAGAGTTTGCAGTAAGTTTGCGGCAGATAAGAAGCCATATTAAGTTTATGTAGAGTTGAAGGTCAGCATAGGTTTACTCTGACAACTGAATATGGAATCATGAAATTTGAGAAAGAGGTTTCAGATTTAGATATTGATAAAATATTTTTGATTCCTTACCTAGAAAACCCAGGTTCAAGTCCTGCAGACTCCACTATTTTTTTTTTATCCTAAAACCTTGAGAAACCCAACTATTGAACATAGAAACATTTATGACCCATGGATTACAAAAGCAACATATAAGAAATGGAAAAAATACCATATCTATAGTGAAAAAGTTGTTGAAAAGATTGTTTGCGGGAGTTTGCGTCAAGGTTGATGAGAGTTTGCCGGGTGTTTGTGGCAAGGTTGCAGAGAGTTTGCGGGAATTTTGCAAGAACAGTTTGCTACAAATTTGCAGCAAATTGTTTGCGAGAAAGCTCATTTGTAAATTTGCTGCAAATGTTTGCGAGAGCCAATATATTTTGGTAAGGGACGCCTCCAAGTGCCTACAGTCAGCATTTTATAGAGAAAGCACTGTCTTTTGAAGGCTTGTGACTTTAAAACAGTTGAATACAGAACTGTGTTTAGGAAAACAAAATGTGATAAATTGTTTGCAAATCATACCCTGCTTAGCACGCTAGTGCCTTTGCAAAGCGTGGTTAAGATAGCAAACTGTTTGCACTGGTTCATCATACTGAATGCAGGACTGGTGTGGTATGTTTCAGAATCAGTATCTTTTTGCATAGCCAAGTTGACCACAGTCCCGAGCTAAAGCATACACCAACAAAGCAGAAAATTCAAATCACAATCAGAAAAGCTTCTTTGAGCTTGTTATTAATCTTTATAGGCAATCTTGAGAAGATAGTCTCTAGAATGGAAACTGCACACAGGAATCATTTCTACCAAGTTTGGCTTAAATCCGCCGATTGGCTACTGAGAAAAAGATGCTTAAAGAATTGTTGATGACAGACAATGCACAATAGACGACACACAAAAGGTGATCTCAAAATCTTTCCTTAGGCACACTTTACTCAAGTGACACAAAACAGTCGGGTTAAAAGAACAAACAGCAAAGGACATCTTAGGATAAGCAGGGCTTGTGCTAGTTTTTTAAAATCTGGGAGTCATTAATCCATTGAACATAAAAATCTGGGGGTCAAAGCTGTTTTTTTAGGGGTAAAAAGAGCGGAAACATGAAAACTTATCAGTCTTTTGTAATCTATATATCTGAAACAACATAAACATTAAAGAGTAGACACATTTTATTGTTTATGTTGTTTCATTTATATAGATACTTTTTTACAGTATGAATAAAACAGCTGATCTATATAATCTTTTAAATTGCATAGGTTGCACCACAGGAAATTCAGTGGGACCCATGCAGGAAATTTTTGAGGGTCAAAATGGGATTTTAGGAAGTCAAAACCCTGGTTAAAGGGTCAACCACGAGCCCTGGGTTCAGTATCACAAGAGCCTTGTCGGACATGGACATCCCCCACCGTGAAAGCTTGATAGTAAACTGAAGCCTAATAGATTAAGGATTCTATTGTACTTTAAGATATTAACCCCCTACAAAATCTCAGTCTTAAAATAACAAAGGGCAATAACTCCAAAATTATGCAGGCCAGAGTTATAGTTCTTGTGCACTGCACTTCTCTTCCATGAGATCTATCCACCCATAAAGTTTCAAGTTGATAGCTAAAATACTTAAGGAGATATGCTCTGGACAAAATCTAAGTCTTAAAAATAAAAAGGGCAATAACTCAAAAATTATGCAAGTCAGAGTTATAGTTCTTGTGCACTGCACTTCTCTTCTATGAGATCTATCAACCCATAAAGTTTGAAGTTGATAGCTTTAATACTTTAGGAGATAGGCTCCGGACAAAATCTAAGTCTTAAAAATAACAAAGGGCAATAACTCCAAAAAAATGCAAGCAAGAGTTGTAGTTCTTGTGCACTGCACTTCTCCTCCATGAGATCTATCACCCACAAAGTTTCAAGTTGATAGCTATTATACTTTAGGAGATATGCTTCCGACAAAATCTAAGTCATATAAATAAACAAGAGGACCAAGATGGTCCTAGATCGCTCACCTGAGTCTCTATGATCCCCTGGGACATCACATTAATTAGACAGGCAGATGTCAAAAAGAAGATAATTGCCTAAGATCAATACCATAGAACGTTTTCAGCAAAGAGCAAGACAGATATGCCCTTTTGCTCTTTGATTCTATGTAAAAAGGGATGCTCCCGGGTGGACCCAAAAAGTGACCCCAGGGTCTTGATATGAACAAACTTGGAAGAGGTCCATAAGATGATGCTACATTCTAAATATGAAAGCTGTCTGCCTTCTAGTTTCAGAGAAGATTTTTGAAGGTTTTCCCATTTTCACCCATCGTGCTCAGATGAGCTGAAAGGGATGAGCCCGGGTGGAGCCCAAATATGACCCAAGGGTCTTGATATGAACAAGCTTGGTAGGGGCCCATAAGATGATGCTACATACCAAAAATGAAAGCAGTGTGCCCTCTGATTTCGATTACAGAAGATTTTAAAAGATTTTTGCTATTTGATTCTATGTAAAAAGGGTTGCGCCCGGGTGGAGCCCAAATATGATCCTAGGGTCTTGATATGAACAAACTTAGTAGATGTCCACTAGATGATGCTCCATACCAAATATGAAAGCTGTCTGCCTTCTGGTTTCATAGAAGAAGATTTTTGAAGATTTTCATTTCTTTTAACCTTCGTGCTCTTAAGAGATAAAGGGATGCACCCATGCAAAGCCCAAATATGACCCAAGGGTCTTGATATGAACAAACTTTGTAGAGACCCACTAGGTGATGCTACACACCAAATATTAAAGCTGTCTGCCATCTGGTTGCAGAGAAGAAGATTTTTAAAGATTTTCGCTCTTTTATTCTATGTAAAAAGGATTGGGCCCGGGCAAAACCCAAACATGACCCCAGGGTCTTGATATGAACAAACTTGGTAGAGGTCCACTAGATGATGCTACCTACCAAATTTGAAAGCTGTCTGCCTTCTGGTTTCAGAGAAGAAGATTTTTAAAGAGTTTCATATTCACCCTTTTTGTTAAGGGTTAAGGGAAAGTTAAGGGTTGATTTCATTTATTTGAACAATTTTGGTAGAGCTTGACCCAAGGAACATCCCTGCCAAGTTTCATCTAGATTGGCCCACTGGTTAAGAAGGAGAAAATGCTTAAAGAAATTGTGGACGACGCACGACGGACATGCTACGATCCGCATAGCTCACCTTGAGCACTTCGTGCTCAGGTGAGCTAAAAAGGGCAATAACTCCAAAATTATGCAAGCAAGAGTTGTAGTTATTATGCCTGCACTTCTTCTCCATGAGATCTACCCACCCATAAAGTTTCAAGTTGATAGCTTTAAGACTTAAAGAGATATGCTTCGGACAAAATCTAAGTCTTAAAAATAACAAAGGGCAATAACTCCAAAATTATGCAACATGAGTTGTAGTTCTTGAGCACTGCACTTCTACTCCATGAGATCTAACCACCCATAAAGTTTCAAGTTGATAGCTATTATATTTTAGGAGATATGCTCCGGACAAAATCTAAGTCTTAAAAATAACAAAGGGCAATAACTCCTAAATAATGCAAGCAAGAGTTGTAAGTCTTGTGCACTGCACTTCTTCTCCGTGAGATCTATCCACCCATAAAGTTTCAAGTTGATAGCTATTATACTTTAGGAGTTATGCTTCGGACAAGTTTAGTGACGGAACCTGGAAATGACGGAATGACAGAATGACGGATGGAGAGCATTACTATATCCCCTTCGCCGTAAACAGCGGGGGATAAAAAGAGAAATGGGACATGGCCAGAAATAAGCAAATGACATGAGCTAGTTTTAAGTAATGTATTAAAATCTGCACTCTTCAAAACTTTATATATATAGCCAAAAATAGCAGATCTAACAAAATCCTACATTTATTTCAAACTAACTACATAAATTTTGTTCAAAACATAATTTAGCAATCTCAAAATAGAGGATACATTGTGCATTTCAGTATAAACAAAACATGTCACAAAGCAAACTAATACCCCCCCCCCCCTAACAGCCCTTGTCTCTACATGTATTAATTAATAACATCTAAGTGCTGCAGATAGAACAACCTCAAAAGTCAAAAGACTGTAATCTAAATTAGAAATACACATCTTTGCTTGTTACTGATCATATAAAAAAAAGAAGTTTGAAAGAAATCTGTCCACTGAGAAATTCAGCGGAATAAAAAAATCTACAGATGGATGGACGGACCAGCATGCTGACTCCTTTATGACCCCAAAACACAGTATGAGGGGGTATAATAACATTAATTAAACATTGAAATGAAATATATTGCTGCCTTGAGATTATTTTTTAAAGAAGAATCATCCATAGATATTTTTTTCTAAATAAGACATGTTTAATAACTCAAAACCACACATACATGTACTGCTTTTTTTAATATACATGTATATTTTACAGGTAGCTAATATAAAACATCCCTAAGCAGAAGGTTGTTTGCTCCTATATTGTAAATCTACTTATTGATGGCTCAGCATAAACTGTTGTAACTGCCTATATGTGTATAGGCAGTTACAACTGTTTTGCACTGAACCATCATTATTACCTTTCTGCACTAGGTAGTTAAATTGTTGTCCAAAAGGTTTAATAAGTCATCAGAAAAATTGGCCTAGTGTAAAAATAGTGGATGTCATTAATTTTTAGTGCATTTTTCTTCTATATTCAAATATATTTTTTTATCTCATATAACACTCTTAATATTAAAACCTGAATGTTTAGAATGCAAAATCCAAAGGATATGTACAAATAAATATCACAGACGCAAATTACAGGAAGTTAATGTACATGTATTTCACTCTTTCAACGAAGTCACATATTGATGCCATAGAAAACTCAAGGCCAGATCTTAAAACATTTAATGAATTAAAACACAAAATGAAATTTTAAAATTTAAGAATGTTGCAGCAAATTAAAAAGAAAACCTCAAAGAAAACTAAATTTGTATATAACTAGCTACTAAATTAAAAAATAAATAAAATAAGAAATATGAGGTTTTTTTAGAAGCTTTCATGACAAACACTAGTTTGTCACATTTACAGAAAATGAATATTATTATACTAGTGCAAAAAACATGAGAACTTTAGTAACCATATCAAGTGGTCAGGGCTAAACTATTGTAAGTGCCTATATCATATAGGCATTAACCATAGTTTAGCCATAACCACTCAATTTACTAAAGAAAGAATATTTCAGATTGAGCATGACAAGGGTTAAAACTAATCAAACATTATATTTTGTCATTCTCAACTGAGAATTTAAATAACTGGATGAGCACATTTCTATTGGCCACAATATTTTCAGCACTCATACTGTTAATCATTGAGAAATTCATTTACCACAATATATTTATTTTACAAATATGCTGTAGTGTTTGAAAAAGAAAATGAAACAAGTTTAATATACTTCAATTAATGCACACTTACACAAATTTATTAAAAAATATGAGGGTTTTTTTTTATGTGTAAAACATACAAACAATCAAATACATCTGTACTTGATTTAAATGATTTATGATACAATTCTAAAATATATCACAAAAATAAATTTTGGACGGAATATTTGGTAACACATATGTACATCATACACATTTTGCAGACAAACTTTATTCCCTCAATGAAAATAATTTCAAAAGATAATGTATTACCCAATTTTTCAAAAGTTTTATAACTTTGAAGAAAAGAAATGGAAGAGAAAATTCTTGTTTCAAGTATTTTCTCCCTTTTCGACTATGGTTTCTACATGTATAAGTTATTCTTTTGCTTACCATCCTTTAATGAATAGCTTCTAACCTCTTTTGAATTTTGACAAATCTAAATTTCGTTTTCCCATGTAATTGGTAAATTGAGGGAACAGATTAAAACTATCTAGAGGGGTCATTGTAAAACCATTGTGGGTATATATAAGCTCCTTTAAATATACCAACAATAGTTTTACAGTGACCTCTCTAAATAGACCCCTCCTCTGCTCAAAGAATCAGGGGCTAGTTCTATCAAAGGTCTTTAAAAGACGTATAACACATTATATATTCCTGTCCCCAATCACTTGTCTGATGCTTGATAAAACAGGCCCCTGCTTTCTACAACCTTGTCAATTCAACTTTATTATGTGTATTTTCTTTCGTAAGTATGAAAACATTTCTACAATCAATGTTTTACTAGCGTGAAGCTATTCCATTCTTCCCCCAGAATTCCTCTTTCCTTTTCCTCGCCCTATCTAATGTGGCTGATGCTACAGAGCAGCTGGAAGCAATAGACTGCATGGACACAGATAGGACATCATCATCGGCATCAATCCTCGGCACTGGGAGACCTAAAATATATGGAGAAACTGTCAATAAATAAATAAAAATCAAGAGGTAAGTGCTAAATTATTGGAAGATTTTTACAACAATGAATTAGCCTAAGCATTAAATTTCCATCAATTTGACAAGTGGGCAAAGCAATGACTCAGGCCAGCCTACATGGGTGTAACTACACTTTTAAAAATTTATACTTATCAAATTGGCGATTACCCGAAAATATAAAGGCATTAGGGAGACATTTAATCAAACTGATGTTCATCAGAGAAAGGGGTCCCAAGGGATAATCTTAATGATTTTAACATTAATGAATGGTCAATACACCATAACTACAGCTTGAAAAGGCTGTAGTTACATTGCTATGATCATTCATCAATGAAATTTTTCCCACAGATGATTTACATTGTATTTTGTATTATCTTATAACTATACAAATATCCGTGTGATAACATCCCGTATGATATTTTTTATGATATCACATAGTTATTTTTAGAACAATGATATAATGCGGATGTCTTTTAAAACTTGCATTTCAGTTAGAAACATCAACAAAAACAAGACATATAGAGGTTATAAGATAAATATTATACATACTTAGTGTATTGTATGAAAAAAAAATCTCACTTGGTTGTGGAAATTGATAATTGTCGAGGCTCTTATCAATTTTCCCAACCTTGTTAGATATTTTTTTCATACAAAACACTAAGTATGTATGTTATATTTATAGACTTGTGTAATGAGCGCGTAATGGTAGTTACGTCCTAGGCCTATGCACAGTCTAACCATAGTCTTCACTTTGTGCTCTGTAGATAAATATATAATACGTACATAGTGTTTTGTATGAAAAAAATATCTAATGAGGTTGGGAGAATTGATCATTGTCGAGGCTCTGCCAAGACAATTATCAATTCTCACAACCGAGTTTGATATTTTTTCATACATTACACTTAGTACGTATTATATTTATCTTATAACCTATATTTGTCTCGTTTTCGTCGGTGTTTCTAACTGAAATGCAAGTTTCTAAAAATAACTAACAATATATCATTGTTCTAAAAATAACTATGTGATATCATAAAAAATGTCATACGGGATGTTATCATGCGGATATTCGTATAGTTATAAGATAAATAACATCTTTAACCCCACTTCAGGGATCAGAGAATACTTTTATTGCATTGTGAAGTTGACTAGGGTTTTCAATGTTTGAACCTCACAAACAATACCAGGCGTCAGTGCAAAATTATTATAAGTGCCTATAATCATATAGTCAATAGTTTTGTGCTGACCCTTGACTTGAAATTGTTGGAAATGTTATGCACAGGCTCAACAAGATCACTAAAAATATATAAAGGGGCTTGGTCCATAAAAATGAACAGCCTAGCAATTCCAATAGTATTGACCCAAGTCAAACAAGTTGGGTGTCTAGAATCATAAATTTTTAACTTGATAAATTTTCTGTTATCTCAATGGTCAATAGGTAATTACAAATAGTGATAAGTTTATTTATTAAATATTAGCAACAGGTTGACGTCTGCAAGGTAAAATACATCAGGGTCATATTTTTTTAACCCTTTGCTGTTTAATCTCTGCTTTTTATGTGCCTGTGATTTTATAATTGAGAAAACATTGTGAAAAGGAAGAAATTGCTTCTGACAAGCAATTTCTTCTTTTTCAACACTATTTTCTACCCTACTGAATGGTTATTTTTCAAATTAATTCCACTTTAAATTTTAGTCTGCAAAACCTTTGAATTTGGACAGGTCCAAAATTTTGTAAAACAGGAAAGGGTTAATCTAGATTGATTATTCTACCTTCCAAAAACCTGTTCTTGTCACACTACTGGATGTCAAATGGGAGAGGGAATTTAAATTGAACTCTACAAATTAACAAAGGTCAATAACTAAAAAAATAAGCTAGGTAGAGTTATGGTTCTTGAGCACCAAGATCTGTTATAATGAAAGGAATATATCTGCCAAGTTTCAAATCGATCAGACTTATGAAGATGACAATTATGGTCCAGATAAAGAATAATATATGTAATCATTTTCAAAAGGAACCATAATTTTTTGGTACAATTATGAGTGCATGTAGGAGAGACACTAAGCAGCATGGAAAAATCAAGTGTATTTCAAATATAATTTGATTGTAAACAAAGACTACAGGTCCATAGATATCTATTGAGCAGGTAATGAAGATGGCAGATGCATGGAATGATAAGTCTTGAATTTACGGACACACAAAATTATTGGAAAAGGCATGCACTTGATTAAATGTAAGAGTGTAGAAATGTTAGATATGGGGTATACGTCTAGTCATTAATTGGCCTACCGCCATCTATAGTCCACGATATATCATGTTTACCTCCCGATTTGATTTTGTTGTATGTCTCACCAAAACCTTCGCCGATTGTGTCCAATCCACCTGTAATATATAAGTCAAGTTATATCTAAGCATACATAAAAGAAATGGACTGATTTTAGTGAAAAGATATTTCAGCTGAACACTATCCGAAACAGCATTTTTTTCCCAAGTTGCCCCTAGACATGATCTTGAGCTCAAATTATGACCCATGACATTATCTGATGAGATCTTAATTTGTACCAAAAACAAATTTTTATCTCACAAACTTTTTTTCAGAAGTTATAGAAATATGACACAATTGCAAGTAAATATAGGTGCAATTTGAAAAAAAAAGTCCACTACAAATATGTGTATGTGGTAGATGAATATGGTGGAGAAGGAGATACTAATATTTCTTATTTTTTCCACAATATTTTCTCAAGACTAAAGTCACAGCAACATATAACTTAGGGACAGCACAGAAATTGGTTTTAGATAACTTTGATACATGAAAGAAACTCATACGGGGAAGATTTCTTTCTTTTTTCTCAGTGTTTCTAGTTACTCTTTTTTCATCTTGTTAATTATTAATTAAAAATTTGGACAACCATATCTTTACGAAGGACAATTGAAGTTTTACCATCAACTTGTCCATGGACATTATTGACTGTATTCAGAGTAACTATTTGAACAGAAAGGTACAAACATTGTAGACAAAGATCAGACTGCTCTTTAAAGATCTGCGTCTACAATGTTTGCCTTCTACCAAGCCCCATTAGAAGGCATTTGCATGTTTGGACTCAACCTCTTAGAATTCTGGAACAATAGTTATCCAACTTTATGGTGTCAACATCTAATGGTAACAAGAGATGTTTGTAAAACATTTATGCCCCCCATAAGAGCAGGTCAATGGCCTATTCTTTGTCAATCAACAAAGGGCAATAACTCAAAAAACGTGATGAGTGGATTTTAACTTGCACCGGACAAAAAATGGTCTATGGATGGACAGATCAACAATCAAGTGCAAAGCAATATACCCTGTCTTCTTTGAAGGGGTGGGCAGAGCATAGATACATTATTTTCAAATCCCTAGTAAAGAGAAACCTACTGCCAAATTTACCTGGTCTATCTCGCTTTCCTCTGACAGGTGAGTGTACATACTGTGTCGGCATGGGCCTATCTATTGAGGCATCGTCATCGCGTAGTGCATGTGTGTCTCTCGTCATTAGGCCGTATGTTGGTGTTGGGGTGATGCGACCTTGATCTAGTGTATAGGTCTGCAACAGATAAATATAATCCATAAACATGTACATAATATTACACTCAAGATCAATACTGTAAACTGCTTTATATTGGCGGTGTCCACATTTGGCGGTTTTTCTGTTTCAGTTTATGGCAGTGATTTATTTTGGCGCTTCTTACATGTACCGCCAATATAAACGCCTCATATTATTATCTTACACAATTAAATGTTCTTTTATTAATAGATTTGTGAATTGTCATGAAAAGTAGAAAGAGTGAAGAAAGAGAAAACTTATGTGTGTGCGGGAGAGGGCAAGGTTGTACCACATGATTTAATTTTGTATAATTCATATTTCATAAAGAAGATGTACTATACATGTGTAAGTCTGCAAATAAAGATTCATTCATTTTATTCGTATTTTATTTCCCAATGTTCAAAACAGCAAAAGTATAAGGATGCTAATTTTCTGCAGTATTATCAGCTTGCTACAAACTCACAATAGATTGTTTTCACACCTTTTATTTGTTACATTTAAGTACAAGTTTTTCATGCATTATCACCGGATTTCATCAATATATCAACAAACTTAATTATGATAAATCTGTTATTTAAAGATTTTAAAAGTTGTCAGTAGATTTATTATTACGATTTGAATAAAAATGGTCTGTATATCTTTGATATTAAGTTCATAAACATTGACTAAAATATACATCACACGAAACTGCATAGCCCACATAAGAAAGGAATTTTTCATTTACAAGTGAAAAATATTGGTGGTAGATTAATTTTGGCGCATCTAAGCTTCACCGCCAATATAGCCAAATTAAAACCACCACCAAAAATACCCTGGTTACAGTAGTAATATTATGTTGCTGGCGCATCTACCAATGGCTTCCAGTTGTTTCTCTTACCAGTACAACCACAAAATTTCATCTGAGACACAAGCTGCCCATCCCAGGGGCAGACAAATTACGCTAGTCACAATGACTTTTGTCAAATGTCGGATGAAAGATGGCTTAGCTGGGATTTAAACCCATCACCCGAGGATTGACGGCCAAATGCCTTACTGATTTAGCTAGCTGGCCTCTCCTATATTCAAATAAGCAATTCATCCCTTTCTTGTGATGCATTACATTTCAACCCATTTAAAATTTCATTTGTGAACAATCACACGAAAAGGAACTCTGTAAAGAAGATATTTGGAAAAAGGGTTGGACCCAACAAAGGTCAAAGAGAAGGTGTATTTCAAAAATAATTTCATAAAAAGGTAGAATATTTATTCTTGATTCAGAAAATTTGATACCTGCGAAGATCCTCAATCCTGGTCAGTCTGTGCAGCTCGCACAGTCTGACCAGGGTTGACACTATTGCCCTTTTTGTGTGACCAGTCACATTTGCATCTTTTAAAATTTTGATCTGTGAGAATGTCCAATACTTTGTAAAAAATTTGACCTTGACAGTTGACCTGGTCAAATAACCTTTAGCTTGGTACCAGCAATGTCAATAATTAAGATCTTCCATCATGCCAAATATGAACCTTGTATTTCAAATCTTCTATCTTGAAGAAACTGGCAATGTTAAGTTTTTTTTGTTAAGTTCTACAGACAGACAGACAGACAGACAGACAGAGGGACATACAGAAAGACACAGGTAAACAAGTTTCGGACTGCAGTGATTCATAGTTGATGAAAAAATGTATCAAAAGTTATAGTTTTGGATGGATGGAGAAAGGGAAGGACACACAGACAGGGGTAAACCAGCCTAACGTTCAGGATGACAAAATAGTTTCAAACTGTTTTCCAATTATACCCTGCTTTGTACGTAAGTGCACATGCAAAGTGGGGTATAACTTTCAAGCAGTTTTCATCATTTTGCATATCTGAACCCAGGGGAGTATAACCCTCATTTCTTCGAAGCTGGATTATAATGAATGAAAGCAGTAAAAGCTCACCTTCTGTCCAGCCAATGGTTTGTATGCTGGTTTATCAAACTCTTCTTCTTCCTCCATTGTTACTATAAGAAAAATAATGCATGTGTATGTTCAAAAATATCTATTTCCTGTTGTATATATGTATATGTTTTCAAATTTAAGTGACTTATAGGCCAAACGTGGCCGGGTGTTATTTAACCATTTTTGTAAATGTATATAGAATATGTAAAACACAATGTCACTATAATAAAATTTACTTACTTACTTGCTTACTATAAAGATTTAGATATAGAGTAATAAGATATAGAAAGTAACTGTTTTTATCTTTGTAAGATCAATTTTTCTCACATGGCTTCCGTTGTCTTCTACAACAAACAGCAATCAGAGATATCCTTACGTCATCTAACGCACGTTATCACGGTATTTTTAATCATCTGGGCGTTCCAAAAATGGGTTTAAATATACAAAACTGGCAATTATGTGGGCGATCACTAACAGGATCATCAAAACGAAGAGAAAGGTCAACTGGTGCATGTTAATTTTGATTGAATCGTTTTGTTATTGCGAACTTCTCAATAATCCTATGATGTTAAAACTCAAAGACCCTCAATTCTAATGAGTTTGACAACATAGAATTCATTTACAAAAAACTAAAGACCAATAATATGTACTTTTTAAAGGTACAATGTACTTTGATTTTAAGATGTGGATTTTGAAAATAGTTGCTTAATACAATTGGCCAGTTAATAGATGTGGTAGCTCAGGCAAGATGGACTATAAGTGGCCCAAATTAGACTCTTATATGATAAGATGGTTTCCTTATGATAGGTTTAAAATATTTTTATGTTCATAACACATTATTGAACCTTGTAACAAGCAATTTCTCCTTCTTTTCAAAATATTTTCTCTAAAATTAATTAAATCACATGGCTATAAAATCTTGCACTGTACAGTACAGGGTTAAAATCCTTACCAATTGATCCATTATCTGAGAAGTCAGCCGTTTTCTGTCCAATACTATTTTTCTTCTGTTGGGGTGGAGAACTCAATAAAGCTCCGCCCACACAGGGTGTGGTCCTGTCTAGATGGTGCCGCCTCTTCTGTTTCCCATCCTTCTTTATTTGGTCCCTCAACTTGGGGGTGGTAAGACGTCCCTCAGTTGGTGTCAATGTAGCCTCTGAATCTCTTGGACTGAAACAACAAGAACCGTCAGTGACAAGTTATGCTCCCTGACTAGGTGCTTGATAATTAAGTATGCTTTATGTAAATTTTGACTGTTGATTAGAAATTAGAAAAGGAATTGAGAAACTTTTCTCAATTCCTTTTCTACTTTTCCTCCCTATCTTTTTTATTCAAGTTACAACATTAACTCACGTCTCATCAGTTTCCTCCTGATCTGCCCAAGCCTGTCTTTTCACAGGTGGTGTATCATCTTCATCTGTAACACTTTCTACTTTCTGTTCATCTTCTGAGGCTATTGTTGCAGCAGTAGAGTAACCTCCCCTGTATTGACTCTCCTGCTTCCCTTGTCTGGAGATAGAAACAGTCAATTCAAAGCTTTATCATCTCCCATTTTTTAAAAAGAAATTAGACTGGTCCAAATCCAATACGATTGTTTGTGCAAATCGTTTTGGGGAAAAAGAGCACTTTACTTTTTCACAGGGCCATCAAAAGCTGTGCTTTGTAGGAGATGGGGAATATACTTAGCCTACCACCAACACATTTTCTGTTTATTTTTCAACCTTACTAAATAAAATCAAAGTAAAAAGTAGATAAATTAAAATAAATAATAAAACAAAATGGCCAAATCTCGCGAGATCATCATCATCCATGTAGGCCGCCATTATGTCACGAATTTTAACTTTGATAGTATATGTATTTGATTTTGTTTATTTAAATGTTTTACACGCGTTATCTAGAAGCGGGGAAAGCTGTAAAGCCGCTTTGCGTTACTTTTCCCGTACAATTTGTATTTTCTTAGGATTTTCCTAAACAGGCCAAGCACTCTTTTACACTCTATGAATATAATTTACAATGGATTATCACAAAATAACATTGTAATTAGAATCTGCAAAATGCAATGCAATTGTAATCAAGAAATTTCAATATTTCATTTATTTATTGTTCATGTTTCATCTAAGATCAAGAAATAACCCATTTTGCCATTTTATGATACAATGTATTTTGCATCAGAAAAATTGATACAAAATGAAAGTTATCCTTGTTTTGAGCAATTATTACATCAAATACAGTACCTGTTTTTGTGGGCTGCTAGGCCAGACTCTAGAGACAGTGCAGACAGATTGCTTCTAGCACTGAGAGTGGATGCATCCCAAAGGTCTGTTTGTTTGGCCATCAGCTGGACGAGATGTTCCCGTGAGAAATGTGTTCCCTCTGCCCGCTTTCTGTACTCACTGGCCTTCCTGCGTAATTCTATCACTTCAGCAAACCAGTTAGCAAGGCAAGAATCAGCAGCAGTATCATCAGTCTGAGCATAAATTAAGGGATCAGCACTATTGTAAAACTATTGTAAATGCATATGAGTATATAGGGGTCTTGCAAGACCCCTAGACATAACTTAACATAGATTTTACATAGTAATAATCATCCATTGAGATTTTGTTGTCTGAGAAGATATGAATGTCAATGCTCTCCACAAATTTGAGTAGCCTAATGAGAAAACCAATCGATGACCTTTGGGAAAACAAGATGCAGATCGGCTACAAGGCTTTTGATCAGCACCTTTGCTTAGCCAAATTGACAGTTCCATGTTTCTAGTTTCTACATCTGCATTTTCATACCTCTGACAACACCCCTGTGGTTGTAAAGCCTTATTGTGTCAAACAAGATTAGACTCCTTAAAGGTGGGTCTTCCCAAAAGAAGTGCCCATTCACAGTCTTGTTGGAAAGTGAAAACACCCTACCTAAGGCACACTTTCAGTTTGTGTACCTTGCAGCCACTGTAAGAAAGGTTGTAGGAAAAAGTAAAATCTTTTTTCCCCTGAAACACGTTTTTCTACTCTTCGAATATTTTGGTAATTTAAATCCCCAAGTGTGTGACAAACAGTAATAAATTGAAAAAAAGAGTTAAAAGGGAAAGAAACATTCTTATTAGATAAATCAACAAAAGAATACTTACTTTAATTTTAACCTGAGGTGGGTCAGCACCATGCCAAGATCCCCTGATATAATCAAACCTTGTTGGTGATTTATAGTTGGACTTGTATTCACTCTGAAACTGTCTGAAAATTTATTAAGCATACCATAAGTATGAATTTTTTTAACTTCATCAAAAGTTTGATTTATATCTAGTAAATCCAGTTAACCTTGTTTTCATTGAAGCAAAAAGAAGAAATTCAAATTATATTATTCAATCCTTACCCTTCCCTGGTCATTACATAAATCTACATTCGTCTAAATGAAAAGACAATTACTAAAGTACATGGCAGTTTCTTTATCAAATGATTTCTCTTGATATTGAAGGTTTCCTAAGTGCAGTCAAGCAAACTAATCTATATTCTTTAATGCTTTTTGGTGGTTCATTAGGGAAAAACAGTAGATTATTATTTTGATAAACTCACTGCCTAACCAGTGAAATTATCAATAACTTATACCCTGCTTTCTTTCATTTCCCCTATCTGACATCATCTAAGCAGAGCCCAAAGGTTACATCATAATGAAGGTTGTATAGCAATCACATGCAAAACGATGCCCTTTAAGAAAATTTGTCCTAAAATTTCCATAATTTGTCTCATTTTAACATAAAAGAAATAGAATCATCATTGTTTTTGAAGTAAGATTGATTGATATTTCATTTCGTGCACAATTAAAGTTATATTTTCACTTGTGGCTCTACCACTTGTGAAAATATAGCTTTTAATGCTCAAACAATGATATATCAGTGAGTCTTTTAGACCCATATTTTTTTTAATTGGCTAGACTACTACAGAACATTAAAAGTAGCGCAAAGTCAGCACAAGATGTTTAAATCTTTACCTTTGTTTCTTTCTGGGAACTACTGGAGCTGGTTCTGCTGGTTTCTGGTCTGTTTCCAGAGTAAGTCTCTTGTTATTTGGAGCTATCACTGGCTTGGAACCAGCTGTAGGGATTTCAGCAGGGGAAAGCCCTACAAATTTTAACAGAGCTCTACTAAACCAAATTAATCCTAGTAATTTAAAAATCTTTTGGAAGAAACTGAAGCTTAAAGTTCATATGATGCTTGTTACATTCAAGTAATTTCTCAACAACTGTCTATTATCAAAATTACATAGATTTCTTAAATGTGACCAGTCACACAAAAGATCCATCTGGGTAAAGCTTAAAGTGTCAACCCTAGTCTGACTGTGAGGACTGCGTAGACTGACTAGGGTGGAAACTGTTTGCACTTTACCTATTTTCCAAATCTAGATAATCAATCTTGTGATGGTTGACAAATATTAATCAACTAAAATTCTATTGCTACAACTCATTTAAATTTGGACCAGTAAAATTTTGTCATATAGTAATGGGTTAAAATTCCTATCTCAAGTACCTCCATACAAAATTCCTTTTACCAGTAATTTAAAATAGCTTGGCCTTTTAAGAAAATGTTTTCAAAAGTACTTTTGTTTGTTTGTATGGAGTTTAATACCACTTTCAACATCATTGCAGTTATATTGCCGTGGCTGGTGCACTTATCCATTGTTTATTAGTGTTTGGCAATCCATTTCAAATCAAAATTGATACTCTGTTTTTAGTTTGAAGAGTAAATCAACTAATGATTGATTGTCGTTTTCTCAGAAATACAGCACTTTCAGTATCATTCCTTTGAAGAATAGAATATGCAAGTTTATTTAAAACTCATGACCAACTCCATGGCTCAGCGTGAACAGTTGTAACTACCTACAAACATATAGGCAGTTACAACTCTTTCAGGCCAAGCCATAAAATTGATGTCCGTTCTGTAAACAAAATTTGATGTCTTTTATTTATGTGTAAGAACCTGACTAGTCTATTGTGAAATTTCCTAGTCGATTATCACAATTTGAAACCCAAATCAACTGATTATCGATTATAATCAATTAATCTTCCCACCACTATGGTTTATTGTTGTTCTCACACCAGTAAAACCACAATGTAACATCTGAGTCTCAACTTGCCTATCCCACTAAAGCCTACTACTTATACAACCATTGGCTTGACTTGTGCCACACTGACTTTGGGAAATGAAAGTTGGCTGAGCCAGGGTTTGAACACACGACCCCAGAATTGACAACCAAATGCATTACCGCTGACTTAGTCGAGCTCCACTTTGTAAGTACTGTCTACTGTATAAAACAGTTGTTAAGTGTGAGAATGCATGTTAACCCTTGTCATGCAAAACTCTGTCAAAAGTCAATGGATTGTAATCGAAAATATCTATTGAACATCTGTGCTTGATACTGATCATATCTGTAAAGTTTGAATGAAATCCACCCATTTGTTGCTTAGAAATTGAGCGGACAAGAAAAAGCTACAGAAGGACAGACCAACAGACAGACAAACTATCAAGCTGACTCCTATATACCCCCCAACATAGTTAAGGGGGGTATACAAAACAAGGTGCTGACAGTGCTGGATGGACTAATTATGAATTTTATTCAGAAATATCATTTTGAACTTTTTCTGGTTTAAAAAGAAAAAATCAGGTGGTATAGACAGAAGTGCAGGCTGATTGTTGTCTATTCCTCCTGCCAAAATATTCTGGGTTCAGAATGACAAGGGTTAATAGATTGAACATATAGAAGTCACATAAATATTCACATAGCTAATGAAACTTTCAGTTACCTTCCATACTTTTACTTCTAGGCAGCTGGTTCCTTTTACTCTGGACTGGTATTGATTTATCCTCCTGTGGTAAGGGAACCAGAGGGAATTGTTTGAATTGTTTCTGGTATTCTGAGACCTTGGGGATTACATCCTTCTTTGGTGGAGACAAGGTAGGGACGCTATTGTATACAATCTGAAGGAGATTTTGTTTACATTTTAGGAGACAAAGTGGAGACATTATTTTAAATATTTTAATCAGTGGCATATTTTAGGGTTCAGGTTTGGTCCTTGCTGCATTAAGAATTTACTCAATTTTAAACTTCAAATTTCTAAAAACCGTTTTATCTCAAACTTATACATTTAACCTCATTGAATATTTTTTGATAATACACATGTGTTATTACACTAGTGGAATAATTATGCAAATGTGCTCAAAGCAGATATCAAAGTTATATTTTCATTATGAAAATGACATTATAATGGATTAACAGACATCATTTCACAAACGAGGTTCTATATTTATAATGACATTATAATGGATTAACAGACATCATTTCACAAACGAGGTTATATATTTTTCGCAGAATACTTGAATTGATTAATATCTTAATTTCCCTGTCTTATCACAAAAGTTAATGTCATATTATAAATAGAATATCAGAGTGCTATTCAAATGCCGAATTTATTAAACTCATCATCTAAAACAACCAAAATTTTGGTAAAGCCTTGTATCGTTAATCTAACTCTCTGCAGCAGTGATTATATTGTCAATAACACTTCAATTTTTCAGTTATTTCCCTTTACAGCATTGTCTTCAAGGAATTATTTGTGTAAAACAAGTTATTGAATTCCTGGCTATAAGAACCTTTAAGTTTGGAAGGAGGAAATCTTTGAATTCCTGGCCACTTCAGATTTTCAACTGTCAAATTCTAGCTTTTCTGAGTAATTTACTTGAAATGTAATGTATCAATGTTTAGGTCTTGGTGTGCTCTATCTATTTGTGTGCACCATTAACATGTGTGCAACATTTGCTTACAGTCCTATATCGCTCACCTTTGTTTTTTTGTCTTATTTGATGAATAAAATTTTCCAGCAATAGTCATAATTGTACTTTTATGATTGAGGCCTCTATGACTGATAACAAGAAAATTGTCATTAAGGCCCCTTTTTCCGTGATATGGCATGGATCCTTCCCATTTTCAATAGGGTACATCCTTGTGACCTGACAAACATTTTGACCGAGGTGCATGAAGATTGGACCATGTTTGTGGCCTCTAGAGCGTAACAAGTAAATTGTCATTAAAGCCCCTTCTCCCATGATATCGCACATATCCTTCCCATTTTAATAGGGTTCATCCTTGTGACCTGACAAACATTCTGACCAAGTTTCATTAAGATTGGTCAGTATTTGTGGCCTCTCGAGTGTAAAAACTAAAATTGTTGATGTCTAACGACAGACGACACATGACAAACGACAGACATTCAATGATATCAATTTGAAGTTGATGAAATCTTGTATTCTTTTGTCTTTTACAAACTATTTTTTATATTTTCTTCAACTTTATCCAAACTCCATTTTTTAGATTGATTGGAAAGAGGGAAAGTGTTGAAGGGTTAAAATAGACGCCTAGCATGAATAAGATACTAGAGATCTTCAAAAAGGACTTTTCCAAGTGTTTGCATCAAAATTTTATGAGGTAAAAAGAGGATAAAATGCATGTACATTGTATTCATCTACAATACACTGCTGTTTTCTTTTTATAGAAAATAACAAATTTCTTAGAGCATAAAATTAATATGCAGGTATAAGTGTGGACAATAAAGAGAACTTTTAAATTCAATAAATATAAAATGAAATAAAATCTAGTAGAGTAAGGGTAAGATTTTCTTCAATAATTTGTTATCAGTAACATACATCTGACAATAACCACCTTTTTCGCAGCAAATTCATTACATCAACTTAACATAAAACTACAGACCATTTAACTTCCAAAAGGCAGCATGATTGTAGAAATTTCTATAAACTGCCTTTATAAGTTCTATGGTATCAATAGTTAGGTTTTTTATAGTCTGTTTCTATGCAAGGCATATTCAACCGACTTCACACTTTAACCCCCGATCATCAAATTGCAAGTCAGCTGTTAACAGACGGCGCTCATCGGCAGCCACAGCACATAGACTTACATTCTCACAGGTACTCATTTATACACCTGGGTGGAGAGGAGCAACGCGGAGTTAATTTTTTGCTCAGAAAAATTCCCGTGATCTGGCCGGGATTCGATCCCGGGACCTTTCGATCCCAAAGCCACCGTCCTAACCACTAGACCACGGACTCCACGATCAATGAACCCTTTCTTGCATAGTCTGATGATTTAATGTCCCTTTGATTGTATACTTGAAACAAGAAATTCCTCCTTTTCCAAAATATTTTCAACCACATGGGACAGTTTCTTTCCATACTTCAACAAACTTTTGATTGGTTATTGAATCTACAACAACTTCACTTTTGACCAGTCTAAAATTTTAAAACAACAGGATAGGATTAACTTACCAAATTTATGACAAGCAGGCAATAAATTGTATATAAAATTATTCTTAGACAAAGGACATTACACAGGAATAAAGTTGAATACAGATTAACCTATACATGTACTTCTATTATCTACTATATTGTATCAGTACTATATGATTACATGGTTAAAACTACATAGTTATTTTTTTCTATTCAATTTACCTGTTCTGTTCCTAGATTCTGAAGAAAAAAGTTAAATGGAAATATTCTAAATAGGCAGAAAACTTTATATGGCAAAAATTTCAGTTCTTAAGTAGATTGGTAATATCCACAGACAACTCAAATTGAGGCTACAAATCTCTGACCTTTAAAATAAGACCTTGACCTTTGATTAATTTCAAATGGTACCCCTACTCCCCTCATGAGACATCAAGGCTATTTTTTTTCTTAAATCAAATCTTAACTGTTAAAGTTTTTATCCTCCATTTTGAGTGTGACCTTCAACCCTGACCTTTGAAATGCATGAATAAATCCTACAAAGCTTAAATCAAATTGTTTATGGGGAAAATTTTGTTGACTTTCTTTTTCTAAATCCATACATTACCAGAGGGGAGGTCTAACAAATGCTTGTGTATATACACTAGTGAGTGTTTGGGTGTTTGTCTCTCTTAAAACATTCATCAAAGACCAGACATTCTACATACTCTCCCAATCAGATGGAATGCCACTCACAGTAAAACCTTTGGGCTTTTTTTAAGTGCTGTTAAAACAAATGCAACAAGAACCATCATAAGGAGGACTAATACCCCCCACATGGCTTTGTCCTAACAGATTTTTTTCTAAGTATAAGTGCTATCAGTAATAGTGTCTGAGAAAACTTCCAGAATAAATTGTGTCTACAGAAAGATGGTTAGACAAATAGTCCGGGAAGATTCCAGTATACCCCTAACCACTTTGTGATGAGGGGTGGGGGGGGGGGGGTGTATAGTTTAACTGTTAATTTAAATTCTACACTAAACACTCTTTGTTTATCATTCCTGTTAGAAAGTTATTTATAGCACATTTCAAGCAAATTAGACTTGAACACTACCCACCTGTTCAGCTTTGAGCAATGGAGATGCAGGTAGTCCAGTCTTCCAGGCAAACTGTTTCTGGTACTCGGACACTTTCTTTGTGGGGCGTGGGGGAGCCACTCCAGTCTTATATTTCAATGCATATTCTGCCTAAAATGGGTGTTAGAGAAATAGTTTTGGTGTTAACCCATTCCCTAATATCCGCTCGTTTTAAGGAAAACATCTATGTAAAAGATTATGGATGAATGCAGAAATTGCTTGATTTAGCCATCAAAACAAAGATTCTTTAATGTTTCATCAATTAAGGAAGGTTATGGGTTAAAAATATCTTTCAAGAGATTTAAGTACGCTTATGTTTATTTTGTCTCTTTTCTGATTCAGGATTCAATGTTATTCATGCTACATCAGGATTTGACACCAACAGAGTGCTGGGATTGCGGGGATCCAAAAATATTAGGATAGATCCCATTAGCTCAAGCAAGGGATTCCCTCAGGATCTTTTGATTTTTATAGATTTTAGAAGTTTATCCATTAGGAACCACTGTTTCCAATCAAAGGTTCTATAACTCCAATTCATTCCAACTTATGTAAGGAACAAAGTGGAGTAATGAACCTTAGCTTGGAAAAATATTAGAATATTTTTTAGCCTATGCTCTTACTGGCTATTTCTTTAAAATGAATACTGTCTATTGAGGAAAGGGATCCCTGGTTATCTGGAGGGATCCCAGCCCAAATAAATAGGGATTCCTGTGGAACCCCATTGAAAATCAGATAGTGTCAACCACTGCACATCTGTTGGCTAATGTCAACACTCTACCTGCATTTTTCAATTGCTGTTAATTTCTTGTTTTTACTTTTTTAGACTTAGAAAAGTATGTAAAGTTTTTAATAGATATTCATCATGCAACAAAGTATGTATTGACTTCATATCACCAGCCTGATAGCACAAAATGATATCAGGCAGTCTATCTTTAGAAACAAGATGTGTTTGTGAAACACAAATGCCCCCGTAACGGCATTTTTTTTTTCAAAGTTTGAAATTGACAGATGACCTTGACCTTTTAGTATGACCTTGACCTTGATACCTACAGATGTACATCACTCATATCTTTCATCATGCCAATTAAGTGACAGGGTATCTATAATAAGCTTGAATAAACTGAACAATTTAAGTTTTTTGGTTAAGTTTTTGAATTATTTGACCTTGACAGATGACCTTGACCATGTCATATGACCTTGACTTTAGAACCAGCAGATGCAGATCATTGAGATCTATCATCATGCCAAATATAAGCCTTGTATCTTGAACAGGCTTGAAGAAATTGGCAAAGCTTAGTTTTTTGGTTAAGTTTTTGAGTTATTTGACCTTGATAGATGACCTTGACCTTGTCACATGACCTTGACTTTGGTACCAGCAGATGTGGATCATTGAGATCTATCATCATGCCAAATATGAGCCTTGTATCTTGAATAGGCTTGAAGATATTGGCAATGTTAAGTTTTTTGGTTAACTTTTGCAGACAGACAGACAGACGGATGGATGGATGGACGGACAGACAGACGGACAGACAGACAACGGTAAAACAATATGCCCCCGATCTTTCGATACGGGGGCATAAAAATGCATATCTGTAATCTTAACAAGAAACAAATTCACCCAAATTTCTTTGATCTTAAAGGTTTCAAAAAATTTTAAGCCCTGCATGTGATAACTAGTATAAAACAAAGCCATGTAATAAAAAAATTCTCCCAACCTCCACATGATAACATTGATATTTAACGACACTAACATTCTAAACTAATACATACGGGTGCCTCAGCAGCAGAGTCTGCAATTCCTTTCTCCATATTGGTCTGCACAAACTCATTTGTGTTGCCTATCTTCTTGGTCTTCATAGAATCTTTGACTGGATCACCCAGGTCTAAATTCTTACTCTGAAGTGTGGAATAAAAGAAATGAGCCTGCGGTGACATTTCCAACTATTTCGTTTGAGTGCAATGTAGACTCAGATCAGTCTGTGCATCTGCACAGTCTGATCTGAGTCTTCACTACATGCTCAATACATGTATACAGACCTATAGTCTCTTTTCTCAATCCCTTAACATTTCTGATGCATTGTCTTACTATTCAGGCCAGTTATTGTCTCTACTTCACAAATACATGAAATTGTTGGAAATGTAATGCACTGGCTCATAAGAACAAATTCAAGAGTCAATTAAGTACATTCAGCAAATGCAAGTCAGATGACAAAAATCATGGCATGTTCAAATAATGATGTGACCCTCAGGCAAAAACAGACCATCTGGCTAGTGTGTAAAGTGTCAATCTTAGTCAGCCTGCGCGGACTGCACAGACTGACTAGGGTCGAGATTTCAGCACTTTGCTAATTTTCTGAACCTGGAATGTTCAATTTGCCTTCCTGTGAAAGGATTTTAGAAATTCTTATCTTGTTGACCTGTAACAGAACGAAAGTCTTTTTTGAATGTTTAATTTATAAGGCTCCCAGATGGTCCCTTTTTGGGTGATAGGTCACAAATGATAAAGCTAGAAAATTCTGGCAGCTCCCTTAAACAATAGAATCAATATTTTAACAAATCTTAAATATTGTCAATATTACAGACTTATCTTTTTTTAGAATGACAGTGTCGATGACAAAACAAGTGTTTTGTAACCCACTCAAGGTTTACAAAAGCTCACCAAAAGCTTGTTGCTCTCATGTGAACAGAAAATTATATCATCGCAAGGTGCTTTATAGTTAATTCAATAAAAGAGTTACTATAGTAGTATATTTATTTAGTATATTGGCCACCGGCCTTTATACAACATGTACAAAAGTAACTATTTCACATACAATGCTGTCATGGTGATGTTCGACATACCTTAGATATTGCTAAATTTCTTTTTTTCCATGGCAAAGAATATAAACATAGCAAGATTTCGTATTGTTGTCGTATTTTTGCTTGCCATTAAAAGATAGAATTTCTGTACATTTGGATTTTTATAATACTTTTTGCTGATATACTTAGTTTGCAATTTATCATACAACGGACAAATTAACAAGAAATGAAATTCACATTCGACAATTGAATTACAATATATGCAAAATCTAAGATCTTTCACAATATTTATATGACGACCTTTCTCTATCATTATTCTTTGGTGTCCATGGAAATTACTTGTTGGTAGAAATATTTCTCCTTCTGCTGGTCTCACAATAATACATCATCCAAAACATTGAAATACTTGGTATTAGCTTAACAAGATATTGTTGAAAAAAGAATTGTAACACAGTAAGATATACAGCATATAAAGTTAAGTGCTGCAACTGAAAAGCAAAGAAAATATATAACAAGCTCTAGAAAGGAAAATCTGAATGATAATGTTTCTGAAACTAGAAAATATTTCAAAACTAAAAGCATTACCAGATATAGTAAAAGGAAACCTTTCATGGCATTACAAAATCATATAAGTGCTTATATTAGCCCTTATCTTTCTTAATTGGAATTTTGTTTCAAAATGTTAATCTTTTAGATATCTTAACCAGTCTTGTACAAGTTTTTTCCAATATAATTATATGTAAAGCAGACAGTATTATGCAAAATTGTGCTGCAGACCTTTTCAGGCTGATCTTAGTCTATTCAGTTGCCAAAAATTTGCATTTGTCATAAATAGTATGGAAAGGATAAAGTAAGTCTATGTTTAATACATGCTAAGAGTTTTGTATGAAAAAAATATCTACCGAGTTTGGGAGAATAGATAATTGTCTAGCCTCTGCTTAAACAATTAACAATTCCCAAGACCGAGTTAGATATTTTTTCATACAGTACACTAAGTATGTATTAAATTCATCTTATAACCTCTACTTGCCTTGGTTTCGTCAATGTTTCTAACAGAAATGCAGGTTTCTAAAAATAAACGCATTATGTCATTGTTGTTCTAAAAATATCCATGTGATATCATAAAAAATATCATGTTTTGATGTTATCACACAGATATTTCTATAGTTATAAGATAAATAATAATTTAGACTGAGAAGGAGACTAACAAAGCTAAAACTATGAAAAAGATTAAATTATAGCTTATCTATAATTCATAATATATACCTTATTTCTCCTAATAAACACTTCAGGGAACTATACATAACATGATCAGGGAGCTTTTATTCAGTATGCCTTTTGTGATTAAAAATTATAAACATATGTCTTTTAGGCTCCCTTCTCTTTAATTTGAGGTAAATTTCCTCTAAACAATCATATAAATGATTGTTTAGAGGAAATTCACATCAAACTAGAGAAGAAGTCTCAACAAGTTCTTAAATTTAGGCATTTAAAGTGGGTTTTCTTAGAAAAAAATGTAGGGGTCCTACTATTAGGGAGAACCCTTTTATAGTTATTAGGAGAAATACAGTAAGCTATAACTGAAAACTAATATCTATTTAAGTGTTTTTCACTAGCTAAGATATATAGTTTATACATTTATCATCTATTTAATCTATACAGGATCATAAATAACCTCTGCAGATTTGCTGTCATCAGCCTTTACATCTTGCTTTTTAGTTAGTTTGCTCTCTTTAACAACATCAACTTTATCAACTTTCACAGGGTATTCCTTTGGCATGACCTTTTTAGTTGCAGCAGGTTCTTTTGTAATCTTAGACTCAGCAGGTTTACCAGGTTCCTTATCCATATTTATCTCTTTGACAACCTTCGATTGTTCTTTCACGGGAGGAGACTCAAGATTGGCAAGGTTTAACTTCTCAACAACACTCTATACAAACCAATCATCATCATTTAATTAAACAAGGAAATCATGGACATTCACATTGCATATCATTTATGATAAGATGTAATCTTGAAGAACCTTAACAAAACCTGCAACTGATGGCTCTATAGAATCAAACAAAATCTCCTTTATAAATGGTACTACAGTCAAACCTGTGTTAGCAGCCACCTGCATTTAGCAAGCAACCTGTCTTAAGCAAGCGGCCACTGTGTTCCCAAATGAACCAATTCCACTTAAATTGACCTGTATTAAGCAAGAACCTGTCTTCAGCAAGCACTTCTTGAATGTCCCTTGGATGCTTGCTTAAGACAGGTTTGACTGTACATAGTTGCATCTTTAATCATCTTTCACATGAATAGAGAACATCTTGAAAATAAAAACAAGTATTAAACCTGGTCAGTCTCCATGCACCAAAACCATTGGGTAGAATTGAAGTTTTTGGATGTTCAAAGATGATACGAAATCTGAATCATCATTTATCTTTGCATTTTTTTTTTTTTCTTTTTTGGAATAACAACCCTGAATGACCTATGCTAAATACAGTCACTTTTAGAAATAATGTTTTAACAGAATCCCATGATGGTCCATTGTTATCTGATGGATTCCATATGTGCAAACTATTGGCGGGCAATGTCAATATTATTGTCTCTTTTGAGAGTCAATAAAAAAATAGGTTATAAAAGGGTTTTCAGGGACACAGATTTTGAGAGTCTGACACTCACTGAACAGTAGCCAGGACTCATAATCTATCTGATGTGAGTCTCCAGAGCCCTCTTGGGAACAACTTCAGAAAAGAATTAAAGACTGTTTAAACAGTATTTAATTCTTTCCTGAAACCATTCCCCAAAATTAAACATCTATACAAAATCACCAGTAAAAAAGAATTAGTCTACATTTAAAGCAGGGACTGCCTAACCTTAAGCAAAGACCCCTATGAGCCTCACTGTTGAGACATTTAGATCCAATATTGTTCATGTTATACTAAAACCCTGTTGCAACAATGAAGGGTGATCCAATGATTAAGCCCCTAACATGTTAATGATTAAGCTAACCAGGCTAGGTTCATAGACTAGATATCTATCATTTTGCCATTTATGTAAAAAAAATATCTAATAAGCTAAAAGCAATGTTAAAACTTTGGTTAGGATAAGTTTTGAAAATGATTGACCTTGATTGGGGATCTTGTGTTTTGACTTGAGACCTTGACATTGAAATAAGATTGCAACTAATGAGGGTCATGTATCTAGAATAGGCTTTGAGTAATAGAAATGATGGGAACCTTTTGGTTATGTTTTGCAGGAAGACAGATTGACAGAAAGACCTGGGTCCTGTTTTACTTAACATCGTACGATCATTTTTTGCGTAAGTCAAAAATTCAAGTTGCTTCTACAATAGTAATTAAACATAAAATTTTTCATTTCATCATCTTAGTGCAATTGTCTTCTAAATACAATTCCAATAAGATATTGCAAGTCAGAATCTAACAATGAATGAAAACACCAGGTATTATTTGTGATTTTGAATTACAATTAATTTTTGAGTAAGAAGTTTTGTAAAAGGGGCCCCTTGAAATAGACATCAGTGATCTGGATTGGGATCTTTCAACACCAGGCATTAAAAAGATCTCTTGACCCTTCTCAGGCTGTCCATGGCTTATTCCAATTGTACAAAAGAAATTGGCAGAAATTACAGACTTAGATCAGAGTGTACAGGTGTGCAGTCTCATCTTAGCCTTCACATCCTATTTTCTACTTGCAGGGTTCCACACTAACAGTGTTCTTGGGCCTGTTTAACTAAACTAAAAATTATCGTAAATCAAAATCACAAATCGTACATGGTGTTATCATCCATCATTAGATTCTGTCTTGCAATATCTCATTGGAATTGTCTCTAAAAGACAATTCGAATGAGATAATGCATGGCAGAATTCCATATTTAGTAACTACTGTAGAAACAACTTCAATTATTGACTTTCACAAACTAGAGGCGCTTGAGCGCCTGATTCTCTCCACAGGCCTGAATATCCTGATAATGATTATTAGAGGATGATAAGGCTGTATAAAACAAGGATCATTCCAGTGAAATTTGTTTGAAATCTAAAAATAACAAGAGCTGTCACTGTAAGATGACAATGCCCCCGACACCGCTTTGATTTAGAAGTTATGGCCAATGTTAAAGTTTTTGGACGGAATGACGGACAGACGGACGGACGGACAGACAGACGGACGGACAGACGGACGGACGGACAAGTCAAATTTATGATGCCTCCCTATCGGGGGCATAAAAATTTCAACACTATCAGAATGTTACTGCACAATATAATGGTACTTTGTCCACAGAATTTTTATTGTAGATCTTTCTGCTTTTCATTAAACACCACTAAAAGGGTGTTACAGCGCGGATTTATTGACCCGAATCTGACCCCGGCTATTTCGATGAATAAAAATCTGATTATTCCTATTTGGCTTTGCATGTGCTTTCACAAGAATGAATAACAAGCAATATTGAAAGCAATATATATTTTATTTATTGATGAAATATGTTGGTAATTGTTATTTAAGCCTTTTTTCCACAGAGGTCAAACTTGGGTCAAATAAACTACGGTATCCTTCAAAATAATTGTTTGTCATCAAAACAAAATTCTGACTTATTATTATTAGAAGTAAAATATTAAATCCAATATATTTATTCTGCCCAATGCCTTAGAGTGCAGTCAACTCAGCTCTTTCTACCCCACTCTGAACCTCAGTAGGCCACTTTACACCAATTGTCCTCTTTGTGAATAGAGTCACCCTTTAGATTTCAACAAAGGTTTTGTTCCTTCTAATCTACAATCTTTACACCTATTAAATTAAATGAGTCTTCAAAAAAAATCATCATTTAGGTGATACCAAAAGGGTGATCAAATATTCACCTTATATGTTGAAAGTCCTCTGCCAATAAAAAGCATGCTGTTCATCTAATCAAATATTTTTTGAAGACTGATACAACTTCACAGAAATTAAATTCCAATGATATTTAATTGAAATCCATCTGTTTGAACTTTAAAAAAAATTGTTTTACCCTATATTGGATAAAACACAATATAACATATCAAAAGAAATGACCTCTGAAAATAAAAGACATGTTTAGCATCTGATCAAAATAATTTTTTGAAGACTGATAAAGGATCACTAAAGAATCATTTCAGTGAAATTCACTTGATATCCATCAGTAAGATTCTGAGAAATAAGTTTTAACTATATAACATATAGAGAAATGACCTCCGCCCATAAAATACACATTTTTCATCTGATCACAATAATTTTTTGTAGACTGACAGAGGGTCACTCAAGGATGATTCATGTGAAGTTTGGTTGTTATCCATTAATTAGGTTCTGAGAAAATGATTTTCAAAGTTTCCACTATATAACATATAGAGAAATGACCTCCGCCAATAAAATACATATTTTTCATCTGATCACAATAATTGATTGTAGACTGATAGAGGGTCACACAAGGATAATTCATGTGAAGTTTGGTCAAAATCCATCCATTAGTTTCTGAGAAAAGCCACCTATTACCATATATGGAAATTAGCCATGCCTCCTACAGCCATGATTTTCAACAGATTAAAATTCTTTGAAGGAATCTGATAGAGGGTCACCCAAGGAACATTCCTGTGAAATTTGATTGCAATCCATCCAGTACTTTATGAGAAGAAGATTTTTAAAATAAAAGTTTACGGACGGACGGATGGACGCATGCACAGATGCACGGAAGACGGACACCCCGCCATGACAATAGCCTGCTGGCCTTTCGGCCAGTGGAGCTAAAAATGATCGTACGATGCTGATGTTTAGTAAAACAGGCCCCTGGGATCCCTAAATATTAGGAAGGATACCACTAGCTAAGGCAAGGGATTCCTTCAGGATCCTTTCATATTGTTAGAATTTTGAAACTCTTTTGAGTAGGATTCCGCCATTTCCAAGCCAAGGTCCTTTAACTCCATTTTTTTCCTTACTAATGTAAGAAACATAGTGGTGTTAAAGAACCTTGGCATAGAATAATATATGAGCCTGTGTGTGACATTTGCAACAATTTGAAATGTTAAGAGGTGAAAACATTGAGCAGCATAGACAACCACATAGTGTAAATACAGACTAACCTGACGGTCTACAGATACTTTAAGACCTTTTCTATCTACCAAGCGCATAGTGAAGACTCTGGTCAGACTGTGCAAATGCACAGGCTGATAGGAGCCTTTTCTATGCCCTTATTTGAAATTGTGAGAAATCTCACACACAGGCTCATATCATAAGCATATCTTTTTTCTTAATATGTCTTTAAAATTCATACTGTTTGATGAAGAAAGGAATTTCTGATTACAGTCAAACCTGTGTTAGCAGCCACCTGTATTCAGCAAGCAACCTGTCTTAAGCAAGCAACCATCAAGTTCCCAAATGAACCGAATGCACTGAAATTGACCTGTATTAAGCAAGCACCTGTCATAAGCAAGCACTTTTAAAATGTCCCTTGGATGCTTGCTTAGGACAGGTTTGACTGTATCTGGTGGGATCCCCAGCCTAGGAATTTGGAGTTCTTGTGGAACCCCATTGAAAAACAGTCATTGTTGACCACTGACTTGAACACTATAGACAGTGTGGTTAAACTGTCCCAGAAGGTTTCATTATATGCAACAAAATTTAAATTCAGGAGGATAGGGGTTAAACCTTTATTTACCTCTACTGCCTTCCTTTCACTGTGTTTAGGCTCACTCTTGGACTGCTTAGGACTCTTCACTACTACTTGCTGTTCATTTTTGTCCTTTTGCTCCTTTATTGGTTGCTGAGACTGGTTCTTTGGTTTTCTTGGTGCAAGGGGAGTGACTGGTTTACTGAATTGTGAAGTGTCAACAACTGGTCCTGGACTTGGAAGCTTGTTCTCCTTTTCTTTCTAATAAACAGTAAATAACCATGTTTTATATCATTATTTATTTCAAATTCCATCAGAGTTTTTTTTAAATACTTGTCATTCGGATAAAATTCTTATTCAGAACTACATTAAAAATCAAGGGGCTGAATTGCACATCACATAAGTACACATGCAAATTATGATACTACTTGGGCATGTTTGTGACATTTCCAACAACTTCAGATGTTTGTGATGGAGAAAAATTCTGCATCCTAGATAACCACACAAAGTGATCAGAATATATGTTAAAACCATTTCTATAAATATCTTCAGAGTGCATACGGAAAACTCAGGTCAGATACAAAGTTTAACATGAGGCTTTGCCTTGCACAAAATGTGAAATTCCATGCACAGTCTCATTTAATATAGGGATGAGTGTCTTTTTCACTGCGTTTATTGGGGTATAAGGTGCAATTGCCTTAGCACATGGCAAATAACGCCCGTAGGGCGTTATGTTTAAGCCATGTGCTAAGGCAATTGCACTTTATACCCCAATAAAGCTGTGAAAAAGACACTCGGCCCTTATAATTGCAATCCCCTTGGTCTAAGAAACTATTAAAATACTCGGCTAAACATTAAAGCTTCGAGTCTACTTTCTGCGCGTATTACACAATCTATTTTTAGATCGTGTACTTCTTTTCTTGCTATCGAAGTTAAACAGCATAAAGTTAATCAAATGGTACACAAATAAACGACGATTTGACATTCGTAGAGGTACTTATGATCAAAACATAATTTTGCTCCCAACAATATTACTTTTCAATATACAGCATGACACTTTTAGAACAAACCACCTAAACCAACCTTTTGCAACTTCATCTGTTTGGGTGGGGAAATATCTCTTGAAGGTGCAGAGGGTTTGACTTTATATTTTATGTTTTCTGCAAATTTATCTTGGTTGCCTAGCAAAGCATAGTCATCCTGGTTGAGGCCATTTTCATAAAATCCATTGGTCAGAGTTGTTGGAGGCCCTGGGGTTCTGCGCTTGCTCTGAAGTGGGGGTTCACACTGTTGTGCTAAAAATAAAGAATTGTAGATCTTTACATACTAAATATTAATAGACAACATATTTAAGTGATGTTTGATTGTTTGTTTTTACTTTGTTATCCAAGTGCTTTAAGTTTATGACACAACCCAAGCCTGATTGGACTTGAACCTGCAACCATTCTATGAGTAGTGCACACTAACAATGCATTTGGCCAACTGGCCTAAAAGCCAGACCTTTAATTAAGTAACGATACTCACTGGTTGATTTTGATACAATTTCTTTGGTCAATGTAAAATTTTAAGTGGCTATGAACACAAGCATCCACAATAGTTTTGTACCCACCCATTAGATTTGGCTTTAAAAATGAAGCTTAATTATCTAATTGTTTAACAGAAACCCAAGTTCAAACTTAACAACACAAAATTATTAGTATTGTTACAATTACTTTTTCCATCAAAGGTGTTTAAAAATAGTATTCATTCTATTGCTGTTAAAATTCCATATTGAGACTACAGAAATTTGTTCTGATGTAATTTAAACATTTAAAAAGGGCTACGCAGTACAAAGAACTACCTTTGAAAGTAAATTGTATATTATCATCTCAAAACTATATACATAAAAAGCATCTATAAATGTATATATCTTATATATCTACCGTCGGGAAAGGTGCATAAACATATCTATTCTGAAAAAGATTACAACTTTATATGTCTCTGTACAAAATGGTGCTGAAAAAAAAGCTGAATATTACGAACAATATAAGAAAGATTTTACTCAAAAATTAACCAAATTAACAGACTATTCTGAATGAAAAGGTGCAAAATACTGATACAGGAACATCCCCTACAGGATTTACTGCTTCACACTATATGCTGTCCATTGCTAGGTAGTGGATAGAATATTGTGGTCTCAAAATAGGAAGAAATTTATGAATAAAAAGATGTGTTTGTGAAACACGAATGCCCCCAGAACGGCATTTTTTTCAAAGTTTGACCTTGACAGATGACCTTGACCTTGTCACATGACCTTGACTTTGGTACCAGCGGATGCGGATCATTGAGATCTATCATCATGCCAAATATTAGCTTTGTATCTTGAATAGGCTTGAAGATATTGGCAAGGTTAAGTTTTCGGGTTAAGTTTTCGGACAGACGGACAGACAGACGGACGGACGGATGGACAGACAGACAGACAGACGGACACGAGTAAAACAATATGCCCCCGATCTCTCTTTCAAGGTAAGCAAGCCAATGCTTTCTGCTCAATCTGAAAAGGTCAATAGATTTAATCATAACTAACAATATTCTCAATTCATTCCTCTTTTTTTAATCTGTCACACACAGACTCACATATCATAATTATGATATGTGAGCCTGTGTGTGACTTATCCAACAATTTCATGTGTGCATGATGGAAAGACATGATAAGCAGTCTAGAAAGTGCATTACAAATACTCTCTGAATATCATCAGACACTATGAGTCAGACTTTGCGTTAAGCTAGGATGACAAAACCATGTAAACTTTCCAAATTAAACCCTGTTTTGCACACAAGTGCATTACACAAAGTTGGATATAATTTGAAAACAGTTTGCACCAATTTGTCCTTCTGAACACAGGGAGAATCTATTTGAATTATTGACGTTTCATACCATAACCATTTCGTACCAGATGTTTTGTACCATAGGCAAAGATGTTTCGTACCATAGTCAAAGTTGTTTTGTACCATAAAATTACCATTTTGTACCACAGGATAATCAATTTGGTATCACTTTCATACATAATTCGTACCATATGTGTTGTTTTAGCTGACAGAAAAGAAGTCAAAATTCAATTTATTTAATATTGTCATTTTATTAAAAGACACATGGTACACATTATAAGTTTAAAAAAAGAATATTTTAAACAAATGAATATGAAACAAGAGGACCAAGATGGTCCTAGATCGCTCACCTGAGTCTCTTTGACCCCTGGGACATCATTTTAATTGGATAGGCAGATGTCAAAAAGAAGATAATTGCCTAAAATCAATACCATGGAATGTTTTCAGCGAACAACAAGACTTTGCTTTTTGATTCTATGTAAGAAGGGTTGTGCCCGGGTGAAGCCCAAATATGATCATAGGGTGTTGATAGAGGTCCACTAGATGATGCTACATACCAAAAATGAAAGCTGTCTGCCTTCTGGTTTCATAGATGAAGATTTTTGAAGATTTTCATTTTTTTTACCCTTCATGCTAATTAGAGATAAAGGGATGCACCCGTGCAAAGCCCAAATATATTCCAAGGGTCTTGATATGAACAAACATGGTAGGGGCCCCCTAGATGATGCTACATACCAAAAATGCAAGCAGTGTGCCCGCTGGTTTTCATTTAAGAAGATTTTAAAAGATTTTCGCTCTTTGATTCTATGTAAAAAGGGTTGTGCCCGGGTGGAGCCCAAATATGATCATAGGGTGTTGATATGAACAAACTTGGTAGAGGTCCACTAGATGATGCTACCTACCAAAAATGAAAGCTGTCTGCCTTCTGGTTTCATAGATGAAGATTTTTGAAGATTTTCATTTTTTTTACCCTTTATGCTAATTAGAGATAAAGGGATGCACCCGTGCAAAGCCCAAATATATTCCAAGGGTCTTGATATGAACAAACATGGTAGGGGCCCCCTAGATGATGCTACATACCAAAAATGCAAGCAGTGTGCCCGCTGGTTTTCATTTAAGAAGACTTTAAAAGATTTTCGCTCTTTGATTCTATGTTAAAAGGGTTGTGCCCGGGTGGAGCCCAAATATAATCCTAGAGTGTTGATATGAACAAACTTAGTAGAGGTCCACTAGATGATGCTACATACCAACTAGAAAGCCATGAATGGCTTGAGTCGCTCCACAGGCTTGATATTCTTGTAAATTAAAGCAATTCAAAGTTTTGACTAGATCTTTAAATATTTTGAGTTCTACTGATGTTGAAAATGATTTTAAAAGTTTCAACTATTTAACATATATAGAGAAATGACCTCCGCCCATAAAAGACATATTTTTCATCCAATCAAAATAATTTTTGGCTGCATGTTAAAGAGTCACCAAAAGATCATACCAAAAATGTTTGATTGATATCCATCTGTTTAAGTCTGATAAAATGCTTTTTAAAGTTTCCACTGTATCACTTTTGGAAAAATGACCTCCGCCCATAAAATACATATTTTTCATCCAATCACAATAATTTTTGGTAAACTGATAAAGGGTCATGCAAGGATCACTCAAATGAAATTTGGATGATATCCGTCGTTTAGATTCTGAGAAAATGATTTTCAAAGTTTCCACTATATGACATATTGAGAAATGACCTCCGCACATAAAATACATATTTTTCATCCAATCACAATAATTTTTGGTAGACTGATAAAGGGTCACTCAAGAGTCATTCCAGTGAAATTTGGTTGATATCTGTCAATAAGATTCTCAGAAAATGATTTTCAAAGTTTCCACTATATGACATATAGAGAAATGACCTCCGCACATAAAATACATATTTTTCATCGAATCACAATAATTTTTGGTAGACTGATAAAGGGTCACTCAAGGATCATTCCAGTGAAATTTGGTTGATATCCATCTGTAATATTCTGAGAAAATGATTTTCAAAGTTTCCACTATATTACATATAGAGAAATGACCTCTGCCCATAAAATGCACATTTTTCATCCGATCACAATAATTTCTTGTAGACCCATAAAGGGTCACCTTAGGATCATTCATGTAAAATTTCATTGTTATCCATCAATTAGAATCTGAGAAAACTCACTTTTTACCATATTTGGAAATTAGCCACGCCCATTAAATCCATGTTTTTCATTGGATCAAAATTTCTTGAACAACTTTGAAAGAGGGTCACCCAAGGATCATTCCTGTGAAGTTTGGTTGAAATCCATCCAGTAGTTTCTGAGGAGAAGATTTTTAAAGAAAAAGTTTACCACCGGACGCACGGACGCACTGACGCACGGACGGACGCACGACGGACACAACGCCATGACAATAGCCCCAGTGGCTTTCAGCCAGTGGAGCTAAAAATGAAAGCTGTCTGCCTTCTGGTTTCATAGATGAAGATTTTTGAAGATTTTCATTTTTTTACCCTTCGTGCTAATAAGAGATAAAGGGATGCTACCGGGCAAAGCCCAAATATGACCCAAGGGTCTTGATATGAACAAACTTGGTAGAGGTCCACTAGATGATGCTACATACTAAATATGAAAGCTGTCTGCCTTCTGGTTTCAGAGAAGAAGATTTTTGAAGATTTTCGCTCTAAGATTCTATGTAAAAAGGGTTGTGCCCGGGCAAAGCCCAAATATGACCCAAGGGTCTTGATATGAACAAACTTGGTAGAGGTCCACTAGATGATGCTACATACCAAATATGAAAGCTGTCTGCCTTCTGGTTTCAGAGAAGAAGATTTTTAAAGATTTTCATATTTTCACCCTTTTTGTTAAGGATAAAGGGAAAGTTGAGGGTGGATTTCAATTATTTGAACAACTTTGGTAGAGCTTGGCCCAAGGAACATCCCTGCCAAGTTTTATCAAGATTGGCCCACTGGTTTAGGAGGAGAAGATGTTTAAAGTGATTGTGGACGACGGACAACGCACGACGCACGTCGCACGACGCACGACTGACGACGGACATTTTACAATCACAATAGCTCACCTTGAGCACTTCGTGCTCAGGTGAGCCAAAAAATGGATGGATGATGATTTTTTTTCTTTTTATTTCCTTTTTTAATTGTTTAAGCTTCGCTGACTTAATAAATCTTAAATAGCTCAAGAATTTCGTGAACTTGTTAGCATCTTTACCTGAAAAACCTGAAAAATCAGTTGACAATGATTTGCTAGAAGGCAAACAACAAACAGTTCATTATCAAATTCTTTAATTAGATTAAGGCTATAAACTTTATAGGCTTGCAGCAGCAAATACATTTACATGTGATTTTGCGTGGAAAAAATAAGTTATTTGAAAAATTAACTTTTTAATTTAATTGTAATTTTGGTACGAAATGGTCAATGTTTGGTACTAAATGTTGAACATATGGTACAAAACGTCTTCACCTAAGGTACGAAATGGTCATCGTATGGTACGAAATGGTAATATATTTTATGGTACCAAATGGTTATGGTAAGAAATGTCTGTATACCATCTATTTATTGAAAACAGAGAAAACACTTTGATCACACTATGCAGATGTTGTGGCTGATTTAAGACGTGAAATTGAGCATATTGATGGCTCAGCATAAAACAGTAATAACAGCCTGTAAATTTACAACTCTTTTGCGCTTAGCCATTGACATATGAAATTATGTGAATGATGAAAAGACTTTCTATGAGAAAACTATCAGAATATTGTGTAAATTCAAACTACATGTCAATAGAGGAGAAAATATAGGTTTAAAATAACATAATAGTAAAGCTCATAAAAATAATCAGAATTAGGCAATATATGGTATGAATGATCACTATTTCTAGGAAAAGACAAACTGCTTTCATATCAGATAAACTTTTATGTCTGAGAAATATATTTGAGTACAATTAAATGATTTTTTTTAGGAAAAAATGCCACATAAAAAACATATAATTGAAAAAATAAAAGTTCAAGAAATAAATGAGTTCCTGAAAATGCTGACATGCAGCCTTTGCTTACAATATGAATACACTATCAAAACATCTAAGGTTACTATTTATAAATGTTTGCAAGCCAATTTTCATCTTGAGTGCAGAACAGGTTTTGCAAAACAAGAAGACAATCTACGCTCAGCTGTTGAGCTCTGGATGGTACAAAAAATGTAAGTCCTAAAAGGGTCATAATTTGCACAAAATGCATCTAGAACTATTTCCCTTGATAGAATAGGTTGCTCTTTTGATGGTGAATATGAGTGCCAAATGAATGCCATCAGTAGAACCAGAGATATCACAAAATCTCAAAGTTTTTCGCACAGCAACGACAACAACAACAACAACACAAAGGCTATAGCAATACCTCGGATTTTCTCCTAAAACAGCTGAGCTAAAAATGTAAGTTCTAAACTTTAGAAAAGACTCTCATTTTGTATAAATTCCTTACACTAACTACATATGGATAAGTTAATGTTTCAACCTACTACCACACATTTCAGCAAATGAAGAAGACATTAGAAACAATGCAAGAAAATAAGAAATTTCTTTTTTCTCACTATTTTTTCTACCATAATTGACGTTCATCTTTTAAATGAAATGATGCCAACAATATTTTTTCGTTGGACTAATCTTAATCCATCTCTTGTTGTTTAAAACATTTTCAAGCAGTATGCAAACTTTTGACAGACTGTATAGGCTAAGATCAGTCTGAACAGACATGAAGGTTGATCTAAGACTACACTACCTGCCTTTTACTGAATCATAATGGGAAAAATTTGAGCCAGCTAGAGTGGTTTAAATCTCCAAAATAAATTTGCAATTTCTTTGAAACAAAATTTAAATTCTGCAGAATAACAGTTTAAAATTCTCTTTTGTAGTAATGGGTTCTACTATAATATACTCCTCACAAAATGTTCTTTGACATTGAATCATATTTCAACTACAACAAAAATATCTATATATTTCTAATTTAAATCGAGGAAGATGAAGTTCAGGAATTTTTTTTACTGAATTTAAACAGAATAACTGCCTTTTGGTCAAATGTTTACAATGGTGACGTCAAATTAGATTGTTATGTCAAAAGCGTCGTTCCATAGCAAGCCGGGCCTCTCAGAATTGGTTCCACACTTTCTGCTTGAAAGTTTTAAGCTATCTAGAGATCAAAGGTGTCTTTGAAAAGTAAGAGAGAAATGGCCCAAATAATGGACAAATGTTGTTGATATGTGTCAGGCGTATCTGACTCTATACAGTCGCGTTAAAGTGATGCCAGATGTTTATTCCTGAAACAGCATTGTCATTTACAACAGCTTGTCGTATAAAGCCTGCCTCATGGCAACCTAAAGCATTATGATGTTGTTCCTCTTTACATTTAACTATTTATCATTTCAAATCTCTGCAAAAACGTTTTATTCCAAAAGCAATTCAGGAACAGCATTTCGTTCAGAACATAATAAAGAACTTTTGGGCCTATCAAATGAATCTGACAGAGTATGAACTGTTTGACAAGGGCGTTTTTTTTAAATTTGACGTTGACGTTGATATGTGGAAACATTATCAAGTAATGCATCGCAAATCAAGAGAATTGTTGTGTTACAATAGGTGTTCGCAAAACAACCAACATTCATGATTTCTTTTGTCATATTTAGGAAAAAAATGATTCTGATCAGTGTCAAAAAACTTTTTTTGAAGACTATACTATCTGTATACATAATTTATGGCACTAAGGTACATGTTGCTAATTGATCAATTACCAGAGACAGGAACAGGTGCTTTTTTCTTACTCTGCATTTCTACATGCATTATATTGGCAGATACTGAAATAAAGGGTAGGTCAGGTGGAATTGTAATAGGAGAAAATATACTATACATGTTAAATGCTTGAAGACATAAAGTAATCTCTTTTAGTTAAACATCCTATCAAGAATTTATACAAAAACAACCATCTCTTTCATTTCTGAAGTTCTGTTTTCAGTTTGTTCATTCACTCTTTTTCAATAATATTTAAGACATTCATTAGATCAAATTACCTTTTTTGGAAAAAAGTGGTATTTTTATGTTAACCAATAATCGGATTTTAAGTTAAATTTTTTGATACTTACATTGTATCAGAGAACTTGCATTTAACATGAGGATCATTATCTGGACCAAAGTAAGAACAGCAGCAATTAAAGAAATAGCATTAAAATCACACTGTAAGTGTGATGAAACTATAAATTAGATTTGAAAGTATCTCCTTACTATCTTTTATTTTTATATCAGCAGATGGCTCAGATCTCTTTTTAGACTGCATAACTGGTTCTGAATGGGCTGTAATTGGAAATAGTGAATGCTGAAACCTTGTTGGAATGATTAAGACACAGGCATGGTTCAGTTGTTAATTTTAAAGAAAATTTGACCTTGATATTGGTCTTTCGTTAAAACTCAATTGGATATCCAAAAACAAAGTCTCAAATATTTGAAAATGCACATTATGTACACAATAACATTCACAAAACAACTTGCAACAATTAAAGTGGCCTTATCATGGGAGTAATGAATTAAGTCTGTCACATTCAATTCCAAAGATGTGCATAATCTATTTTATTTCTTTGGACAGACATCACATCAGACAAGTTACAAGATGTGTTTGTAACCACTAATGCCCCCAAAAAGTAGATTTTTTTATATTTGACCTTGATAATTGACATTGACCTTGTCTAATGGCCTTGACCTTTTAAGATGTGGATTGATGTCAGTGTAGACTTTAAACCAAGTAATAGTTTAATTATACCTTGAATAGTGTTGAAGTTACGTGAAAATGTTTTTATGCAGTTTAAGTTAACATTGGCCCCTGTTCTACCCATGTGGGGCCTAAAAATCTTAAACGACTACTTCTCACTCTTGTTTAATATCATAATGGGCAAATTGCAACTTTTTGTTTTTCCTTATTATTAAAAAAAAAAATCCTCTTCTAAGTTGGGTATTATAACAATCTTAATCAGACATGGGCTATAACAATGAGCACATCATATGCAAATAGAGTCATTGATGAAATCATGCCCTGAAATATGCACTAAGTATGTGTTGAAGCTGTGCAGAAATCTCCTTGAAGCCCCTAAAGACCTAATTTAGAATAAAAGGAAAGTATTGTGTACATTTATTTCACACAAATTCAATTTCCTTCTCATGTTGTTCACAGGTTTTTTCTGTTGTATACAAAGCTTGGGCAGACAGCAGACTAAGATCAGCCTGTACTGCCTGCTTTATACTTAATCATTGTGGTAAAACTGAGCCAGAATGTATGAAGTGCCAAATAAAATGACAATTTGTTTGAAACAAGAGATGTTTGTAAAACATTTATGCCCCCATAAAAGCAGGTCAATGGCCTAATCTTTGTCAATCAACAAAGGGCAATAACTCACAAAATTTGATGAGTAGAGTTATGGTTCTTGTAAACTGCACTTCTCCTCAATGAGATATCTATCCACCTGTGAAGTTTCAAGATTCTAGCTTGCATACTTTTTGAGATATGCTCGGGACAAATATGGTCTATTGACAGACAGACAGACTGGCAAGTGCAAAGCAATATAACCCCTCTTCTTCCAAGGATGGCATAACGAAATTTGAATTCAACAGGACAAGTGTTAAGGTTAGATTATCATATGCAGTTTTTCTGGTGTCTACACTACAATAGCAGTACAGTGCATATAGTAGCCTATTAGTAATTCTCACATTTAGCAGGAAGTGTCTTTATAAACCCTGGTTCCACTCTTTTTTTGGCCTGCATTGCTGGTTCCATAGCTGAAAATTAAAGTTTCACTTAACGACAATGGAATTATTTTATGACATTTATTAAGTTTAAATGCATTGTGAAAAGAAGAATTTTAAATGAAATCAATGTCAACTCAGACACTCTACATACAACAGCAATAAGCTAAATCATTTTTCTTATTTTATTAAGAGCATAGCAAAACACAGATAAGAGCTAATATTTATATTGCATACAGCCTTGTATGCAACAATAAATATTTCTGATTTTAAAATATTGCATGGGTACCATTCCAGAATTTTAAACAAGCATTTGACCGACCGAATTATTGTGGGTTTTTTGCATTGCTGATTGGTATGGTGTGGTTTAAACCCTACTTATTTGGTGATTTTACTTTTTCCGTCACTGTCAAAAAAATAAAAATAAAAAGAGAGACAGATTTAACTAACATGCATATGGAGGGTCAGCACAACACCATTGTAAGTGCCTTTATATTTATAGGCACTTACCATAGTGTTGCACTGACCACTCAATATTATGAATAAAAAGAATTAGACATGCACTTAATGAATAAGAACATAACATTTTTATTTGGTTTACAAAAGTTACTTCAGCATAATCAGTCTATTACTGATTCAATTTATGTACGAGGGTTGATCCAAAAGTTCGTATAATGAGGTTATAAATCTAAAGAAAAGTTTGTTATCAAAATAAGAATTATACAGTCTTTTAATATGTCATCTGTGTGATAAACATGTAAAATTTTATATGCTTACATTCAATAGCGGCTGTAAAGGGTATAAATCAAGACAGAGCCCCTGCATGTAGGCGGGGGAGCAAGAACGTCAAATGCGACGTCATTTACACTCTTCTACATAGCCTCTGCTAACTCTTATTCCTTTTTGTGCCTGAGAAACCAACTTACAGAAATTATCCACATAACATTTGGAACCAAATAAGTTACACTTTCTATATGCATGGTATTTCTACTAAAGTTGCGATCCAGATACAGGGCCTTTATTTTGGAAAATAATGAGAATCGTTTGGGATAATTTCGTTTGTTCAAACTCACTTACACCATTCTAAATCCTTCTACGAAGCCTGGTCCTCTTTTAATATCCAGAAAAGCCTTACGAAAAATTATCTTCTGTACATTTTTATCATTTTTCTAAAACATCTGAAATGTTTGGTTGGTGAATAACATAGATCACGAGAAAAAAATCGAAAAGTAAACGGTATCCATTGGTTTTGGTTTTGACGTCTTGCCATTTTTTTTCTCGAAAAGTCTGTGTTATTAAAATATTCTGTGTCCGTAAAAGTCTCCCAACAAGCTTTAGAAATAACCAATAATTTTCTATTAACGTCTTATCTAATCTAGCCAAGGATTATCAACTGCAGTTTTAGAAAACTTACAGAAAACTTGATTTATTTAAGAGATTTTCAATATTTTTTCACGCATCCCCGCCTAAGCATACATGTGTTACTATGGTAACAAATTCGTAGGCCGCTAAAGAAAATTGTGCAAAAATAATACTATTCATGAACTCCGCAGTTACTGAACTGCACATTCACCAAATTATATATTGAATAAGCCAAAAATGCGAAAGTTATTAGCCCATTTTACGAACTTCTGGATCATCCCTCGTATATTGATATTTTTCCTCATAATCTTTAGATTTTTCAGTACATGTGTTTTAAATGATATTTAAAATAGTCTGTAAAGGCTCCATACCGCCAAGTCAATAACAATAATTTTTGAAATTGTTAGACAGTCAAATTTGGAATCATATTAACTAACTCAATTAAAATGCATGTATTAAAGTTTAGTGATGTTCATCAAATTAGTTACTGCTATCCACTGCAAAGTTAGCCAAATATAAACATTGTCTAAAGCTACTAAAACGAGGTTTTCAACATCAGAATATGGGGATAAGCATTATGAAATTTCAATTGTCATACAAAAATTGATGACTCTTCAGGTTCTCTACTTCAGAATATTGATATGAATTACATATTTCATAAAAATACATGTACAAACAAAAAAATCAAGAAATGAATTGAATATTGGTTCTTTTTTTGTAGCCAAGGCCCTTTTAACCCTTGTCATGCTGAATAAAAGCCTTAGCAAAATTGCATTAAAACACAGTGTTGAAAACACTAATAGTACCAATTGTGAATAAGAATGTGCATCTATTTTCAAAATGCAGTTTTTAAATATTTCTGTTTCATCACGATTACATAAAGGAAATACAGGTAGTATAGAGAAAGATCAGACAGCACACACATGTGCAGGCTTATCTTTGTCTATACATCCTTCCAAAGCAAGAATATTCTAGCTTAAGCATGACAAGGGTTGAGGCAAAAGAGCAATAGAAAGATACAGGAAAAACTAACCTTTTGATGATAATAAAAATATATGTTTGTGAAACAAGAATTGATGTTTTGATGCTATTGTATCAATATATTGGGTCATCAGGTTCAGTAAGTTAATACTAATTTATCTTAGTTCAATTGCAACCAAAGCTTAAGCTATAGAATCGCTCTTGAAAACTCACTACTGATGTTTTCATGTCCCTGAGAGAGAGGCAGAAGATTAAGCTCACTGCAGCTGGGTGGACTGGGAATGGCTATTGAGTATTTTGCCCATAAACACACCCTGGCAACAGAGGGACTCTTACCATGGACCTCCAGGTCATCGGTCGAGTGCATTTACCACTAGGCCACTGAGGCAGTCAAGGTTCAGGTGATTCCTTCAAGGCCCAATTCACCAAAAACTTTCTCTAACTCTGTCTTTTCTTTTAACTATCACTGTACATATTCTCACTTTTCACTTCTCAATTTTTATTTCTTAATCTATTTTCTTTGTAACCCATTGGCAGAATAATCGGCCTCTTGATTGTGGGCAGTACCAGGAAGAAGAAGAAAGATTTCCTAGGACTATTATCTAACTTACGAGTAATTGGTTATCTTCTATTATCTACTAGAAAGGACACACAATGTGGTACAAGACAAAATCAGACACTAAGGTCAAGACTAAAGGTCAACACAGGACGATACAGGGTGCAATGTTCTCACGTTTCATAATGAAAACTTCATCAGGCCCCATTGCCATCTTCTTCTTTCTTTGGAGCTCTGGTTCTCTTCTAAACGCTGCAAAAATGATGCTTTCTAGCATTTCTTACTTTCTTTTTGTATGTTCCAACACAATGCTTTAAAACATTTTTCTGATCAAGATTAATTCTAGAATCCATGGATTGTGAAGACAAATATCAGCCTGCATATTGTGCATTCTGACCTTTGACTAACCCTTAATTGCCTCTCTAGCAATAACAGCAACACCTAAGGGAGCCAAGGCTTGTCTGTTGAGTGCTGGATAAAATCTAAGTCATAAGGAAGGTTATAATAATAATTCTGGTGGTTATCATGTGTGTTAATTTCATCAAGTGAATGCCTTCAGTAGAACCAGAGATATCACAAATGTCAAAGTTTTCGCACAATGATAATGATGACAACAATGACAGCAACACCAAGGCTTTAGCAATACCTTGGGTTTTCTCCAAAAACAGCCAAGCTAAAAATTGACTTCTAGAATATTCAGCTGATTCAATGACTTAATCTCCAGCCATGAATGACTTTATCTAACTTGTGTTAAAATCCAGAATTTAAGAAAAAAATATGCATCCTCTTTAAGAGGCTGATATATTTCTAATGGTAAACAATGTTTAATGGAAAATATGAAAGTATAACTTAATCCTTCTCATGCTGTTCATGACGTATTCTTTCCCATGAAAAGATTTGGCAGACAATATGGCAGTGTAACAGAAAGAGGGGGTATTTAAATAATTTTGGATCTCAAATTAAAATATTTCACCAATACTTTCTAAAATCCTATATTGTGGGTACTCATTGGAATTGTCTTGCCAAGACAATTCAAATGAGTACCCATAACATAGGGTTTCATTCAGAAACAAAGATTTTAGAAAGGCATTATCCCCTCTCACCTGCACTTCTGAACAGGTTAACATGTGCAGTCTGATCTTAGCCTATACCGCTTGCTATCTAGTCTTTAATTAATTATTGAGATGACCTTGAGCCAGGGTGGTTGAAATATGCCCCAAATGGGCAATTTGTATGAATCAAAATTCAAATTCACAGGGTATGGGTTAATGATCAAGAACAATGGACAAACAATCAATAGATACTTTGTCTAACTATAAAGAATCTTAAAGCAAAATTATTTTTTAATGATTAGATGTAACTGTTAACTATGTGATGTGAATGTGAAAATGAATGAACAAGAACTACAGCAGAGCTCTGAAGAGAGGGAATTGCAGCTCCCTGAACTGTTTTTTTTATTATTATTATTATTATCATTAACTCTTGTCATGCTGAATAAATGTTGGCTATAAATTTTATCAAAATCAAAGGGCAAAAAGCACCAAAAGTCGGAATAGTAGGTCAATTTTTAATAGTATAAACTAAATCTATTAACAATTCTGGTTTGAAAGCAAACAACAGGTGGTGTAGACTAACATCAGTCTGCACATATGTGCAGGCTGATGTTTGTCTATAGCTCCTGCCAAAGCAGGAATATTCCGTGTTCAGCATGACAAGGGTTAGCATTATTAAAACCTCATTCCAATCTTCTTGTTTAGCTATTGAGTAACATTTATATGGATCTGAAAAGTCACTCCCTCATTTTAACCCTTTCCTGTTTTACAAAATTTTGGACCTGTCCAAATTCAAAGGTTTTGCAGATGAACGGTTTTGCAGATGAAAATTTAAAGTGGATTTAATTTGAAAAATAACCATTCAGTAGGGTAGAAAAAAGGGTAGAAATGGAAGAAATTGCTTGTCAGAAGCATTTTCTTCTTTTTTCACAATGTTTTCTCAATCATAAAATGACAGGCACATAAAAAGCAGGGATTAAACAGCAAAGGGTTAGAGCTTAGATCAAGAAGATGTCTGTATTAGAGTGAGAGTTTTCCAAATCTTATTGATATTTTTTAGAAAAAGATGAAATAATAAAGCTTTCTGAGATTGAGATTTCAAAGAAGATAATTTTACCTTAATGAGGAAATGAAGCATGCTCAGTTTGTCTAAAATTAGTTTCTCTTTGGGACCTTGGATAATGTCGTTATCATCATTTTTTTTTTTTTTTTTTTTCAAAAAAATATTTAATCTCATCATGCTGAACCATGATTTTTCCTGCTTTTGTAGGAAAATTCTAAAATTAAATTTTCAAAATAAATACTAATATAATAATAACTATTATGTTGGAATTATTTTGAAAAAAATACTTATTAATTAGTGGATACTTTCAGCACTTTCAATTTCATGCAATTTTGCCAAGGTTTTTTATCAGCATGACCAGGGTAGTAAATTATTCTTTTAAACATAGATAATCTTATTGCCTGGGTGATTCTTTCCTTCATTCCAAAAACACCCCGCTGCGAGTCGCTAGCATTCAATGTTAGATGGGTGAAAAAGATGACATACCTATGGTTTTTGCCATGTTTGTTTCAGTCTGCTTCTCTACAGGCATGATGAATTATGAGTCTGGCCTAGTCTGGAATCATTAGAATACCAGTCTAAGGTTAAAATCAATGATTGATCTGACACTACAATAATGAGGCTACTTGGATGCTGTGTCTATGCTCTCCTACAGTCTCCTTTCAGGTGAAAACTAGAATGTAAAATAACTAGTGTGACATGATACATAACTTTACATAAACAAATAAGCAAGAAATAAAATACATTCAATATTGCTTGAGCAACTACATCAATCAAGCCACCAATTCTATTAAGCAACCATTATACATGTTTCCTTCGCCATAAGCAAAATCTCTGAAACAAGAGGGCCATAGTGGCCCTAAATTGCTCACCTGAGTGAACTGTCAAAAATTGTTCAACGTAGACATAGAAAGGATGAAGAATTCTAAACAAATTTCAGGTTGATTGTGCAAAAAATGATGCCTCTACACTGCTTCCAAGGTTTTTCTAAGATTTGATCCCATGACCTAGTTTTTAACCCCACTTGACCAAATTTCAAACTTGACCTAGATTTCTTCACGACAATCATTCTGACTAATTTTCAGATTAATTGAGCAAAAAATATGGCTTTCAGAGTGTCTACAAGGTTTTCCTTAGATTTGACCATGTAACCTCATTTTTGATCTCATTTGACCCAATTTTGGACTTGTCCAAGTTTTTATTCAGACAATCATTCTGACCAAATTTCCAAGTTGATCGGACAAAAAATATGGCTTCTAGAGTGTGTATAAGGTTTTTCCAAGACTTGACCCTGTGATCTCATTTTTGACCCCACTTAACCCAATTTCAAACTTGTCCAAGATTTCATCAAGACAATCATTCTGACCAAATCTAAGGTCCAACGGCAAAAAATGTGGCCTCTAGAGTGTCTACAAGGTTTTTCTAAGATATGACCCTGTGACTTATTTTTTACCCTACTTGACCCAATTTCAAACTTCTCAGAGTTTTCATCAAGACAATCATTCTGACAAAATTTCAGGTTGATCAGGCAAAAAATATGGCTTCTATAGTGTCTACAAGGTTTTTCAAATATTTGACCCCATGACCTCATTTTTGACCCAACTTGACCCAATTTTGAACTTGTCTAAGATTTCATCAAGACAATCATTCTGACCAAATTTCAGCTTGATTGGGCAGAAAATATGGCCTGTAGAGTGTCTACAAGGTTTTTCTAAAATTTGACCTCATGACCTCATTTTTGACCCTACTTGACCTCATTTCGAACTTGTTCAAGATTTTATTAAGACAATCATTCTGACCAAATTTTAGGTTGATCGGACAAAAAATATGGTTCTAGAGTGTCTTCAAGGTTTTTCTTAGATGTGACCCTATGACCTCATTTTTGACCCAACTTGACCCAATTTCAAACTTCTCCGAGTTTTCATCAAGACAATCATTCTGACAAAATTTTAGGTTGATCAGGCAAAAAATATGGCTTCTAGAGTGTCTACAAGGTTTATCAAATATTTGACCCTGTGACCTCATTTTTGACCCCACTTGATCAAATTTTGAACATGTCCGAGATTTCATCAAGACAATCATTCTGACCTAATTTCAGCTTGATTTGGCAGAAAATGTGGCCTCTAGAGTGTCTACAACTTTTTCTAAGATTTGACCCCATGACCTCATTTTTGACCCTACTTGACCCAATTTCAAACTTGTCCAAGATTTTATAAAGACAATCATTCTGACCAAATTTCAGGTTGATCGGACATAAAATATGGCTTCTAGAGTGACTACAAGGTTTTTCTTAGATTTGATCCCATGACCTCATTTTTGACCCCATTTGACCCAATTTTGAACTTGTCCAAGATTTTATCAAAACAATCATTCTGACAAAATTTCAGGTTGATCAGGCAAAAAATATGGCTTCTAGACTGTCTACAAGGTTTTTCTAATATTTGACCCCGTGACCTCATTTTTAACCCCACTTGACCCAATTTTGAATTTGTACGAGATTTCATCAAGACAATCATTCTGACCAAATTTCAGCTTGATTGGGCAAAAAATGTTGCCCCTAGAGTGTCTACAAGGTAAATGTTGACGACACACGACGCACAACGGACATCACTCGACCACAAAAGCTCACCTTGAGCACTTCGTGCTCAGGTAAGCTAAAAAGTACATTCTTGAGATCAAAATTGTTTTTCGTTGAATCCTATGTTGATAGAATCTGTTTGAATCGTCTCAAAGAGACGATTCTGACAGGTTCTAACATCATAGGATTCAACAAGACTTGGGTCGCAGACAATTCGTAAATGCCATCAAAACAACCTGTCTCATTTATCATTAACATTGTATTCAGTGACTATTCCAGTAAGCAGCAATTCCATTAAGCAACCTCTTTTTGGTGTTCCCCTTAGTGGTTGCTTTACTCAAGATTTACTGTAGTACTCATTAAACTCTACTTAATGTTACCTACAGTTAAGGCTAAAAAATGAATTTAAAAGAAGTCCTCTTCCAAGCTTCTGTTGCTGAATGAATGCAAAGGTTATGATTCAATTGTCAATGTCAATTCATGACATTGTATAGGCATGCTCTTTCTAAAGTGTTGCAGAAAACAATAAATGTATTTTTTAGGGATGGGAACGAATAGAAAAATTCATATTCGAATATTTGTTTTGAATATTCGAATATATTCGAATATTCGTTTTGGTTCCATTCAAAATTGAATATCCGAGTATTGTTTATATCCGATTACTATTCCTTTTCTTGTTCGAGGTTACTTTTCACTTGTACAAATAATGAGTAATAAGAAAAGAAATTCAATTTAATTCAAATTTGATTCTCTGACTTTAATTTTGCTGAAAAAATATTACGTTTTGATATGCTTTATAGAAATGAAATGAAAAAGAAAATTACTAAATTCCGAAGGCGCGACCCGTGACGTCATTGAATCTCCAAGTAGGGTTGCCTTACGTTCCTCACACCCTGTGGAATGGTGAACTTATTTGGAGAATCACATCCAACAAAATTTGAATTATTTGTCTTGTTTTTACTTTATATTCTCTTTTCATGCGACAATATAAATTAGGACAGTGAAAAATGTGCGCTGAAAGGTTCGTCAAACATAGTGATTCAAGCTTTGATTGCGATGTTTTTGGCGTCGACAGACAAGAACATATATTTTGATTTTTTCCGAGACTTAACAACTTTTTATACTCTTTGGTGATGTATTCTAAATTTCTGTACGATATGTACGATAGAACAGACACACTTGAAACAAAATATCAGATTAACCCGAAATATGTCGAAATCATACATGATTGACAATCAAAGCGTTATAACTACTACGTGTCTTATATGAACAAAGTATGAGTAGAAAAGACAAATCTGTCGCCCATCGGCGAATATTGCAAATAATTCACGGCTGTACACTTGATTTATTGCCAGTGAAAAAAAAACAATTATTTGCTTTTCTTTTAAATCGAGTCAAGAGATAAAATATCATAACAAACGCCGCGCGACGGTCGTTTTTCAAATGAATCGCGTTCAGGCGTAACGAAAATTGTTTCGACGTATTCGAAAATATGCAATTACGTAGGTTTCAACTCTCCAAAGGCGTTATATTAACACATTCATAAATTGGGCGATCTTTCACTGACAGACTGCTGAAAGGAAGATTTGCAACCTGTCATAATTATTGATTTTCTTTGTACCTTCTTGACACTTATATACATACGATTGAGGATAAATGTGAGAAAATTGTATCAATTTCCACTTCTTTAACTTCTATTTCCAGAAATTAAAGGCAAATGTTCAAATTCAGTCTTATAAAAACGAATATTCGTATTCGAAAATCGTATTCGAATATTCTCGGGAAAATCGATGTTCGGATATTCGAATATTCGTTCCCATCCCTAGTATTTTTGTCTTTCAACTCAATGTTTGTGCATAACACAAGTTGCAATGAAGCACTGTATCTAATATCATTAGAATTGAAATTTATGAAGAATCCACTATAACTCAGTAAACCCTTGCCCTGATCAATTTGCCTTAATATGTGTTCAGAGGAATCCACTTAAGATGGTAATTCACTGCTATAATTGCAAAAGGCCTTGAAAACATTTGTATGAAAATCTATTAGTTTTCTTTCTAAAGTAACTTCTGGATAAGAGTAAGAAAATTGTTGGCAAATCCAATGTTTTTTTTAATGCTTTTTGGTGGTTTATCCAGGAATGACGGTAGATTATAATCATGATAAACTCACCACCTAACCAGTGAAATTTTCAAAAAACTTATACCACAATTTAAAATTTGTTCATTTCACGCTATCTGACGTTTTCTAGGCTGAGAGCCAAATAAGTGACATCATAATGAATGTTGCATATCATTCTCATGCATAATGATAAGCTTTAAGAAAATTTGTCCTTAAATTGTCAAATCTTGTTCTTTTTTCAATGAAATATATAAAAATAATAGTATGTTTTTTGAGCAAGATCAATTTATTTTTCATTTCACGAACAACAAAAGCTATATTTTCCTTCAAACATAGATAACAATAGATCCATCTTACACTTAAACTTCTTCACTTGGACTTGTGTAGATATAAAACAGCACAAACAATACATGTACAGGAAAAGTAGATTTAGAGACCACTTATGGGACTGACAAAAATTGGCCATTATATGGCCAATTCTGGAATGGAATTTCTTTTCGCCAACACTTTTGCCAAATTGAAAAAAATGGAGCCAAATTTGGATTTCAGGAGCCATTTTTCTTCTAAAATTTGTGCTTGATAAAATCTTGTGTTCCTTTTATATAGCTCATTGTCAAGGTTGATCGTATTTAAATGTCAATTAACATTTAATTGACCACTAATTTTTGTAACTAATCACAGATGTGTTATGGGTAGCTAAGAGGTTACTAGTTTACACACATGCCTTTCACCTCAATTAATTTGTAGTCACTTGCGAGCTTGTCTACACAATTTTGTCACAGCCTATTTCAAAATCAATAATCACTGATGGGTCTAAGTTTGGATTTTTTTGTCGCAAATCATTTCGCCAATCTCATTTTTTTTATAGCCAAATTCATTTCATTTTGGCATTTGGCAACAATGGCGACCTCCAGAGAAGGCCCAGGACATCTTTTGTTAACATGTATGTTATGGTTAATTTCTTGATAATTCAAAGTTGTTTGAACTAAAAAAATCGTCTCATTGAGATGATTCTAATAAGTTTTATCAGCATAGGATTCATTTTTTAAAATTTTTAGAACTACAATTTCTCCTTTTTCCAATAATTTGACTGAAAGAATTGGGTTTTGAAAATGGACACTTAATAAAAATGGTCGCTTAATAGATGTGGTTGCTTGAGCAAGATTGAGTCTGATTGACTGTAAAAAGTGTATGATAAAGGCACTCAAACATGACCAGAATAGAAAGTTATGGTGAAACTACATGTTTGCACTGATGCTCTTCATTACATTAATTTAGCATGCACACAATCCAAAGAACAAACAAAACATTCCAAGGTGAATATATATACAAGCTCTACGCAGTGCAGTCACAAGAGTACTGAAACTTTCCAAAGCTATACAAACTAGAAAGCCATGAATGGCTTGAGTCGCTCCACAGGCTTGAAATTCTTGTAAAAGCAAATAAATGCTTTGACTAGATTTTTAGATATTTGGGGTTCTACTGATGTTGAAAATGATTTTCAAAGTTTCAACAATATAACAGATAGAGAAATGACCTCTGCAATTAAAAGACATATTTTTCATCATATCAAAGTAATTTTGGGCTGCATGATAATGGGTAACCCAAAGATCATACCAAAAATGTCGATTGATATCCATCAGTTACATTCTGAGAAAATGTTTTTCATAGTTTCCACTATTTAACATATTGAGAACTGACATCCACCCATAAAATGTATATTTTTCATCCAATCAAAATAATTTTTGGTACACTGATAAAGGGTCTTTCAAGGATCATTCCAGTGAAATTTGGTTGATATCTATCACTTACATTCTGAGAAAATGATTTTCAAAGTTTCCACTTTAAAACATATATAGAGAAATGACCTCCGCCCATAAAATGCATATTTTTCATCCAATCACAATGATTTTTTGTAGACTGATAAAGGGTCACTAAAGGATCATTCCAGTGAAATTTGGTTGATATCCATCAGTTACATTCTGAGAAAATGATTTTCAAAGTTTCCACTATATAACATAAAGAGAAATGACCTCCGCCCATAAAATGCATATTTTCCATCCGATCACAATGATTTTTTGTAGACTGATAAAGAGTCACTAAAGGATCATTCATGTAAAATTTAATTGGTATCCATTGACTAGAATCTGAGAAAACTCACTTTTTACCTTATTTGGAAATTAGCCACGCCCATTAAATCCATGTTTTTCATTGGATCAAAATTTCTTGAACAACTTTGAAAGAGGGTCACCCAAGGATCATTCCTGTGAAGTTTGGTTGAAATCCATCCAGTAGTTTCTGAGGAGAAGATTTTTAAAGAAAAGTTTACGACCGGACGGACGGACGGACGCACGGACGGACGGACGCACGACGGACACAACGCCATGACAATAGCCCCAGTGGCTGTCAGCCAGTGGAGCTAAAAATTGTATTCAAGTAGCTGCATCTTAAGATATCATCTATCTTAAGATAAATTTTTGAAAAAGGGAAATATGATACTTGAAATATCCTTTGAAAGTGTACAGAACTACTTCACTTCTATAATTATTCAAACAAGCCCATCTGTACATCATTGGCATTTAAGTTTCATGCAGAGACTCAATCAAATGTGTGATACTAGGAAAATGACCTCCCTAATTAATTAGTCAAACCCACTTTAAAGAATTCCCAGATCTGTCACAGTATTTCTAACAATTAAATACAAAACAGAAAATTGGTTAAATGTTGATTTAAAATCTGTTTTTGGCAAACCTTTTGCTTGCTAAAACTGAGTGTGTCATGCAAAATAGACACATCATGCTCATAGAATGGCATAGAACAGGGGTTGCACAATATCAGAACTACTTAAGTCAACAGATTGATAAAAGAATCTAGAAATCAATTTGATTGCTTTGGTATGTTTCAATACAGCTCATTTCACATTACAAAACCCACTGTTATATAAGGCAGTGTGCCTCCCAGCCTCCTTTGCTGCTTGTTCTCTGCTGGGAATAAAGCTTCTACTCTTGAATGAGTCTCGCCAAAGATACTGGCGATTGTACTCTGAATTACCCTAGAATAATTTTAATACCAGTATATAAATCAGGAGTGTCTTCTCTAGACCCTGAACAAGTAAAAGAAAATTTCCAATTAGTCAAGAATCAAAATTATTTTATACACACAAAAGAAGGCAAGAGTTAAACTTTGAGAAAACATTGTTTCCATGCCAGAAAAAATTGAAAGCGAGCATTTTCTTTCTTAAAACCATGTTCTTCACTCCCTTTGATATAAATAGTAGGAAAGCTAATAGATCTATACAGTACAATTCAAAAAATTGCCTTGGTATTCACTTGTCTACTGACAAGTGGCCTAGAAAATTTTCTTGTCTGCAAGTAGAACAGTCACTGGTACTGGAGTTAAGAGTAAACATGGAACAAGACCTGCACTCTCATGTGATTTTTTTAAAATAATCAAATATGCCTGTTCTATTCTCTTTCACAATCCAATACATTAAAAATTGTTTAAAAAAGTCCATAAAAAGTCCCGAAAGAAAAGATGAGCAATTGCTATCTTTTTTTTGATGCATTTTGTAAAATTTTGAGTAAGTGAAGATTTCATGATCAATTAAATGGTAAAATGTTAACAGTGACAGCCAGGTCACAGCGCACATGCTCAAAGATCAGGCCTCAAAATCAGGTACATATCAAAAACAGGTTGACTTACGATGTTTTTCTGACATTCCAACACATTCAGGTTTGAAATGAACAAGAATTTAAAACTCAATATCATATTTTCTGCTTAAATCATCCAATTGTTTCCTTCTCTGAAAAAACAACTAGATGAACAAAGACTTTTGCCAAAAAAAACCCTTCCTCTGGAAAAAAGTTACATTTTTGCATAGAAAACTTGAAATCCATTGCAAATACTTCCAACGGGCCTGGAAAAAGTCCTTTCAAGAAGATAAGTAAAATCGGCATTGATGTCAAACCTAGAATTCTAAAATTTTCTATTTCTATGCAAGTGAAAAGTAACATAGTAGAATTTAATGAAATTCGATTGGTTGATATAAAGAATAACTGTGTGTCACTCATTGACATTTCATTATTTGCTAAAATGGATTCTTTTGTATCTATTATGCTTGTTAACAATACATGGGTGTAGGACAAAAGCCCCATGGGACAAAAGCCCCCTAGGACAAAAGCCCCCTGGACAAAAGCCCCTTGGGACAAAAGCCCTCTAGGATAAAAGACCCCTAGGACAAAAGCCCCACAATATAAAAAATACTGGTATATAAATTTCCATTTCTATAACATTTTTCTGAACATTTAAATAAAATGGATCCTTTTTTTGTTTGTTCGCTTTATTTGCCATAATTAAAGGTGAATTTTTATAATTCTTAGCAATACAAACCATCGTTTTAGTCCTCTTTCTAACAACTCAAAATCAGTTTTGTTTTAATTTTATTATAAGAAAATTTATAAGACATTCCAGCAAGCAAAGAAATGTACATTGATATGGAATACCCTAAATATTTAATTCCTTTATTTTTCTTTTATTCACACATTTTACATTCATGACATCATTGAAACATAATCAATAATCATATTTTTTATTGACTTATTTCACACCTTCAGGAGGAAAACTATAATTATACATGTAGTTTACAAGACTGAAGGTGGTGACAAAATTGATTATGATAACAGTAAATCTTTGTCTTTTCACACCTGTTATGACCATTTATATTATTTTTTTAATAACATTTTTTAAAACAATTCAATAATGAAATATGAAACCAAATGGAGGATATTTTCCAAGTTATCTTTTCATGGATAATTATACCCCCCCCCCCCCAAAAAAAAATGTTTATTTTCATTCCATTAAAATGACTAAAATAATCATTTCATTAAAGAATTAACAAATTAATATTCACAAATTCATATAAAAATCATAACTTTTTTAGACATTTTTAAAAAAATCACCAAAACAACACATTTTTATAACCATGGGGCTTTTGTCCACTTTTCAGTTAAGGGCATGGGGCTTTTGTCCCATGGGGCTTTTGTCCATGGGGCTTTTGTCCCAGGGGGCTTTTGTCCTAGGGGGCTTTTGTCCGTACCCCCAAAACATCTATGCAAGGACTGGTGGAGCTGTAAAGTTTTCAATAGAATGGTAAAAAATAAAAGTGACAAAAAACATATTGAGACCGAAAATAGATTGTGTCAGGATATATCTTTAATCAAATGAAAAAAAATGCATGCCTAGACATGTCCTAATTTTGCTGCCAAAATGCAAGTAGCAGAACTTTCTGTATTTGATAAAATCTTTTGGTATGATAAGATGTTTTCTGCAAATTTCATTGAGATTAAGATATTCCTGTACAGGTGAATTACATTTCTACTTATTCTTAAACCTCAAGACATGTCAAATTTATGTGGCATAGCATAACAAGGACACTTCTGTGCTGTCTCAGAATCTCAGCTTTATTCTCCAAGAAACCAAGTCTCTATGAAATCGCTTCTTTACGATTAAAAGCGGAATAATGTTATGCTATCCATTTCAATATACATACCTTAAAGTACACAGGCATTACAAAGAAAACAGATTTCTTGTCAAATCACAGGACCTCAGCCAACAAGACCGGAAGTAAACAAACCTTCTCAAAATTAAAGGGACATAACTTTGCCTACTTTCGTTTTAAAACTAATTTGTTTTTATTCTATTTAAACCACATCTTTGGATAATGATGAGGTAAAATTTTTATGCAGATATCTATCAGTCCAAGATCCATATTTATTTTTTACTGTATTTTTTTTTCTTACAGGAAGCATATCATTCAGCCCGTACCTTCGTTTCTAGGGGGTGGATGGAAATACCGAAAGGGACCGCAAGATACCGAAAGGGACCGAAAGGCTTTTGGAAATGCCGAAATGGACCGAAAGGCCTTTTGGAAATACCGAAAGGGACCGAAAGGGACATAAAAAAAACGAAATGAACGAAAATATAGATGTCGAAGCAATTTCTATGTACCCTTCAATAAAAAAAAAACTTCCACAATCTTAATTTTTGGAAACACAGTAAGGGACCGAAAGGGACATGGATAAACCGAAATGGACGAAAATATTGATGTCAAAGCAATTTAATCTACCCTGCAATAAAAAATTACCATAATCTTGCTTTTTGGAAATACCGAAAGGGACATTGAAAAACCGAAATGGACAAAGAAAATGATGTCCAATGAATTTTTTTCTACCCTGCAATCAAAAATTGCCTTAACCCTAATTATTGTAAATACGGAAAGGGACCGAAAGGTACATGGAAAAAACGAAATGGACTAATATATTGATGTCAAAGCAATTTAATCTACCCTGCAATAAAAAATTACCATAATCTTGCTTTTTGGAAATACCGAAAGGGACATTGAAAACCGAAATGGACAAAAAAGATGATGTCAAATGAATTACCTTCTACTCTGCAATCAAAAGTTGCCTTAACCCTAATTATTGGAAATACCGAAAGGGACCAAAAGGGACATGGAAAACCCGAAATGAACAAAAATATTGATGTAAAAGCAATTTCTATGTACCATGCAATCAAAAATTGCCATAATCTTGCTTTTTAGAAATACCGAAAGGGACCGAAAGTGACATGGAAAAACCGTAATGGACAGAAATATTAATTAAAAATATTTTTCTTCCTGTTCTGCAATCAAATTTGCCATAACCTTATTTTTTGGAAAGAGCGAAAGGGGCATGGAAAAACCGAAATGGACCAAAATAGTTATGTAAAATGAATTTCTATCTACCCTGCAATCAAAAATTATCATAAATCTTATTTTTTGTGAGCACAACTCCTCCAAAAAAGTCAATTGCAATGAGCGGAAACTAGACACAATTACTCTCTATGATGTCTAGTTGTGCATAATAATTTTCAAATCAAAATGCTCCAGTCATTCTTGAGTTATCTTGAATTATCTGCACTTGAGTTGAATAAAAAACAACATTATTGTCAGCTCATATTCTCCTACATTTTCGAAGGGAATGAAAGGAGGCTTGCAACAATGACTCTGTAGGTTGTCTATTTGTGCTTAGGTTTATATATTTTTTCATATGTAAAGTAGTTCCTGATTTATCTGCCCTTTACTTCACAAAATTGTTAAAATTTACAGATTTTTGTATGTGTGTGTGTGTGCACAACTCCTACAAATTTAATTGGATTGAAATGAATCTTGTCACAATGTAACCCTGATATTTCGGTCCCTTTCGGTATTTCCAAAAAGCAAGATTATGGTAATTTTTTATTGCGGGGTAGACAGAAATTGCTTTGACATCAATATATTAGTCCATTTCGGTTTTTCCGTGTACCTTTCGGTCCCCTACTTAGTTTCCAAAAATTAAGATTATGGCAATTTTTGATTGAAGGGTACATAGGAATTGCTTTTACATCAATATTTTCGTCCATTTCGGTTTTTCCATGTCCCTTTCGGTTCCTTTCGGTATTTCTAAAAAGCTAGATTATGGCAATTTTTGATTGCATGGTACATAGAAATAGCATTAACATCTTTATTTCCGACCCTTTCGGTTTTTCCATGTCCCTTTCGGTTCCTTTCCGTATTTCCAAGAATTAGGGTTAAGGCAATTTTTGATTGCAGGGTAGAAAAAAAATCATTTGACATCATTTTCTTCGTCCATTTCGGTTTTTCTATGTCCATATCTATGCTTCCGAAAAGCAAGATTATGGTAATTTTTAATTGCAGGGTAGATAGAAATTGCTTTTACATCAATATTTTCGTTCATTTCGGTTTTTCCAAGTCCCTTTCAGTCCCTTTCGGTATTTCCAAAAATTTGGGTTAAGGCAATTTTTGATTGCAGGGTCGAAAGAAATTCATTTGACATTCATTCGTCCATTTCGATTTTTCTATGTCCCTTTCGGTATTTTCAAAAAGCAAGATTATGTTAATTTTTTTGCGGGGTAGACAGAAATTGCTTTGACATCAATATTTTCGTCCATTTCGGTTTTTCCAAAAAGCCTTTCGGTCCCTTTCGGTAGGTGACTGGTCAACTCGGCCCATTTTCAACTCGGCCCATCGGCAACTCGGCCCAACGTATAACTCGGCCCAAATTTCATTTTATGCCAAATCATTATTATTTTCGATTCTTTATTCAGCATTTTAAGTTTAATTACAAAAGTGTTCAATCTTCATTCGTATTTTAGAAAATTTACGTATGCATCCGAAAATTAAAAAGTTAGATTGAAATGTTAGGATCATTCTTAGAAACGAACATAATCAAACAATAATTCCATAAAATATTATTAAAAAACCAAAAGTATTCATTAAAAAATAATGGAGATAAACCCAGTAAGGTATAATAGCATCGTTTGCACAAAACTTGTACATATTTTATGAAAAATAATCCATGTTACTATAGACTATATTGGGGCCGAGTTGACCGGGCCGAGTTATTCGATGGGCCGAGTTGACTGGTAACCTTTCGGTACCTTGCGGTCCCTTTTGGTACCTTTCGGTCCCTTTCGGTATTTCCATCCACCCGTTTCTAGGCACCACAAAAACAATATGGCTGACTTAGAGTTTGAAACTCATGGTAGACAAGAAGATTTACCAACACCAGCTGTGGAGGACGGCTTTGTCCTTATTGATGGTGAAACTCATGTCCTTAATTACGATACTAATATCCTGAATCTAGATGATAACCGTGAAGTCACTCCAGGTGCAGATTTAGATGGTGATTATGAGGTCCCTTCTAAAAGTGGAGAATCTGTTGAAGAAGAGGCTGATATTGAGGTATCTGGTTAACCCTCTATGCATATTTCATTTACCTTGATAATCTGACATGGGAGGGATACGACGCTGCCCCTCTTTGATCTATATAGCTATATAATGCCTAATTTCATACAAACCTTAGTTTTGAAAGCAAAAAATGTCTAAGGAACCAAAACATGATTTGCATTGTTCCTTTGAAGGTGTTTTCTTTCTCAATTGTTCATATTTTGGAGGCCATGACAGTTGTGTTGATCACAATATGTTTTGCATCACTTTGTTTACAAATTCCATGCTGTTAAAAGAGGTGCTGGGGGAAATTTTTCCTACCTTTCACAACCTTTGTGAAACTTAAGAATCAAGTAGCCTGTATCTATCTTACTAGTACCTTACCATTTTTAGTAAAATTACAATATTTTTCATTCAATTTTCATCCTTTATTATGATCAACGCCAGTTTGTTTTAAAAAAATACTATGTCTTCCAAATATGGTGACCTGTTTTTTCATTTGCTAAATTTTTGTGGGAATCACAAGAAATCAATAGATTTTCATCAAGAACAACCCACAATTTTGAAGAAAAAAGTATGATTTTGAGACAGTGATACTGTCTGATAAAAAGTGATGGTAAAATGGTGTTGGTAGCATTTACATATCTTCCCAAAAATGACCCTTAAGTGCCCAGAGTGAAACACTCCGGGCGCTGCAATATAGAGTAAAGAGGCACAGCATTGTATCCCTCCCACATCAGATTATCAAAGGAGGGATTCCTTTTTGTATCCATCCTAAATCTGCAGACTTTTCTAGAAAAAGTCAAAGCTACCTAAGATGACATAATCAAAACAAATAGTCTCCGGTATCCAATCACCTTAAGCTGTAAAGTTTGCGCATGCCCATTCAAGCAATACAATTTTTTCATATTATCTAGACCAAAAGCAGCATAAACTTAATCCTGATATTTTCATGTGAATAACAAGAGCTTCGCAGAGCATATACGCTTGTCAGTAACCTTGGCTTGTTAGTAACGTGAGCTTGAATGATGGCAAAAAATATTGCAAACAGACAGACAACTGGTGCCATAACATAGTATGACCTCTTGAGTGTAAATTGAAAATGATTTTATGCACAACTATATGCCAAACAGTTATTTTGCAAGTTGCAGTTCATTCCAATTCAAAGTGTGACGAGTTGCTCACAAAAGAAATATAGTGAATTTCAATCAATTCAAGGGCAGATAATACAAGAAAGACTCAAGCTTTTTGAATTTCTGAAGTCTTATGCTTAACCAAATATCACGTTTACATTATGGCAAGATTAATTTCAATCCAATTTAATTTGTAGGAGTTGTGCACACACACATACAAAAAATCTGTAAATTTAAACTATTTTGTGAAGAAAAGGGCAGATAAATCAGGAACTACTTTAAATATGAAAATATATTTAGTCCTAATCACAAATAGACAACCTACAGAGTCATTATGGCAAGTTTCCTTTCATTCCCATCCAAAATGTAGGAGAAAATGAGCTGACAAGAAATTTCGTTTTTCATAACTCAAGGGCAGATAATCCAAGATAACTCAAGAATGACTAGAGCATTTTGAATTTGAAAAAGCTTATGCAAAACTAGACATCATAGAGAGTAATTGTGACTAGTTTCAGCTCATTTCTATTGATAGTTAAGGAGGAGTTGCACACAAAATGCAGTGATTTTCGTTTAATTCAAGGGCAGATAATTCAAGATTTCTCAGGAATGACTGGAGTGATTTCAATTTCAAAGTTCTTATGCACAACTAGACATCATATGGAGTAATTGTGTGTAATTTCAGCTCATTCCCATTGATAGTTTTGGATGAGTTGGGCACACAAAAGATAGTGATTTTCGTTAAATTCCAGGGCAGATAATTCAAGATTTCTCAGGAATGACTGGAGTGATTTGAATTTCAAAGGTCTTATGCACAACTAGACATCATAGAGAGTAATTGTGTGTAATTTCAGCTCATTCCCATTGATAGTTTAGGAGGAGTTGCGCACATAAAAACCAGTGATTTTGGTTATATTCAAGGGCAGATAATTCAAGATTTCTCAGTAATGACTGGAGCGATTTGAATTTCAAAGGTCTTATGCACAACTAGACATCATAGGGAGTAATTGTGCCAAGTTTCAGCTCATTCCCAATGATATTTTAGGAGGAGTTGCACATACAAAAAATTGCTAACAGACGGACGACCTAGGCCATAACATAATACGACCCTTCGTGCATATAAAAATTAGAATTAGTACTAAAATTAAATGATAACGTGTGCTCTTTGTGAGAACATATACTGACTAAAAAGGTCCAGAAATAGTCTCCCATAATCAAGCACCTTGACAATTTTTACCCATAGATCAAAATCATATACTGCACACTATTGAAACACACAATTTCTTTAAACATCTTCTCCTCCTAAACCGTGGGCCATTCTTGATGAAACTTGGCAGGGATGTTCCTTGGGTCAAGCTCTACCAAATTTGTTCAAATAAATGAAATCCACCCTTAGCTTACCCTTAACCCTTTACAAACAGGATGAAAACAGGAAAACCTTCAAAAATCTTCTTCTCTGAAACCAGACAGTGCAGACAGCTTTCATATTTTGTATGTAGCATCATCTAGTGGACCTCTATCAAGTTTGTTCATATCAAGACCCTAGGGTCATATTTGGGCTCCACTCGGTGCATTCCTTTTTACATTGAATCAAAGAGCAAAAATCTTTAAAAAATCTTCCTCCCTGAAACCAGAAGGCAGACAGCTTTCATATTAGGTATGAAGCATCATCTAGTGGACCTCTATCAAGTTTGTTCGTATCAAGACCATGGGGTCAATATTGGCTTTCCCCGGGCACATTCCTTTTAGCTCTTCTGAGCATGAAGGGTAAAAAGAGGAAAATCTTCAAGATCTTCTTCTCTGAAACCAGAAGGCAGACAGCTTTCAAAGTTAGTATGTAGCATCATCTAGTGGGCCTCTACCAAGTTTTTCATATCAAGATCCTAGGATCATATTTTGGCTCCACCCGGGCACATCCCTTTTAGCTCATCTGAGCACAATGGTTGAAAATAGGATAATCTTCAGAAATCATCTTCTCTAAAACCAGAAAGCAGGCAGCTTTCATAGTTAGTATGTAGCATCATCTAGTGGACCTCTATCAAGTTCAAGACCCTGGTGTCACATTTGGGCTCCACTCGGATGCATCCCTTTTTACATAGAATCAAAGAGCGAAAAGGCATATCCTTCTTGCTCTTGGCTGAAAATATTCCATGGTATTGATCTTATGTAGAAATTATCTCTTTGTTGACATCTGCTTATTTAATAAATATGATGTCCCAGGGATCAAAGAGACTTAAGTGAGCAAACTAGGACCATCATGGTCCTCTTGTTAAGTTACTTTTCACGCAAGATTTGCAGATTTTTAATTTTGATACCACGAGCGGAATATTGAAACTTATTATATTACATTTTGTGGCTAAATAATAAGAGTAAACAATGATATGATAAAAAGGCATGTGCTTGCTCGCTCTGCTGAAAAGTAAGGGAGATAACCATAACCTATCGAGACCTGAGTAATCAAGGATACTCTGTAATATCTTTTAAAGACTGTTATTCAATACAAAATAAGTAAGATGAAATTACTTTAAATCCTGTCTCTGTAGTTTTCTGTGCGTCATTACATTACCTGACTCCTGATCCAAAGGTCAGGGGTTCGAGTCCTAGTTTTATATTAACTTTTTGAGGAAATGTCCATTTCTGACATTGTTTTATTTCTTTATTAAGATTTAAAGATAAAAATACGTTAAAGATTTCTAAAAAGCTTTAATCTTAAATCGCTTAAATCTAACAACAAATGTGTATAAAATAACTTTGGGAATCATCTAACTCTACTGACTGAAGGTCACAAGAGCTATAGTGATGATGTAGTTCTTGTCCATCCATCTGTCTGTCCATCTGTGTGTAAACAATTTCTGTTACCAGATTCTGTTTCCATTCATATTATTCAATTACAGCTTCAGGTTAACACTTTCCTGTTTTACAAAATTTCGGACCTGTCCAAATTCAAAGGTTTTGCAGATGAAAAGTTAAAGTGGATTTAATTTGAAAAATAACCATTCAGTAGGGTAGAAAATAGTGTGGAAAAAGAAGAAATTGCTTGTCAGAAGCAATTTCTTCTTTTTTCACAATGTTTTCTCAATCATAAAACCACAGGCACGTAAAAAGCAGGGATTAAACAGCAAAGGGTTAAAGCAGTAAAGTATAAGTTCGTAGCATTTTAGTAGAACCCGTTTATCCTTTCTCTTTAGTGTCTATAACAAGATCTTGAGTTAGAAAATTGATCCTGTTTAAAATATGCTTCTTATAAAAGTTATACATGACTTTACATGTGAGGAGAAATCCCTGAACTCAAAGTTGTAAGATAAGAACTAAATGTCCTGTTGAATAACCCTAATAGTTTGTGGAATTTCTGGATTAAGGTAGTGGACCCATAATAGTTCTGCAACGTTTCGGAAGTATATAACTTTTACAATGTTAACCCAGGTTTCCTAATGATTTTCATTAGGGAACCTCGGTCAGCATTATGAAAGTTCATGAATGCCGAAATGTTGTGGATCAATTATGGTTCCATTACCTTAAGCACATGATCAACACATGGTCTATTTATCAATGGTCATCACCCATGTGAACAATAAATCCCTTGAATGTCTGATTAATAGGTGTTTCTTGATTTCAGCTGTCTCCAGGAGGAGTTCTGGATGAAGAGACAATTGGTCGTGGGCTGTCTAACCTAGGGAGATCAGCTGATGGATCAAAACAAGTCTACCTTCATTGTACAATACCAGTAAGTACCAGTGTAGTGTGATCCTGTTAAGGGGATTCCAGGAGTCTGTGACTTAATTTGTAGATAGAACTATTTCATTTTTAGCTCGGCTGTTTTCGGAGAAAACCCAAGGTATTCCTAAAGCCTTGGTGTCGTCATCATTGTCGTTGCTGTGCTAAAACTGATAATCTGTGATTTTTCTGGTACTACTGAAGGCATTCACTTGAAACTTTGCACACATGTTCACCATCAATAAAGCAACCATAGCCCTAGAAGCATTTTGTGCAAATTATGCCCCTTTTTAGACTTAGATTTTTCAGCACCCAACAGCCAAGATTTGGTACCCTTAGGCAGTGCTCTTGTTCATGTTAAGAACTTAAGAGTCTGCTGGACTCTCTAGTTATAGAAATCAGAGAAGTTTCCTTTGTTTCATGAAACATGAAATATTATACAATTGTTGCACATTACCCAAGGAAGTGCCCTATCATTTTATCTTTAATCTGACTTTTGTAACTAAAACATCCTGCACCGATAGAACTTTTTCTTGGGCAAGCTCTTGTCCTGGTTTTAGTCTGCTTTTTTAGTTTTAGTTTACTTATTTCTTTTCAGGGGTTCAATCTAATTGATGTTCAAGCCCTAGCTGCATTTACTGAACTTCAGAAAGTGGAAATACCATATAACCAACTAACAGGTAATTTGTAACTCTGCTGTTTTTAAAGAAACCCGAGACATTTTGATCACATTGGCATCTTTCGCGTACCAGTGTTGGCATTGGCACAGGCGTCCGCATGACAAGCTTTAACCTTGGTCATTTATCTGTTGTTAGCAAAGGTATCTTATGAAACTTTGTATATGTGTTCACCATCATAAGAGCTACTCAGGTCATCAAGGGGGATAACTCTGGAAGCATTTTTGTAAGAGTTATACCCCTTTCTCAACTTAGAATTTTAGCATTATCCAGCACCTGCAGCCGAGCAATGCAGCTGTATGCAGTGCTCTTGTTTAAAATCTTTTAATTTTCAACCTAGATATGTTAAAGGCATTTCATTGTGTAAAAAGTAATAATTATTAATTGTCAAACAATAATTCAGAATTGGGCAAAACATAAAAAGAAACGTAAAAAAAGTTGAGTACAATTCTAACAATATTTCAAGGGGTCAGTCCAACATTTTTGTAAGTGCCTATATATCTATAGGCACTTACAATAGTGTTGCACTAACGCTTTGATTTGCTATGTAATCAAGTATTGTTAAAATAAATGATAGCCTAGAATTGAAAACAGCTTTGTAAATTATTTGAATATCTCTTTCTCATCTCTATTGACAAGATGCAAATTGTTTTACCAGTGCCTGTCCATCAGGTCCCAAGATTATAAAACTTTTCTCAGGCTCTGGCTCAATTTTCTCAAATTTTAAATTAAAATAAATGTATGAAAATAAAAGATAATATTAGTAAGTTGTTATTTATAACAACTCATTTATATCATCTTTTATGTTAATACATTAAAATGAGTAATAAAACAGATTTAAGGCTTTAATCTCAAATTGAAATTTGAGAAAATTTTGAATCGAGCCTGAGAAAAGTTTTATAACCTCGGGCCCTGATTGCCTATCCATCCATTTATCAGTCTAAAAGCATGTCCAGTACAATTTTCATACTTTGCATGAAGGTCATGGACATGTAACATTTAATACATGTACAACATTAATCTCATGTTCTTTTTCAGATTTATCTCCCCTGAATAATCTCCCCTACTTGCTCATTCTGGATGCCTCCCACAACAAGCTGACCAAGGTTTTGGATTTTAAACCACCAAGAAATCTGAAGGAAGTGGATTTATCCTTTAATGAGATAGAGGAGATCTCAGACCTATCAGCTCATCACTATCTAATGAAATTGAACCTTGATAGTATCCTTTCATTCACTAGTTTTAGTGAAGTATCTTAATATTTTCCTGAAATTGTTATACTAATATCCTAATCCATATTTTTAATTGACTGACTTACTGTTGTATCTTGAAAATAATGCATTTTCAGCTCACTAAAGTGCTTAAGTGAACTATTGAGTTCCCCTATTTCCATTGCAGCCTGGTGTATTTGTAGTCATAACATGCATTTTGACAAATTCTTTGAAAATCTTCTCCTGAACCAGTGCTTCAATCTTGATGAAACTTGGCAGTGATATTCATAACCCTTATTAAATTTGTTCAAAGAACTGAAATCTACATTTAATCTGGTTTTCATGACAACCAAACATGGAAAAAATAAAGATATATTTTACAAATATTATTGTCCAAAACTATAAAGCCTAGGAATTCATATTTAATGTACAAATAATAAGAAAGTGGCCAAGTTTGTTCAAATTATACCTGTGCTGTAAAACACAGCTCTGGTTTTACTATCATAACCTTCCTAATGGCATAGGTCAACACTAACTGTTTTTTAATGGGGTCCTACAGGAATCCCCGAATTTTACCTTGTAGATCCATGTAGACGAGCAGGGATTCCTTCCTTCATTTAGATAGGTAGAATTCCAAAGAAAATAAGGAAAAGGTTCAAAGGTTCGTGATATATTCCAGGGTATGACACAAACCATTTTTTGCCACCAGCCTAAAGGACCTGTTAGTCATAAAAATTACAGGTCCTCCCTGATAACAACAGGTCCTGCATGAAAACCATGCTTAATTTAAAGCAATTTAGGAGTAAATTATCTGGAATTATCTGGAAGACATTGTGAGAAAGGAAGACTATGTTTTCCATAGGGTAATGGAAATTTTAGCATTGGAAAAGCAACTTTTAAAAAAAAACTGAACAGATTCAAAGTCATCAGGTTATTACTAACAGGCCTAAAGGATCTGCAGCATGGAACTTTTACCAGTCCTCCCTGAAATCCACAGGTCTTGGACCCAAGGATTGGTGTTAGTGTTGATCCCTGTATTCTAGTATCTTTTCAAGTCCAGGATTCTACTTCACTTTGTTTCTTACAAATGTAAGAAATAAAGTGGAGTTAAAGCCTTGGCTAGCAAAAAATAGAATCTGATTGAAAGAACATCTAAATTCTATGGCTATTGAAGGAATCCCTTGCTTTGAACTAATGGGATCCCTCCCATTATATCAGGATCTTCATGATCCTGTTACACTGTTGGTGTCAAACCCTGTTTAATAAGGTCTGATTTTATGAAAAAACATTTAATTTTTGGAACTTTAAAAATGATTAAATCATATTTTTTGAACTAGAAATGCTGAGGCCATTCATATTTCTATGTTTCGGTGCAAGAATGTAGTAAGTGTATATACAATGTATATACACTTACTACAGACTTGCACTGAAACCTCGATTTGGTGTACAGCATAACCACATGGTTCTACCCCTGCTTCAAAAATCTTTTTTTTTTTCTCCAAAACTATACAGCCTAGAACATTTCGTAATTAACTGCATATCATAAATAGATAATGCAAAACCAATTGTTTCAGTTTGAATATGTGTCTTAATTTTAGGTGGGAGACCCAGGACCAAAAGCCATCTTGTTAATATTAGAATTAACATGTACATATACGGCATTTGCAAAGATTTGAAATTTCTAGGTGAAATTGCATGAAATTTAAATTATCTGAAATTTATGGTGACTCAATGTTTGAAAAACTTAAATTTCCTTAACATAATTCTAGATAACAAAATCAAAGTAATCCAAGGACTAGAGAAATGTTCAAGACTGAGATATCTAAGCTTGGCCCACAACAAAATAGAGAGAATACAAGGGCTGGATAAACTACCCATTCAATATCTTAACTTGGTAGGTTTACTTGACTTGTTTTGACATTGCTATGGCTATGAATAAAGTTAAATAAGGCATTCCCTTCCAAATAAAGTGTAATGAATGAGTTGCTTTGAAAGTAGATCAAAGTAAAATTTCTTTATTGTCATTTGTGTTTTGTAAATATATTTATACATCTGTCAAAAGATTGGACATATTATGTGATCACAAGCGGCATCTGGCAAGCTGCTTCAAATTCTTTTCTGGAGCATTACTTTGTCACCTTATATCCAATTGACTTGAAACTTGGAGTTTATGTTCCTCTCATGATTACAAAGTGCAGTGCTCAAGAACAGTAACCATAATTCTAATTAGCTTTATTAGCTCGGCTGTTTTCGGAGAAAACCCGAGGTATAATGATCACCTTGGCATCATTGGTATTGGTGCTGGCGTGACAAACTTTAACCTTGGTCATGTCTCTGTCCCTAGTCATATCACAGACTATCAAGGGGGATAATTCTTGAAGCATTTTTGTAAGAGTTATGTCCCTTTGGGCTTAAAATTTTTGCATTATCCATGACCTGGAGTTGAGCGTTGCACCCGTAGGAGGTGCTCTTGTTTTTGAGTTAGTTTCCCTTTATTGTTTTTCATACTTTGACATCCAGTAATGTGATAGGCATATCTTGTGACATTTTGCACTAAAAAGTGTGATTGTGTGGAAACGGTATATGTTATATTTCTGTTTCTCTATCACAGTGTCACAACAGCCTGACAAGAATAGAAAATTTGGAGTCCTTGAAAATACTTAGGGTGAGTAATTTACAAAGTTTTATTGTTCAATCATTTTTAAAAGGTTTTAGGTTTTGAAATGCTTGTAACAGTCAATACATGTACTAGGTCACTTTTTATGCTTTGGCTACTGCTTTTTGTATATCTGCATAAACATGTATATGAATTATAACTACACTTTCATATTTATATATAGTTAAATTGAACCCTTGACATGCTGAATCCGGGAATATTCTTACTTTGGCTGGTGGTATAGACTTAGATCTGACTGTATACTGTCAAACCTGTGTTAGCGGCCATCTGTATTCTGCAAGCAACCTGTCTTAAGCAAGCGGTCATCAAGTTCCCAAATGAACAATTTGCACTGAAATTGACCTGTATTAAGCAAGCACCTGTCTTATGCAAGGGCTTTTTGAATGTCCCAAGGGTGCTTGCTTAAGACAGGTTTGACTGTATATGTGCAGGCTGATCTTGATTTATGCCACCTGTTTTTAGCTCCACTGGCTGAAAGCCACTGGGGCTATTGTCATGGTGTTGTGTCCGTCGTGCGTCCGTCCGTCCGTCCGTCCGTCCGTGCGTGCGTCCGGTCGTAAACTTTTCTTTAAAAATCTTCTCCTCAGAAACTACTGGATGGATTTCAACCAAACTTCACAGGAATGATCCTTGGGTGACCCTCTTTCAAAGTTGTTCAAGAAATTTTGATCCAATTAAAAACATGGATTTAATGGGCGTGGCTTATTTCCAAATATGGTAAAAAGTGAGTTTTCTCAGATTCTAATCAATGGATACCAATTAAATTTTACATGAATAATCCTTGGGTTACCCTTTGTCAGTCTACAAAAAATCATTGTGATCGGATGGAAAATATGCATTTTATGGGCGGAGGTCATTTCTCTATATGTTATATAGTGGAAACTTTAAAAATCATTTTCTCTTAATCTAACTGATGGATATCAACCAAATTTCACTTGAATGATCCTTGAGTGACCTTTTATCAGTGTACAAAAAATCATTGTGATTGGATGAAAAATATGTATTTTATCGGCGGAGGTCATTTCTCTATATGTTATATAGTGGAAACTTTGAAAATCATCTTCTCAGGATGTAACTGATGGATATCAACCAAATTTCACTTGAATGATCCTTGAGTAACCCTTTATCAGTTTACAAAAAATCATTGTGATTGGATGAAAAATATGTATTCTATGGGCGGAGGTCATTTCTCTGTAAGTTATATTGTGGAAACTTTGAAAATCATTTTCTCCGAATCTAAGTAATGGATATCAACTAAATTTTACTTGAATGATCCTTGAGTGACCCTGTATCAGTCTTCCAAAAATAATTGTGATCGGATGAAAAATATGTATTTTATCGGTGGAGGTCAATTCTCTATATATTATATAGTGGAAACTTTGCAAATCATTTTCTCAGAATTTGATTTTTGGATATCAATTAAATTTCACTGGAATGATATTTGAGTGACCCTTTATCAGTGTACCAAAAATTATTTTGATTGGATGAAAAATATACATTTTATGGGTGGAGGTCAATTCTCAATATGTTAAATAGTGGAAACTATGAAAAACATTTTCTCAAAATGTAAGTGATGGATATCAATCAAACATTTTTGGTATGATCTTTGGGTGACCCATTATCATGCAGTCAAAAATTATTTTGATTTGATGAAAAACATGTCTTTTAATAGCAGAGGTCATTTCTCTATCTGTTATATAGTTGAAACTTTGAAAATCATTTTCAACATCAGTAGAACCCCAAATATCTAAAAATCTAGTCAAAACATTTATTTGCTTTAACAAGAATTTCAAGCCTGTGGAGCGACTCAAGCCATTCATGGCTTTCTAGTTCCTTTCTAAACCATAATAAGAAGTTTACAAAAAAATGCTGGCTCGCAGCTTGTGCATCCAGTACTTTAAGCTCTTTGATGTTAATGCAATTTTGTCTTGATTTTTATTCACCATGACAAGGGTTAAAGGTATACATACAATAACCAAACAATGAAGCTTTCTTTTAAATATTTGTATATGATGAACAATCCTTTCATCATGCTTTCATTTCAAATCATTAAAGATTAAAAGGTATCCTAGATTATGAAACAGCTAAGATGATAAAATGATCTTATATCATAATAGAAAAAATATAGATGATTTTAGAGAGGAAGAGCAAATACATCTTTTTCCTATTCAGTCCTAGGGCTGTGCTTGTTGTAAGCAATTTCTCATTTTCCCATAACATTTTCTATTCCATAAGATGATTTCTTTTCAAGAAGGAAAATCCCTTTCAATTTAGACTAGCCTACAATTTCAAAAAATTGGGATGAGACTAGTAAGGGTTTAACAATCGTATAGTTGATAATTATTTGTTTATGTTTACATGTTTGTTTCTGTTAAAGATTGATTTATATTTCATTTAGTGAACATCAAAAGCTTTATTTTCACAAGTGGCTTTTGTTGTTTGCTCCACGAAAGATCAATATTAATTAGAAGAAAAACAATTTTTTTTTTTTCTCTTGAAAACGAAAATAATACTAAATGTGAACATGTTTTAACAAATTCTTTTTAAGTGTGTCAATCAGCACATGATTATACTATGTAATGTTACGACGTTACATGTTTAATAGGCCCTTCTCAGATAATGTAAAATAGATGAAAGCTAGGAATAATCTTATGATTATATCACAAGTTTTGTGGATAAATTTACTAAGTCATAATCAACCGATTTTTCTCTTTGATAAACTGAAAAGCATTAAAAAGACAACTACTCACTTTATTGCAAATACAAGCAAACCTGTCTTAAGCAAGCACTTAACTCTTTCCTGTTTAATCCCTGCTTTTAACGTGCCTGTGATTTTATGATTGAGAAAACATTGTGAAAAAAGAAGAAATTGCTTCTGACAAGCAATTTCTTCTTTTTCCACACTATTTTCTACCCTACTGAATGGTTATTTTTTAAATTAAATCCACTTTAAACTTTCGTCTGCAAACCTTTGAATTTGGCAGGTCCAAAATTTTGTAAAACAGGAAAGGGTTAAGGGACAATGAAAAAGTGCTTGCTCATCACAGGTGCTTGCTAAACACAGGTTTATTTCATTGCAATCGCCTAATTTGGGATCTCGGTGGTCGCTTGCTTAATACAGGTTGCTTGCTGAATACAGGTGGCCACTAAGACAGGTTTGACTGTATGTACACATATGACTGGTCAAAGAATTCATGTAGATTTAATTCATTTAATAATCATTTCAGCAAATCAACTTCTCTGGTAACAAGATCCGAAGTTTGAAGGGTTTACAAGATCATGATATATTAGAAATGGTGGACCTCGAGGACAATGAGGTATTGGACAACAGGGAAATAACAAACAGGGACCCAGTTGCCCATAGCCCCTAAATTTTGAACTAGGCCCCAATTTTAACGGAATTGCTTCAAATATTTCAATTATGGCAGTCTGGACCCCAAATCAATGGCTCAGAGCGAAACAGTTGTAACTCCCCATAAACATATAGGGAGTTACAACTGTTTCATGCTGAGCCATCGAATTGTGAAATAGTCAGTCTTTTTCTCGTTGTAAAACATCAAAAGATGGACGTTATATAGAGGACATTTGTTTGTTTCAGTGTAAGACTGATTTATCTTTCATTGAATGAACAACTGAAGCTTTGTTTTCATGAGTGAATATATGGTCTTTGTCATTCTGAAACCACATAACTACAGCTTGAATAAAGCTGTAGTATTGTGGTTTTGAAATTACACATTTACAAATTTTGTTAACAAAATCACAGATTTATCAATCTTGCAGGAAAACTAAATGCTTGTTTAATTTCTTTGATGCAAACATGAGACAAAATGTGAACATTTTTATGACAGTTTTTCTGAAGCGCACCATTTTGCATGTGATTACTAGGCAACATGATGACCGCATGTGTGTGTCCTAGATAACATCCTGAAAATTGAAATGAACTAAAGCAAGTGATGGACAGATTAATCTATTATAATCGATAACCATTTGGTTTGGGCTTCCGATTGTGCACATTGACTGAGAAATTTCATAATTGATTAATCAGTTCCTAACACGTAAATGAATGCAATTATCTATAGTTTTCAGAACTGACAAAAGTTGATGGCTCAGCTCGAAACAGTTTTAAGTGCCTATTTGTTTATAGGCAGTTACAATTGTTTCTTACTTAGTCATGAAGTTGGTAGAAAAATCTGAAGAAAAAGTCTTCAGGTCACGAGTTTAAACTTAACTTTCACATTCTATTCTTCAAAGCCTGAATGGAGTGCTGTATTGATTTTTGAAGAAAACGATTATACAATCTATCATTAGTTGTTTTACTGTTCCAACTAAAAACTTAAACCAATTGCTCAATACTAACTAAAGCAGGGGATTATCTTTTGGAAGTTTCACTGGTTTAGTGGTGAGATAACCAAGTGATAATCTAATGATATCTATTGATACAATACAAAACAATATATTTTATCAATGTTATAAGGCCTCTGGCCTAAAATGCAAACATATATTCATTTAACAAAACAATACAAAGTGATGTGAGAAAATGAAATATTCTTCATGAGCTTTGAAACATAAAGACTTAACTTTTTAATGACTTTTTGATTTTGAACTTGGAAAAGTATTGAATAACTCTCTCTGCTAAGTAACACTTCAGCCAGAAATGGGAGTAAATCTTGTGAATAAGGCAGAATTTTTCACAAAGAAAGCATTATATTCATCTTCTAAAATCAAAATGTAAATGTTATACCCTTGAAAGCATATAAACATTTATTAATCTTTCCTGTGATAACTTCAGGTGATAGACATCAATGAAATCAAGTTTATCCGGGACCTGCAGATGTTGCGTCAGCTCAACTTATTGCGCAATCCCATACAAGAGCTACCAGACTACAGGCTGTCCATACTATTCTCATTACAAAGACTTACAGAGTTGGATAGGCATAAAGTGGAAGTTAATGAAAAAGTAAGATCATATTTTAACCATTGTCTTGCTGAACCAAGAATGTTCCTGCTTTGGCACAAAGTATAGAAAGAGATCAGCCTGCACATATAAGAAATTGATTTATTTGTTTGATTATATTTCTTATTGAGTTTGTAATTTCAAAATCATTCAATTTTAATAACTATTTACCAAATTTTGTGTTCATCTGGGTAATTAGCCAATGGAAGTGCATAATTGAAAGCAGCATCTGAAAATATATTTTCAGATCATGATGGAAACAACTGAAATTTAATTATTTTCTTATACCAGGTAGCCTCCACGAATATGTTTAATCCTCCATCTGAAGTGATAGCTGCCAGGGACCATATCATGCATGTTGTGTATTCATTCTTACAGCCTAGTCGAGTCTGGGACAGGTATGATCTCTTTACACTGGTTTTTATGCCCAAGCCATTAAACAGAGGCGTGGAAATAAAGGTTTCTCCACTTGTCCCCAGACAAGTAAAAGATGATTTTCTACTTGTCAAGGATCAAAAAGAACTTGTCGACAAAAAAGAATGTGAAAAATTTTTTTGAATGCATTATTTTTCAAAGAAGAAAATGCTGGACACCTGCCTGCATTTTCTTCATTAAAATCAATGTTTTCTACCCTTTGACATTAACATTTTGATAATCAATTTCTTAGATCTGTAAAGTACCATTCTGATATTTGTCCTGGTATTTACTTGTCCATGGACTAGTGGCATAGAAAAAATCACTTGTCCGCAGGTAGAAAAACCTGTGTAGGACAAGTCAGGCATGAGAATTCCACACCCCTGCATTAAATCATGACAGGCATATAAGGTAACTTCTGTCCTTGTGTGAGGAGTTGTGTTGATGCCTGTTTATGTATGTTTATGTGTGCCCCATTTGGAGCATATCTTCTGCATATATGGAAGAATTGAAAATAACTTGGCACAGTTGTTCCCCTGGGTCACTGCTGGGTGAGTATTTGCTAAAACATCCATGTCTGTGACACATTTCTAGTTTTCCAAACCCTTTGCTGTGGGTAGTCATTGGAATTGTCCTGATGAGACAATGCAAATGAGTACCCACAACATAGAGATTTGTCATTAGATAATAAGATGTATCATTTTAAAATCAAAATCAATCATATCATTTGGAAAACAAAATCAATCACTCTATTCGGAGCACTGCTCTTAGTAAAGAAATCTGCACAATTATTTATGAAATGTCTTATTAAATGTTTTGTGGGTGCTCATCACAATTACTTGTATTGAAAGCAACTTAGTTAATGATGGCCGACATAGTGAAATCTCTTTGCTTTCAAGAACCTATTACAGTATAATTCATTTCAAAACCAAAAAAGCAAGGGTGTGGAAATACGAGTTTTCTCCACTTGTCCCTGGACAAGTAAAAGCGGATTTTCTACTCATCCAGAATCAAAATGAACTTGTCCGCTAAAGAGTAAATAGGAAAGTTTGAAAAAAACATTGCCTTTTGATGAAGAAAATGCTGGTGTGCAGCATTTTCTTCAATAAAAACAATGTTTTCTACCCTATGATATGAACATTAGGATGATTTCTCTCTTAATTCTTTTAAGTAACATTCCAAGATTTGCCCTGGTATTAACTTGTCCTTGGACAAGTGGCTTAGAAAAATTTACTTGTCCTCAAGTACAAAAGCCCGAGTCCGACAAGTCTGGCATGGGAATTCCACACCCCTGCAAAAAGGACCTGACTTAAAACAAAAGAAAGACTTTTGTAATTTAATTGAGAGTCCTTATGTTTTATGCTTGCAGTACACTACCCAGTATAGAGACGCCATACCCCATGCTGGTGTTAGTTGGACCACAAGGCTCTGGTAAAAAAGATCTAGCAATGAAACTTGTGGAAGAGTTTTCAGATTATTTTGGCTATGGGTAAGGCTGTATTTCAACTTTTAACCATCATTGATTTTTCATTGATTTTTCTTTTTTATAAACTTCAAATGAAATATATTGGAAACATTAATGATTATGGAAAAAAGCAATTTCTCATTCTTTCACAATATCTTTTCTTTCTGTTTTCATTTCAAAAAAGCCAATTTTTGTAATCCAGATGAATCTAACATATTTGAGTCTCATTTATGAAATATCATATCCCTGTTATTTATTATCTTCAGGAAAGTTCTTAAAAGCTTTATGTTAAAGTTTTTTTTAACCCTTATTCTGCTTATACCAAACTTTATTCAAACAAACTATTTTTGTGACATTTCAAGCTCTCTGGTTCAAATAATTTCTACAATGATTAAGTAGAAAGCAGTCAGTGAAGATTAGATCAGGGCCTGAAGTAATAAAACTTTGCTCAGGCTCAATTTTCACAAAATTTTAAATTAAAATGAATGCATGAAAATAAAAGATAATATTAATAAGTTGTTATTTATAACAACTTATTAATATTATCTTTTATGTTAATACATTAAAATGAGTATTAAAACAGAATAACAGCTTTAATCTCAAATTAAAATTTGAGAAAATTTTGAATTGAGCCTGAAAATTTTTTTTATATCCTCGGGTCCTGACATCTCATCAATGAAGACTGATTTAAGGCTTTCTGTTTTCTGAAGCTTCGTGTTTAACAGGAGGATGCTTTTGATTCTTTGGTCTAGTTGAAAATTGGGATGACTTGGGATTATATGGTGCTGGGTTTTAATCCTGCCAGCTCTATGTTATTTTTTCGGATTATTAAATTTCAGTCCAAGGTGCTCTTCTCTACCCAGGTGTAAAATAGGTACACTTGAGGGTTATTAGCCAGTGAGCTGTAGCTGCACTTGATCCATCTGTTTTATAGCTGGGACGAGTACTCAAGTACCTGGGTTTCAGGAAGGGTAGCATTCCTACTCGGGCCCTGAATCAATAACCATTACATGTACCTAATTATTGTATAAGCACTATGTAGGATAGGGATCAACTTCAAAAAGATTTGAAGACTGTTTAAAACTATCTTAAATTTTTTTCTGAACTTGATTTTATGTGGGTCCTATGGTAGGACTTACATCAGATTGATTTGAGAGTCCTGGCTACTTATTTGCAAATCACAGCACCTGTGTTCTTTAAAACCCTTTCGAAATTTGTATGTTTGAGCCCTCCAGGATTGCTTGATCTACCTTTGTATTGAGTTGATAAAATAAAAAGTTTTATCAAATTTCAATTTGATAAAATATAAGGTTATACTCTTCACCTTTGATAACATTTTATCATAAAGATTAAGTTTCATTAATCTTTGAAAATCTAAACTAAAGGGTCTATATAAAACTATTGTAAGTGCCTATAAATATATAGATACTTACAATAGTTATGTTGTGACCCCTTGAAACGTATTTGCTGATTTGATTCCAGAATCTCTCACACCACAAGAAAACCACACAAGGAAGAAACAGCTGGGAAAGATTATCACTTTGTGACAGAAGAAAAACTAGAGATGGACATCAAAATGGTAAGAAAAATCATATTTCAACAAATATCTTCTACAAAATCTATCCCCAATATTTTGACTGCATACAGATTCCTTTAATTGAAAGGGAAGTAATCAAATAAGCAGACATACTTGCAATTGCTACAGAGCCTAGCTTGTTCAAACATAAAACCTTGATATAATTCAAAGAGAGAGTAAAGTAAATAGTGTAATCCTTAATTGTAACATCAATTTGCCAACAGTTTTGTCACAATTACCTAGAAGATGTTGTCAAAATATCATTTTTGTTGCCAATTCATTATTTTTTGCTCTCCAAAGATGAAACATACTACTTTAATATGACAAAGATCACATTGACTTTTTCTTACCAGAAAGTAAACAGCAAACTATTTGCTTTGATTTGAACATGTGACCTTGATATCAGCTTTGTGTAAACACCCTTATATGAATTAGTTGGCAAACAGCATAAACACAAGCCAGAATCAGATGTACAGAGATGACTGGTTTAGCCAGGCTAGAATCTTTAATTCTCAATTGAACTGTATGCTGTGGGTACTCATTTCAATCGTCTCAACAAGATGATTCCAATGAGTACCACAGCATAGAGTTTGTGCTTTGATTATTGGAATACATTGATCTAAAATTTAAAATACGCAATTCATTTGTAACTCTTCGTGAATCATAAACTATTGTATATTTCTATCTCCAGGGTCAGTATATACAAACCTATCAGTATAATGGTCAATGGTATGGTCTACAGATGGAGTCAATAGAATCAGTGGCTAGAGAAGGCTTAGCCTGTGTTGTTCATATGGAATTAGAGGTATTGGTTTCATTATCCAGGTTTGGTCAGATGACTGCGGGTGCATAGAAAAACCAAATGACGCTTGAAATCAGAATTACCATATTTCTCCTTATGAATGCTCCTGGGAGCTATACATTACATGGTCAGGGAGCTTTTATTTAGCATGCATTTTCTGATATGAAAAAAAAAATTAAACTTATCTTTTTTTAGTCCCTTTTCCCTTTAATTTTAGGTAAGTTTTCTCTAAACAATCATATAAATGATTGTTTAGTGGAAATTTATCTCAAATTAGAGAAGAAGTATCATCAAGTTTCTGAAATGTTGGCATTTGAAGTGGGTTTTCTTTGTCAAAAATGTAGGGGTGCTACTATAAGGGAGGGCGCTATTATTAGAGAAAATACGAAATGATGAGTTATTAGTCTGGCTGTTTTGGAACTAAGGCAGTATTGTCATCACCTTGGCATTTTTGTCTTTCAGAGTTGTTGGCTTTGGTGTTGGAGTGACATTCTTTAACTATTGATCAAAACTTTGTTACTATCACCATCAAAAGAGCCATCAATACTACTATATGGCATAACTCTAGGAGCATTTCTGTCAAAATTGTGTCCCTTTTAATACCTCAGCATCAAAAGATTGGGGGCATAATGTTTTTTTTGTTTTCCGTCTGTCAGTATACAAAACTTAACCAAAAAGCTTAAATCATGCCCCTGCATGGAAAGAATGGAAAGATGGAAGGGGGGGGTATGTTGTTTTACTTTTTTCTGTCTGTCTGTCTGCTCATCTTCAAAACTTAAAAAAAAACACCTTAAACATTGCCAATTACTTCAAGCGTTGGTTTTTGCATTGTGCTCAGTGTCCTCTTGTTGAATAATATCTGAAACTTTAAATATATCTGACACAAAAGTTTTTCCACAAAAAGTATGATAATTTTGAAGTATTTAATGCGTATACAACTGCTTTACACAAGTTACAGTCGATATTTCAGATTTTATTGAATATAAATTTATATATACAAAAAAGAAGGGACTTCACTTTTCAATAATTGATAGATTTTTTGCATGGATTATTTTTCAAAACTCTGAGATTTGAAATCATGCATTTTGAAGTAATGAGAACTTGAACTTTGCATTTCATTGATATTTTTTCTTCAGAAAAAAAAGGAAAGATCAAATAAAAAAGAGCAAAATATCATACTGTTCCATTCTTTTCCTCTAGGGAGTTTTAACATTGAAGAACACCTACTTTGAACCACGCTATGTTCTGGTGATGCCTCTAAATGAAGAATGTCATGAGAAAAGACTTCGGGATCGGGGTATTTATTCAGAGAGACAAATTGAGTATACTCTTCTGAGAGGAGACATGTATAAAACCTACAACCAAGATCATCCTGGTTTCTTTGATATGATGATCAATAGCGGTGAGTTCATGTTAATCCATTACCATATTGAGGAGTCAGTGCGCCACTACTGTAAGTGCCTTTGTAATAAAAAAGGTGTCTAGCAACCACTTATGCGACAACGTAAAAGCGGTAGTTAAAGAGAATAGTTGCTTACAAAACATTTTGTTTACAAATTATCAAAATAATTTTGAATGAATGTGTAATGGCACAATTCTCAATAATCCTATATTGTTAAAACTCAACAGATTCGTCTCATATAGACGATTCTAATGAGTTTGAACAACATAGGATTTATTGACAATGATATTTTGACCAATTAAATCTACATTTTAAGAGAGTTTGAATAAAGAATGGGATTTTTGAATGTTTGCTTAACTGTATATCAAAATGCACTTACAATAGTGTTGCCCTGACCCCTTGATATATTTGGCTTGTTAATAGGTTGCAGAAAATAGGATTCTTAACCTTTGTCTCACGTAATAGAATATTCCTTCTTTGGCAGGAGGGATAAGGTCTAGACAAAGATCAGTCTGCACACAAATGCAATCTGAAGTGCTTTATCACAATAGGTGCATCTCGTGCCTTTGTTTCTCACAATATTTTGTCTACTCTATTGACAAATATTTTGAAATTTACACATGCTTCAAAGGATTTTCTTCTACTTCTTAGAATCTTGACCATCCCCAACTTTTCTTGGTGTATTCTAAAATAGAGGTATTTCACGTAATTATCTCCCTTGCGTACTCTTCAGTCAAAGGGACATAACAATGCAAACGAAGGGGCATCCTTCTTTTCTCCACTCTTTATTTCATTGAAATTTATCCGGATGAATCAGTCGATTTCAACTATTAATGAAATAGATTATCAAACTTTTATCACTCAAAACAAAACTTAAATGTCATTAGAAACTATTTCGACCGACTTTGGGATTTTTTTTATTTGAAATACTGAAAAAAGCGGAGTTTGATTTTAGTTGGGTGAATAAATCGCTGAGATATCTCGTCAGAGTTTTCAACTTGATGAATTCATAATTTTTGGTCGAAACAGATATCCTTCACTTAAAATCTACTGTTTTGAGAAACCACTTTGATTTGATAAGTTTATTTGGAATTCTTTCATTTTGACTATTCATTTTCATTATTTCCATAATAGTAATTGCATTATTGTTCGACACAAATCGATCGTAAATGATTAACTAAAAAATTACAAAAAATAAATGAACTATAATAAATAACAATAAGAATAAAACCAGACATCAAAAACGACATACGACAGAATGCTAGTTCAACATAGATATAATGTTTTACTCTAGTGAAAAATAAAAGACGAAAACATTTCGAGAGATAGAGACAATTTAAAAAAGGGAGAAAGAATTCCATTGCAGCTATTTACGAGTCGCTATTTCATTTTGGTAATTATTCAAATTTGAACACATGCTTATATTTGGAAGGGCTTTTAAATACATTGAAATTGCGCACTTCACTGTTTCAAAATTAATGATTTTGTAGTTCTGAGTTTCACTTGAATATCTTTCTTTTTGTGCAGCTTTTTTTTTTTAACACTTACCTCTTACGAATCCATTTAATTTTCCAAATTCATGAATTATTGAACGCACAATTAGAACACCCCTTTATGGATATATCTTCATCATGAAGATGTGATAGAAGTTAAATACGATTACGTAATACCATATGTCACGTATGACGCTTAATTGACACCAGTACAGTGTTTATTTAGCGCACGTGTTGTAACTTATAACTTCTGCTTTAGTATTTGACCGCTCTTTGATCTGGGGTCTATGGTATATTGAAAAACCCTTTCAAAAACCATACACACACGAGATGATTAAACTCAACCCTACATGGTTTTTAACACTTAAGTTTTATCAAGCAATATGAAAAACAACAGTGCTACAAGGGACTTATCCTAAAATATTTTAATGATTCTAAATGAGTATCTGATATATGGCCCCTACACCATGAAGAACATGGATCTAACTTTAACTAAGTCTGGTCTTTCTGTGCTATTTACAAAATAAGACTTGTTTATCTATATGAATTTATTATCATTATCATTTAATTTTTCCTTAGTATGAACATTTCTTGTGCAAAAAAAAACAAAACAAAAAACGCTGCTGTGAATAAATAACATTTTACACAAAGAAAGTTTTATTGCAAGGTCAAAAAATCACACGGGCCTACATTTCCGAAATCATGCTTCACAAAGTGAAAGATCGTCAATGTGTTTCTTATTTTGTCACGCAGTTTCAAAATCGCAATATCACAAACAATTTATTCAACGAGGTGGTGTATTTGTTTGGAATAAGCGTTCAACGAGTTATATGTTTCCTTTTTTCTTATTCTTTCTTCTTTTTGTATTTATACATTTCCTTATCTCAGTGTGTTGATTACGATTTGATTGTATAAATGTTTTATACAAGGACATCTATATAATACTATATAAACAAAGAATTGAGTAGACTTCGTTTTTTTTTTTTTTGTTTTTTTAGTTAAATTGTGATTTTAATGAAAAGCGAAATAAATGACAAGATCTGAATAAAAAAGGGAATAATTTATGAATAAAAATAGTTCCTAGAGAAACTTTAATGACAAAATTTAGAAAAAAAAAGTCAATATATTATTGCCAACAAGAAATCAAAATACTTCTTCACAGGTCAGGCACGCTAGATAGAGTTAGATTAAGATAAGTTAATCAAAAGTAAAAAATAAAAAATGACAAAAATAGGCATGAAGAATTTAAGCATTAAAACTAATTTTATTGTATGTGCAAAAATAACTTTGATAACCTGTATTACGACGAGTATTTTGTGGTTTGAAATATGCTATTTCACTATAAATTTTTACTGGACTAAAATGACATGCCCCCTCATTTGTAAAAGGGGCGGAGTCGAGCGATTTCCGCGCATGCGCAGACTTATGTGAAATACCTCTATTCAGCTATGTTAGATACTGTCCAGTATTGATTTATGATATTTTGTCATGTAAAATCCTTTGTCTGCTAGTGGTTTTAATCCACATTACAGAGTTTTAATCCTTTCCTGTTTTACAAAATTTTGGACCTGTCCAAATTCAAAGGTTTTGCAGACGAAAATTTAAAGTGGATTTAATTTGAAAAATAACCATTCAGTAGGGTAGAAAATAGTGTGGAAAAAGAAGAAATTGCTTGTCAGAAGCAATTTCTTCTTTTTTCACAATGTTTTCTCAATTATAAAGTCACAAACACATAAAAAGCAGGGATTAAACAGCAAAGGGTTAAATAAGCACTGTTTCTTAGAGAATTCATTTGAAATTTTTATGCCCCCCGCATCAATAGGTTGCGGGTATATTGTTCATATTTCACATAAATATTGCTTGTGACAAGACCTTTCTGCTGGTACCAAGGCAAAGGTCATCTGTTAAGATCAAGGTCATTTTTTAAGGTCAAAATGTTAAAATTACTGAAAATGGCAGTGGCACTATTGTATAACAAACACATCCTATTTGATGCAGTTATTTGCTATTTAAAAATAAGTTTAGTCGCAATCAAGCTGAAATCCAATTCCCATGCAAATTATATATGAAACTAGAAAATCAAAGTTAGAAATTAGCTAACTAGAGAAATAAGTTGCTTCAATTAAAATTGCTGTTTTGTGGTATGTTTAATATATTGTTTTGTGTCTTAATTTCCTATGTAGATGATATTCAAGAGGCTTACAAAAGGCTCCGCAGATTAGTGATGGACTATCTTGGTATTGGTATGAATTCACCAAACACATCCGATGTTGGAGAGGTAATCCCTGATGCCCAGCGTGAAAACACAGATTTAAATCTACAGACACAGATGGGAACCAGGACATGGTCCCGACCCAGTCTATCCGAGTCTGTGTCCCAGCCTTTCACCAGACAGAAAGCCACACAGTCTCCCATTATATCTGGGAGGGGAATTGTGGTAAGTTGGCGTTAAGTTTTAAGTTAGTGGACTGTAACAGACTTCACAAACTACCGCCGGTCCCACTGACATGTCTGGTAAAAATCACACTGGTCCGATAAGTTGTGCATGAATACAGGACCAACTGACCTGTAAAATCTAGCCACATACACAACGTGTTCTGTTGTTCTGTCTTGTGGAATTTAGTTCAGTCTTGTAAAAAATTTATGTTTACCAGACTCACTGTCTGGTAAAAAATATGGTTATTTCGTGAAGACTGCACTGTAATAGTTCAGCAAAATTTTGGAAGTAATTACAAATGTAATTTAAACAGTGTTAACCAAGGTTTCCTAATGATTTCATTAGGAAACCTCGGTAAACATTGTTGAAGATCATGAGTTCTGAAATGACTTACAACTGTTCCACTACTTTAAGGCCAAGATGGAAATAAGATTTTGTCTCTTTATAATGTTATCCTATGACAAATGAATAAAGCTACAAATGACTGAAGAAAGCGCCCCATTGTGGGTTTTTTTGCGAGGGTCACTTCGGTAAAATTCAGAATTGAAGTTTGTTTGAGAATTGTTTCCATGCTTTAACTCAAGAATTAAATGACATTCTGTCATAAAACGTTGTGTTCTGGATGAAATTTTTGCAAAACATTGGACAAATTTAAGCCTGTTTGCTCACATGCAAAGCTGGGACATTTTTCCAAGTATTCCTAGGGAAAATGACTAACAATTTTAACTTGAGGGCTCAGGCTTCAAAAATTCAATATTCTACATTAGAGGCATAGGTATTTTCCAAAAAAATCCAGGGGCCCAGCCTAAAATCTAGGGGCCATGAGCGACTGGGCCCCTGCTAGTCTTTTTCCCGGTATTGCTAATATTTTGCATCCTGTCCAAAGGGCACTTATTGCTGCATTTTATGTCCAGTGAAATCTGTATATGATCATCCTTTGCTGGATGATTCAGTTAATGTAAATAAATATGATAAGTTCAAATCTGTGAAAATATAGTTATTCCTTATGACTTAAGAATGCTTTCCCCTTACTTTGCACTTCAAAGTTTGTGGGTTTTTTTCGTTTGAACAATGAAAAAAGAATATTAAATATATTTCTCTCCACATGATTTATGGTTACTGTCATATTTAAAAAAAAAATAAAAAGAATTATTATTTATGCTATATTTTTCTCTTTACCAGGAAGAAGAATCATTAAGACGTAGACAGAGTGCAGCCAAGGAAGCTGTAGCTGGTACTGCCCCTCCCCTTCTAGAACAACTGTTAACAAGGTGGGTTGGTAATAGATTTACTGCTTAATCTGCTTAAACCTGCTAAATTCTAATTTCTTTCAAATAAACTGCCAATTTGGAGACATTTCAGGCTATCTTTAGATAGCCTGGCTCAAGTTAATCCCACAATAAGTAAGAAGAATTACGCTGTATAGACTACGGTCAGACTGCATATCTATGCAGACTGATGTAAATCTACACATTTCACCAAATCTTTGAATACTGGAAGAAAAATTGTGTACACCATGAGATGAGTACCGTCAATGTAGCATTATTTTCTTGTGTGTTATGTTTGTTCTAGACTTGACAGTGTTGCTGTTATTCTTTGAAATTAAAGAAACACAAGTCTCTAGCGACTGACTCTGGACAGGTCTGGACTTTTGTGACTCTTGTAAGGTAGGGTTCTCACCTGATCACTTGTTACAGATATCCAGAATTAAATTTTGATCCCATTCTTCTTTCCAGAATATGCAAAAATGAATTGCCATTGGTATAGAAATAACAAGATGTGTTTGTGAAACACGGATGCCCCCGTAACAGCATTTTTTTCAAAGTTTGACCTTGACAGATGACCTTGACCTTGTCACATGACCTTGACTTTGGTACCAGCGGATGCGGATCATTGAGATCTATCATCATGCAAAATATTAGCTTTGTATCTTGAATAGGCATGATGATATTGGCAATGTTAAGTTTTTTGGTTAACTTTTGCAGACAGACAGACAGACGGACAACGGTAAAACAATATGCCCCCGATCTATCGATGCGGGGGCATAAAAATTTGTTTATTAACTGACACTAGATACGTCAAAATACAATAATTACAAGCTGGCTGTTTAGATGTTGGTTTCAGTGCACTACAATATGAATAACAGTACTTCAAGTCCATTGGATATATCTCAATGTTTAACTTTCAGTTACCCTAAGACAGCGCCTCAGAGTGTTGACAAACAGATAGGTTTGGGCCAGAGTGAGGCCACCATGACTGATGCCCGGTCATTCTCAGCTCCCATTGTGAACAAACCACAGAGGCCGGGATCCAGTGATTCAAGTACAGATAGGTCAGGGGCCAGCTCAAGCTTAACAGGACTTACATCAGCAAGTGATATTCAGAGGGAGAAGGCTAAATCTCCCGATGCTGCCCAGACAGCCCCTCAAACAAAAGGACCTGCATTACCAACAGAGATGGTTAACCCGATGGAGCTATTGAGCGACTCTGGCAAGGAACCACATCCGCAATCAACTCAGAGACCATCATCACAATCTAAAAATAGACCAGGATCTGACAGACATAAAATTTTACCGCCAATATCTCCAGTACCAAATAAAATTCCTGTTGAATTGGGATAAACATTCATTTATACATGTTACTTATTTACATCCCAGAGGCACCAAAGTGATTATTAATAAACCAATAAACTGTGATACTATTCGAACCCCTTATTCAGGGCCTAAGGTTATAAAACTTTTCTCATTCTCAACTCATCATTTTCTCTTATTACAACTTGAGATTAAAGCTTTAATGCGGCTCCGAAACTAATATAGATTTATGAAAATAAAAGATAATGTTAATAAGTTCTTATAAATAACAACTTATTTATATAATCTTTTATGTTCATACATTTATTTAAATTCTTAATTTGATAAATTTATCTGTTGAGCATGAAAAAAGTTTTATGGTCTCTGTCCCTGAGGTGTGACCTGTAACTGTGAAAAAGGACCTTTTTGTTGGCTCAGCGTAAAACAGTTGTAACCATAATTATGGGGAGTTACAACTGTTTTGCACAGAGCCATCAATTTGAAAGGTAAATTATTCACTCTCACCCTGGTCAGACTGAGTGGGCCTTGCAGGCTGGTCAGGGCCAAAACTTTCTTTTACATTTTTTCTTTGATAAAGAAATGAAAAGAATATATTTTGTATTCATAGCATTATGAAACTAAATCTTAATCAAACTGTATGCATATGGAAAGAGGATCCATACATGAGTGTGATATAATGAAAGAAAGATTGTTGATGTAAAGAAATCTTAATCAAACTGTATGCATATGGAAAGAGGATCCATACATGAGTGTGATATAATGAAAGAAAGATTGTTGATGTAAAGAAATCTCCATAATGAGAGATTTTTGGGGTCTTCTTTAACAGCAAACATACAAAATAGCTACATACTGAAAATTGGTTTCATTGAAAAATGAAATCAATTCTTCAGTTAATTTGAATGCAATATTCTTGATGATCACAACTTAAATTATTCTAGAATGATCTTACTGCAATAATTCTGTATTTTATTAAAAATGTGGCTTCTTGTTAAACTCAGCTTGATCGAATCTGTTTTAACAATATTGAATGTCCCATTTTGGAGTCAGGTCATATTTTAACCCTTGTCATGCTGAAGCCAGAATATTTTTCTGCACTGGCAGAAGGTATTAAGATCGGCCTGCATATATGTTCTGTCTTATCTTTGTCAATACCATCTGATTTTCCTTTTTAAACCAGAAAAGTTAGAATAATTCATTTTCAAAATTTACACTAACTTTCAATTTGTGCACTCCAACCTTTCAGAATTTTGATTTACGGTATTAGATGCATAATAGTTCCGCAACATTTCAGAAATCATGAACTTTAACAGTGTAAACCGAGGTTCCCTAATGATTTTCATTAGGAAACCTTGGTTAACATTGTGAAAGGTCCTGAGTTTTGTTATGTAGCGAAGATATTACGGATCCACTACCTTAATGCAAGTTTGCCAAGGTTTTTCAGCAGCATGACAAAGTAGTTGATGATCATACCATTTACATCTAATTCTTTATTTTGATGCATTGCAGAAGATAAGACTTGGAATATATTGTGAGAAATTGCTTATTCTTTAGCTCTACTGATCAAAGGTCAGAAGAGTTATAGCAGTGGTGTGCTTTCTGTCTGTCTGTATACAGTTCTCATTATGATGACTCAGTGCCAAACAGTTGTAACTGCCTATAAACATATAGGCAGTTACAACTGTTTTGTGCTGAGCCACCGATTTATGCCATGAAGTCCACATATATCAATAGGATTTTCTTGAACTTTTCACACATGATAGTTAGGTCATCAGAAAGCTTACTTTCGAAAAATGGGGATCTGTCAGAAAACACGTGAAAAGGGACCTTATACATTTGCAAAAATCTTGTACTAGGGATAAAGTCCACAAATATTACCAGATTCCATTGAAATTTCAAAGGATGGTTTGAGGGTCATAAGGAAATTACCTTTAGAAAATCTGGTTGATATAACTTAATACTCTGAAAAAGGGGTCGTGAGGATTTACATAGAAACCTGTTCTTGTTTATACAAACAAGTCTACTAGTATCATCATTCATACACAGGAAGACGGGATTGATCATCCTAGATTCAGAAAATCACTAATGCACTTTTAAACTAGAGCTTGTCACTGAATGTGACTTAATACCCCCGCAAGTGCTTTCAGAGAATGAGATACTTTGACAGAAGAAGGAAAAAATGCTTCAAATATAAAGATAACTCTTGGATTTGAGACCTCTAAATTGCGTCTTGCAAAACTGACACATGTGATAAATGTTTTCAAGGTATTGAAGGAAAACTGAAGGAGGAGTTTGGGAAACAAAATTACAAGTATATGTGTTCAAAAAGAAAAATTGTCTTAAGTTCAAGTGGAGATAATTCATAAACCTGTGGGAGTTTACACTTTAAATTTGTGTCTTGCAAAACTTCAACATGTGATAAATGTCTGTAAACTGTTTCATTACTATTGAATGGAAATTGCAGGAGGAGTTTGCGACACAAAATTATAAGTACATGGTAACAAATAGGAAAAAATGTCAAAGTTCAAGGGGAGATAACACATGAACCTGGGGGAGTTGACACTTGAAATTTGTGTCTTGCAAAACTTCAACATGTGATAATTGTTTGTATAATGTTTCATAACTATTGAATGGAAATTGAAGGAGGAGTTTGCGACACAAAATTATAAGTACATTGTAACAAATAGAAAAAAATGTCTTAAGATCAAGGGGACATAATTCATGAACCTGGTGGAGTTGACACTTGAAATTAGCCTCTTGCAAAACTTCAACTTGTGATCAATATTTGCATAATGTTTCATTACAATTGAATGAAAATTGAAGGAGGAGTTTGCGACACAAAATGATAAGTACATGGTAACAAATAGAAAAAAATGTCTAAGTTCAAGGGGAAATAATTCATGAACCAGGTGGAATTGAGACTTGCAATTTGCGTCTTGCAAAACTTCAACTTGTGATGAATGTTTGTATATTTCATAACTTTTGAATGAAAATTGAAGGAGGAGTTTGCGACACAAAATTATAAGTAAATGGTAACAAATAGAAAAAATGTCTTAAATTCAAGGGGAGATAATTAGTTAACCTGGGAGAGTTGACACTTGAAATTTGCGTCTTGCAAAACTTTATTATGTGATGTATGTTTGTATAATATTTCATAACTATTGAATGAAAATTGAAGTAGGAGTTTGCGACACAAAATGATAAGTACATGGTAACAAATAGGAAAAAATGTCTAAGTTCAAGGGGAGATAATTCATGAACCAGGGGAAGTTGGGACCTGAAAATTGCGTCTTGCAAAACTTCAACATGTGATGAATGTTTCTATAAAGTTTCAAGGCTTTTGAAGGAAAACTTAAGGAGGAGTTCGCGACACAAATTTACTACTATTTGTGTCCACAGACGGACGGACGGACAGACGCACGGACGGACGGACAGACAGACAGGCTGATTCCAGTATACCCCCGAAAACATTCGTTTTGCGGGGGTATAAAAATTTTGACCAGACAATTTACACACTTCTCAGATGGTCCCATTTTTGGGTGACTGGTCACATATAGAAATATCAAAGTGTTGTTTTTTATGAAGTTTTGCTTATGTTGAGATTGTTTAATAAATATTTATACAAGTAGTCTAGTTCTCTGAATCTCTATATTACTTGACATTGTTAGTAGTATCCTAAATACCGTATTTATTCAAATAATCACCCTGGTGTCTTTTAGAATAGTCATGTTCAACGCAGTTTGGGATGGGCTATAATTGGAGTTATTCTGTTGGGCAAACATCCTATGTACGTCCCTACAATGTCCCCAAAAAGTGACAATGTGATACGTAATTGTTAAATACAAAATAAATTTCCAAAAATGAGGAACAAAGACCCATAGTAATGACACAACTCAGACCTCACAGTTTGTTCATTGTCACCGGGTTTTTTTATAAACAGAGCGATACGCTGCTTTACACAACGTTGCTATGAAACCAAGGGATTCTCGCGAATGTATTTCTATTCTACTATAATACAATGGAATAAATTGAAAGTTATTTGATCATTAAATAGCAAAAGAATTCCCATTCTGGTACGGTGGCTAAAATACCTTCAACTTTGGCAAGTAATAACGCCAATGACCTTGCTGTTCTGTTTAGATTTTGAATTGTATTCAATTGACCAAGAAACTTGTGCCAGACGATTGTATATAAATATAAATTATTTTACTCATCTTTATTATTTTTTCTGACTGCCTAACACAGATTTCGAGCAAAGAAGACAGTTTTTGGGCAAAGAAGAATGAAATTACTTGATAATGCTTGTTTGAAGTGTTCAATAAGTGATCGTATAGTTTCAAAAAATTGTGTTATTCTTTCGTTTTCGTATTTTAGAAAATACTGCATATTGCCGTCATGATTCCAAAGGATCGTAACTACATACCATCATAGTTGTTGCACGCACTTAAATATTCACTTCGCATTTTAATTTTAACCTATTGTTTGCTTCCCGAATATTTTTCGCAAAATAAAAAGAAATAAATTAAAAAGCCGCAATAGGAAGTTGTCATTTTGCCCACCTGTTGTGAAAATAGAATTAATTATCCTGTTTTCCACAATTTTGAAATCCCTCTGTGTTAAATAAACTGATCCGCGTCCTTTACGTCGTAGTGAGACAACATTTTTAAAATTGTCTTTATTGGCCAGATTGCTACTCAGATTTAATTTCTGATAATTATACCCCCCACCTACGAAGTAGAGGGGGGTATATTGGTTTCACCATGTCTGTCTGTCTGTCCATCCGTCTGTCTGTCCATCCGTCCTTCCGTAGACCTTTTCGTTTCTAACTCAAGAACCAAATGACCTACAATCATGAAACTTTATACAAATGTTCCTTATGACCAAAGGAAGTGCCCTATTGTTTTGGGTCATGTAGGTCAAAGGTAAAAGTCACAGTCAGCCTTTGTTCAATTTTCGTTTCCGGACTCTAACTCAAGAACCAAGTGACCTACATGCATGAAACTTTATGCAAATGTTGCTTATGACCCAAGAAAGTGCCCTATTGCTTTTGGGTCATGTAGGTCAAAGGTCAAGATCACAGTCAGCCTTTGTTCAATTTTTGTTTCCGGACTCTAACTCAAGAACCAAGTGACCTACAAGCATGAAACTTTATGCAAATGTTGCTTATGACCCAAGAAAGTGCCCTATTGCTTTTGGGTTACAAAGGTCAAGGTCACAGTAAATTTTTGTTCAATTTTCGTTTCCCGACTCTAACTCGAGAACCAAGACACCTACAAGCATGAAACTTTATGCAAATGTTGCTTATGATCCAAGGAAGTGCCCTATTATTTTGGGGTCATATAGGTCAAAGTTCAAGGTCACAGTCAATTTTTGTTTAATTTTCATTTCTTGACTGTTAACTCAAAAACCAAGCGCCTAGAATCATGAAACTTCATGCAAATGCTACATATGACCTCAATATTAGTTACAAACACATCCTGCACTTATAGCACTTGCATTCTGACAAACGCTTTTGGGGGGTATTAGTCCGCTCTGCGACAGTTCTAGTTGAAACAAAAATCATTGAATATCGGTTAATTTTTTTTTTTCAATTGTTTTTTTAAGAATATCATAATTTTATATAAAAATGTAGTAACCATGTTTTGGATAAAAAATATTCATTTTTCTGTCAGTGGGAGCTGAAAACGTTGTAGCTACGTCTGACCGGAAATCATGCATGGGTTCTTTCTTTGACATCCGATTTAGAAAATATTTGTGATAATCAGTGTTAAAGATAAAACATAAGAAGCAAAATAGAAGTTATTCAAATCTAAGTGAATTATGCAGTCACAACCATCGCAAACATAAAGATGAAAAGCATTTCCCGATCTTCAGTAATCTCAATCAAAGGCCTGAATTGAAGACAGGACTGAATATCAACAATTGAAATGAAAATTGTAGCGTTTTGAGATGATCTCTTGAGTGGGAATCAAAAATATAAAACAATCCTTAATGGTCACATATGGAGCCTGCACTTCCATTACAAATAAATATGCTATACTTTGAAGACTCATTACTTCAAGATAAACCTATCCCTAAAGCCAAACAAAAAGCCTAACAAAAGGGTAACTGCCTTCATAATCGCTATTCATCCCCCCAGTGTAAGTTTTCAATATCCTAAATGAAAAACATTCATTTAAGCAACAGATGTATGGTGGCAATTCCCGAACTTCTAAAAACTCATATGAATTATTGCAACCCTGTTTTATGAATTTGTATAGATTATCCCCAGCAATCAAAATATGATCCAAAACGTATTTTTTCCAAGCAAACTCATTAAGTGGATGTGTAAAAAACTCAAATAAAAATGTTAATCCACATGGCACACATTGCTAACCCCTTGATGAAGAGCTGAACATTTTATTGCCCTGGTGAATATTGCCCTGAATTGGAAATTTGTTCAAATTTCTTATACCTTTATTGTCTTGTCCAGGATTTGACTCAATATCTCCACATAAAAGAAGCAATGAAAGTAATACCAATAATCTTATACTTTTACAAGTCAAAGTCAATACCCAGAAGAAGTATTATCCCGTACAATAGTTGTTGTTGAGATATTTCCATCTCCATTTCAAGTTATTCTTGTTGCATTTGGTCTTACTTAGTAGAAAATTATTTTTACTATAAAATAATACATAAACCTGTTAAGACAGCCAACCCTTTAGGCCTTTTCCACGGGACTGCTTTTCTAGATCAAGATTCAGATTGAACTATCCAGTCTATCAATTTTAAACTATCAATTTTGACAAAACTGTCAAAATGACAGAATCTTAAATTAACTTCCAAGCTACAGCATTTATCACTTCGAGTAGAATTCTTTCAAAGTCCACTCCAGAATGTTACAAATAAATCCGCTCCAGTTTCCAAAACGAGCCTAATGATAAAATAATTTGAAAAGTCCTCGAAATGATTTCTCTGTGAATCCAATTGTAAATTCAAACCTAGGAAAATCTGAGGATTTTTAAGACTATAGGTTTGCTTGATTCCGTCTTGTCTGTCTGTCCGTCCGTCCGTCACACTTTTGTCCGGGCTATATCTTCTAAACCATATGTGCTAGCAACTTCACATTTGGTACACATATAGATCTCATTGAGGAGAAGTGTCATGTTTAAGAACCGTTACTCTGCCACGCCCACTTTTTGAGTTATTGCCCTTTGTTGTTTTTACCCTTACATTCTTGTCCGGAACATATCTCCTAAATTATGTGTGCTACCAACTTCAAACTTTGTACACTCATAGATCTCATTGAGGAGAAGTGTCATGTTCAAGATCCATTACTCTGCCACACCCACTTTTTAAGTTATTGCCCTTTGTTGTTTTTAGTCTTACATTCTTGTCCAGATCATATCTCCTAAACTATAAGTGCTAGCAACTTTAAACTTTGTACACTTATAGATCTAATTGAGGACAAGTGGCATGTTCAAGAACTGTTACTCTGCCACACCCACTTTTTGAGTTATTGCCCTTTGTTGTTTTTAGTCTTACATTCTTGTCCGGATCATATCTCCTAAACTATAAGTGCTAGCAACTTTAAACTTTGTACACATATAGATTTCATTGAGGACAAGTGTCATGTACAAGAACTGTCACTCTGCCATGTCCACTTTTTCAGTTATTGCCCTTTGTTGTTTCTATCCTAACATTTTTGTCCCGTACTTATCTCCTAAACCTAATGCCCTAGCAACTTAAAACTTTGTACACTGGTAGATCTCATTGAGATGAAGTGTAATGCACATGAACTGTTACTCTGCCACATCCACTTTTTCAGTTATTGTCAGTTGTTGTTTTTTATCCTGACATTTTTGTCCGGACCATATCTCCTGAGCCATCAGTGCTAGTAACTTCAAACTTAGTACACTTATACATCTCATTAAAGACATGTGGCATGTACAAGAATCATTCTTCTCCGCCCACTTTTGCAGTTTTTGCCATTGGTTGTTTTTACTCTTATATTTTTGTTTGGGATATTTTGTTCAAAACCTAATGTGCTAGCAACTTCTAATTTTGTATACAGTTATAGATCTAGAAAGTAGGAGATAAATTATAAGAAAGAATTTTTTGTTATCCGGTGGGGGACTCCTGTATTGCATCGCAATACAACATGCACTTGTTCAAATAGCCTTGTGCTGTTTTAGTATTTACTCGTATACTATGACATGCTCGGGAGATAGATAAATAAAGCAACCTTAAGGACACCCAAACGCACATTTTAACAAAAAATAGTGAGTCTTAATTGGGGAGCTGAAAATAGCTTGTCAATGTATAAAAACAGTTGTAAGATGCAATTGAATATTTGGAGCAAATCCATAAGATTACAGCCGAAAACGCCCTAAAACAGCACCACTTACTAATGCAAAACACGGTTCATCTTGTCGAGCCAAGGGTTACAAACGTTTTACTTATCTTATTCGAGAAGAAGCTATCAATTCAATACCCCTTGACTCGTGAAGATGAACACGGTTCTGCAGGCGACTTCTGCATAGATCACGTGCTCACTCCCCTGAGGTCCTGGCCAGAATTTATGTCAGCACCAAAATTTTACGGTATATTACTACACTAGTGATTATTTTTGCCACTTTTTTTATGAATGGGTCTACTTTTTGTGAGCGTAATGACACATGTATGAGTATGCTAGCAAAATCCACTGGCGACGATCCCTATATTGAAAGACAGGCAAGCCTGTCTTCAATAAGAATGAATGCCAATTCATCTAAATAAACAAATCATGAATCATCAGATTTTTTGTATTTCTCAAAGATGTTGCATGAATTTTATAGTATTTGTTGGAATAATTGGGAAGTTTCCATTCGAGATTTTTTTTTCAAATCGGGGGATGGGCGATTATTAGTCATTAACTTTTGTTGAAAATCGGTCGTAAAATGGCAGATTTTGAGCAGTGTTTCGGGGATGTGCAATTATTAGAATATAGGCGATTATTAGAATAAATACAGTACTAAATGAAACAAGAAATTTATGAAAGTGAGTGCATCATAGCTATAATTGGAGTTGTTATTGTAAAATTTGAGGGATCAGTGAAAAACTATTGTGAGTGCCTATATTTATATAGGCACTCACAGAAGTTTTGCACTGACCCCTCTATTCAAATATTTGAATATGAATCTAACACTTTCCTGTTTTACAAAATTTTGGACCTGTCCAAATTCAAAGGTTTTGCAGACGAAAATTTAAAGTGGATTTAATTTGAAAAATTACCATTCAGTAGGGTAGAAAATAGTGTGGAAAAAGAAGAAATTGCTTGTCAGAAGCAATTTCTTCTTTTTTCACAATGTTTTCTCTATCATAAAATCACAGGCCCGTAAAAAGCAAGGATTAAACAGCAAAGGGTTAAAATAATTGATTGTGGGTATTCATTGGAATGGTTTTATTGAGACCAGTGGTGGATTCTGAATTTCTATAAAGGGAGCCGCCGTCATAGTGCAGTTGGTAGCAGGTCAGACTGTCAATCTAGAGTTCCCGGGTTTGATCCCCGACAGCGGCACTTTTTCTTTCCAACTATTTGTCTCCCACCAATGGGTTGATAATTGTAGACCTATGTGGAATAGCAGCTGGAGGCTAGTAGGATGAACTGTGTAATAGTAGTACTGGTGAAGATTTCAAAGATTTCTAAGTGAAAATATTTAGCACCACCTTGCTACCCCCACATTTGGCAGTCAATAAAAGTTTCTTTAACAATTCCAGTAAAGGGTCACCCAAGGGACTTCAATGCTAATTTCATTGAAATTGGACTAATGGTTAAGATGGAGAAAAATTATAATGTTTTTAAAATGAAAATAAGCCCCATATTCATACTAAGTTTCATTGGAATTGGCCCAATGGTTTGGGAGAAGGAGATCTTAAAGTGAAAATAAGCCATCGCCTTGCCACACCCACTTTTGGTGGTCGATCAAAATTTCTTTAACAATTTGAGTATAGGGTCACCCAAGGATTATCCATGCCAAGTTTCATTGAAATCGGTCCAATGATTAGGGAGGAGAGAATTTTTAGATTTAAATGATGTATACATTAATATTGTCAAATCAGGGCTCTCCCAAGAAATTTTTGAAGGTGTAGTGTCATTTGTGTGCAGCTTTACTGACTGTTTCATCGTTTAGGCAGGGGTCGACACTAAGGGGAGTCGGGGAGTCCGAGACTCCTTGTTTACCAGGTGGACTCCTTTGATTTGCAAGTAAGGAGTCCTCTGGACTCGAATGGTTGAAAGGAAGTATTTTGAAAAAGAAATGCAAAAACCATGTTGAAGAAAACATTTGCTTTCATTCTCTATTGTTTTGAGAAAAAAACTCTTCTTTGGTAGAACATTGTGGAAAAGAAGAAATTGCTTATAATTCTTCTTTGGTAGAACATTGTGGAAAAGAAGAAATTGCTTATAATAAGCAATTTCTTTTTTCCTCAATGTTCTCCCATTTTGAAAATTTGGACTCCTTACTTTGAGCTTGGACTCTTTGATTTCATGTGTTAGGAGTCCAATTGACTCCTAAATATCAGGAGTTAGTGTCGACCCCTGATAGGTGTTTAAAAAAAAGAATGATGATATAAGCTGTTTATCTTTTTGAATCAGAATTTGGATTTTGTTGCATATATATTTGGATTTCAACTTTTTACCTATGACATCCATTTTTTATCTCTAAACAGACAGCACTAACATCCTTTAAGGAAGTTCGCTCGGCTTTTTCCTACTATTAAACTTTTCTTCAAACCTGATTTTTTAGAAAGATCTTTATGTTTTATTTCAATTTTTGAAAAGAAAAAATGGGGTCAACGTGCTTATTTTTTTGTCAGAGCCATTTGAAAATAGGTACCAAATAAGTTTAGTGCACATTAGTTCTTGCCTATGAATTTCTTTGAAAATTACACCCTTGATTTGAAGTTATCACTTTTGGACAAATAAATATTCTGTAAGCAAGTGATTTGTGTTTTATTTAAAAATGACATAACATTCCACCAATTTTTTGAAGAAATATGAAATTCTAACAAAGCAAAAGAAAATTATGATATCTTTATTAGGTCCTTAATAAAGTATTTTTCCTTTAAAATTATGGGCTTCCAATACATGCTTCACAGTAAAAAAAATATAGTTCTACTATTAAACTTTTTCTTATACTCTCAATATAAATTTTTGACATAATGAGGAATATTTTGACATGAAAAAAATTTGGGGTCACAGTCTTACTTTTTTAGATATTTCGACTCATTTGTTAAAATAAAGGGAGGTAATTCACAAAAAAATGATTAAATTTCAAAATACATTTTTTGATATTGGAAATATCAAATTTGTTGGTATTTTGGTTCAGGGATATGAGGTAGGGGTTCTTTTTACCATATTCATAAGTTTTATTTACTTTCTATCCGAAAAATAGGCAAGGAGTAACATTCAATACTGGCTTGTCGTTTTCTCTGAATACTCTAAAATCGGTAAAAAAGCCCCGAAAAATTGGAGAAAAAAATAAATTTTTGAATTTATACAAATTTTCACATGTTTTGACAACCTTACATACAGCTCTATCCAAAATCATAGTTTGAATTTCGATTTGTTGTTTTATAGCAAATACAGAAACGCAAATGTTTTTTTAATGGCGGAAAATCAAGAACCGGATGTGCGGACGTCCTTAATTAAATGGAGTGGCATCATGACTTAAATATTTTTGCTCATCTCCTTTCCCTTGTATCCCTTCCCTTTAATGGAATCTATAAGTGTACTTAAATGATTTAAGAAAAGCTATAAAGCTTTAGAAACAAGAGGGTCAGAATGGCCCTAAACAGCTCACCTTTGTTATACTCGCCCAGTGGATCTCATCCAAGTAACTTTCTGGCAAAGTTTCATTCGCATTTGCCTTATTGTTGAGTAGGCGGTGTAATTCAAAGAATTTAAAGTGATAATAGACCCTGCCCACCCATTCATTACAGAGGAGACTAAAAAAAAAAGGCCCCATATTATGGGCCAATCAATATTTGGTGAACAAACTTTGAAAAGTGTCATCAAAGGAACATTCTGGTAAAGTTTCACTGAAATTAGTCATGTAGTTCTGGAGGAGATTTTGTGCAAAGATTTCAGGCTCAAAATAGGAGCTGGCTGCCACACCCATATTTATGGGCGGATGAAAATTTCACAAACATTTTTTGAAAAGGTTCATCCAAGGAACATTCTGGTAAGTTTCGTAGAAATCAGCCCAAATATTTAGGAGGACATGTCTTTCAAATATTTCGGGCTCAAAATAAGACCCCTCCCAACAAGCCATGCCCATTTTCATAGGCCAATCAAAATTTTGTGAACTATTTTTGAAAAGGGTCACCCAAGGAACATGTTGGTAAAGTTTTATTGAAATTGGCACAGTGTTTCAGGAGATGTTGTTCAAAGATTTCGAGCTCAAAATAAGCCCCGCTCAGCCACACCCAATTTTAATGGGCCAATCAAAATCAACTATTTATGAAAAGAGTCATCCAAGGAACAAAAGATAAAGTTCCATTTTAAATGGCCAAGTGGTTCTGAAGGAGATTTTGTTCATAGATTTCAGGCTCAAAATAAGCCATGACTGCCACGTCCATATTCATGGGCCAATCAAAATTTCCCCAACAATTTTTATACGCCGCCGAAGGCAGACGTATATTGGCGTCATCTTCTCTGCTGTTCGTCTGTCCATCCGTCCATCCACTTTTCTTGTCAACGCAACTCCTCCTAAGTTTCTGGCTGGATCTTCTTGAAACTTGGTCAATGTTATCACCTCAATTGGTAGATGTGCATGAAGGAAGGATTTTATGGTTCGTTGATTTTTGCCTGAGTTATGCCCCTTAAAAACTTAGTCTCTGGGGCTTAATGTCTGCTTTTCTTGGCAACGCATCTCCTCCTAAGTTTCTGGCTGGATCTTCATGAAACTTGGTCAATGTCATCATCTCAATTGGTAGATGTGCATAGAGGAAGGATTTTATGGTTCGTTGTTTTTTGCCCAAGTTATGCCCCTTAAATACTCAGTCTCTGGGGCTTAATGTACGTCCACTTTTCTTGTCAACGCAACTCCTCCTAAGTTTCTGGCTGGATCTTCTTGAAACTTGGTCAATGTTATCACCTCAATTGGTAGATGTGCATGAAGGAAAGATTTTATGGTTTGTTGATTTTTGCCTGAGTTATACCCCTTAAAAAACTTAGTCTCTGGGGCTTATTGCCTCAGTTATGCCCCCTTAAAATTTAGTCTCTGGGGCTTATTGAAATTGCAGCCTTTTGAATGCAACTCTTCCTAAGTTTCTGGCTGGATCTAAATGAAACTTGGTGGATGTTATAACCGAAATTGGTAGATGAGCATGAAGTTAGGATTTTATGGTTCATTAATTTAACCCTAAATTATGCCCCCTTAAAACTTAGTATCTGGGGCTTATTGAAATTGCAGCCTTTTGAACGCAACTTCTCCTTACTTTTTGTCTTTATTTAAATAAAACTTGGTCAATGTCATCACCATAATTTGTAGATGTACATGGATCAAGGATTCTATGGCTCATTTATTTCCCTGAATTATGCCCCCTTAAAACTTAGTGTCTGGGGCTTATTGAAATTGCAGCCTTGTGAAGGCAACTCCTCCTAACTTTTTGTCTTGATTTAAATGAAACTTGGTCATTTTGAATTTGGTTCTATCAAAATCAGTAGTGTCTACAATTATTTCGTGAAACAGCAGCAAAGTGGCAGCGTATTTTGTGAATATTTTGGCACTCTTGTTTGAAAAGGGTCACCCAAGGAACATTATGGTAATAAATGAAATCAACCCAGTGGTTTGGGAGATGTCTTTCAACGATTTCAGGCTCAAAATAGGCCCAGTTCTGCCATGCCTATATTTATGGGCCAATTAAAGTTCAGCAAATATTTTTTGAAAAGGGCTACCCAAGAAACATTCTAGTAAAGTTTCATTGGAATCGGCCCAGTGGATCTGTAGAAGAAAGTTTTTAAGATTTTGATGATGGACAAAGGACTCATGGTGATCCTAAAAGCTCCTCTTGAGCATGTTGTTCTCAGTTAAGCTTAAAAGGAAATCAAATACACGAAAGCTGCCTTATTCTTATTCATTTGAGAAGTACTAACTAAGGACAGCATTGCATTTATGGTCAATTTTATAGGTCTCTGTGCAAGAATATGGCCAACTCTTTGATAGATATTGGTTACTAGTTTGTTTCAGGGATAGGCTCTATTTTTTTTTGGAAATAATTAATTCTTGTCATGCTGAATAAATTTTCGCTACAAATTTTCGTCAAAATCAAAGGGCAAAAAGCACTGAAAGTTACCAACTGTAGGTCAATTTTTATTGGTAAAACTAAATCTGTTGACAATTCTGGTTTGAAAGTGAGAAACAGATGGTGTAGGCTAACATCACACTGCACATATGTGCAGGCTGATGTTGGTCTTTAGCTCCTGCTAAAGCAGGAATATTCCGGGTTCAGCATGACAAGGGTTAAAACTGTTGCCATTACTTTCTAAGGGGTTCACAAAGCCCTTTGAGTTTCCATATCTTATTTTCCAAAAATTATGTCAAAATGATTGTCTTGATTAAATCTCCAACGAGTTCAAAATTGGGTTATCCTGGGTCAAAAACTAGGTCAAGGGTCAAAACCTTAGAAAAACTTTGTATGCACTCTAGTGGCTACATATCTTGCCAATTTAGCCTGAAAATTGGCAAAAAGGATTGCCTAGTTGTATAGGAGCAACAGCATTGTTAAGCTTAGTAACCATTCATCATCCTTTTTCAAAACCTACATTAAACAATTTTTAGACAGTTCATTTGGGTGAGCAATTTAGGGCCACTTTGGCCCTTTTGTTTGTCATATTCTTGGCAGTAGAAAAGATTGACCCGAAAACTGCTCATTCTCACTGATATTTAGTTGGCATTGAATAATATAAATAAATTCACATTGAAACATCAAAATGAAACTATCATAACTTCAGATAAATAGTTTTCAATTTGTATTGCTTTCTTTTTTCATTGTTTCCAGTGGATCACGGCAAAAAATGAGTTTTTAGTAAGGCCGCCATTTCTTGATAAGGATTGTTATCGTATTAGTTCCTGTTAAACCTCTGGTTACCGGCAGAATATCCAAATAGTTCACAATTCCAACAAGTGCCAACATTATTTCAATAATCCCCTACTCGAATTCCTTTTTCTCCTGTTTTTCTTTCCACAATCGTTCCTTTTCCAGACGTTTCTGTATGTGATAAGGAACTTTCTTCTCCACGCCCCGCTCCCTCCGTCGAGCCTCCATTATCTCTAACATGTCTTTGTGTTCATCCCTGAAAAGTGGTAATAGAATAATCTAATATTAATGGCTCTGGGTGAATTAGAAGTAACTCCTTTTGTAATAGGCAGTTACAACTGTTTTGCACATAGCCCAGATAGCAAAAACGGTAATACACTGTACATTGGGAAGTCAATCCAGCGTAATGAGTTCCAATCCAAGCTGGGCAAACTTTTATCCGACATTTAACAAATCTTAACCCTTGTCATGCTGAATAAAAAACCTTGGCAAAATTATATATAAGTCAAAGTGCTGAAGGCTCTGTATTTCTTATTGTGAGTCAGCATTGGATTAAGAACAAATAATTTCTGAAACTTTTCGGGTTTAAAAAGGAAAACCAGGTTGTATGGACAAAGATCAGACTGCACATATGTGCAGGCTGATGTTTGTCCATACCTCCTGCCAAAGCAGGAATATTCCAGGTTCAGCATGACAAGGGTTAAGAGCCATCATTTGTCTCCCAACAATGTGTGTATGACTAGTAGCACACCTAAGTGGGATGAGCAGCTGGTGCTGTTGATGAAATGTGGTTGTACTGGTGAAAAACAAGAGCACCGCCTACGGGTGCCTACGCTCAGCTGTCGAGTGCTGGATGGTGGGAAAAAATCTAAGTCGAGAATGGGGCATATTTTGCACAAAATGCATCTAGAGTTATCCCCCTTGATAATGTAGGTTGCTCTTTTGATGGTGAACATGTGTGCCAAGTTTCAAGTGAATGCCTTCCGTAGAACCAGAGATATAACAAAATGTCAAAGTTTTTGCACGACGACGACGACACAGAGGCTATAGCAATACCTCTGGTTTTCTCCGAAAACAGCCGAGCTAAAAAAACCAGAGGAAACCATGGGTAGGTGCAACATCCGTCACAATACCTGTAATAATGTTGAAAGTGGTGTTTAACCCCAAACAAAACAACTATTTGAGCTAAGCCACATATATGTGACCTGTAATAAGTACTTAAATGGCCGAGGAAACAAGAAAAGTATCCATCCAGGTATTTATAGTAGGGTGGGTTAACTCTAGTCAAAAATATTTATTTCTCGATGAAACCCTATGTTGTTTGTACTCATTTGAATCATCTCAATGAGAAAATATTCCAAAAAGTAACAGCAACATATGGTTTGTGTTAATATCATCATGATACTTTGATCTAAAATCATAAATACCCCCTGTAGCTCTGATTTAGGCACTCAGTTTGGGTAATTGACCCTTGTCATGCTGAACCCAGAATACTCTTGCATGAGGTATAGAAAAAGATCAGTATTCACAGATGTGCAGTCTGATCCTAGTCCATACCACCTGAATTTATATTTTTAGACCAGAAAAGATTAGTAATCATATTTTCAAAATAAATATTGACTCATAGTAAGGGCATCAGGAACTTTCAGCCCTTTGATTTTAATGTAAGTTTGCTTTAAACAAAATATTCAGCATGAAAAGGGTTAATGTGAAGCCTTCTTGGTTATGTCCTTAACATCAATAGTATTTACTCAGGAGTGTAGAATTCCTATGCCCTATTTGTCTGACACAAGTGGATAAATATTTTTTTCTATACAACTTGTTTGTGGACAAGTAAATATCAGGACAAATATCAAATTGGTACTAAATAGATATGGGATTAATTATCATAATGTTAATACCAAAGGGTAGAAAACATTGTTGGAGTCCAGGATTTTCTTTCTTTGAAAAACAATGCTTTCTCAAAATTGATTTAGTTTCTTTTTGGAGGATAAGTCTGTTTTTTATCCTGGCATATACAAATAAATTGTCATGGTAATGTATTTTTCTTAAATTATATTGATCTATGAATGGTCAATTTATTCAAGTATATGTTTTGTAACTTAATGAAATGCCTATACAAACCTGAAAAGACCCTCGTTTCTTAATTTCTCTGTAAGGCGAGTAAATTCCTTCAAAGGTGGATAGTAATTCACATAGCTTGGGTTCTTGTGTGCTGGCAGTTTACGGAAAATCTTGTAGACTTTCATGGATTTGTCGTCAGTATTTGTGATGATGTTGCCGAAAATCCGATTGGACAATCGGGCCATTCTGATGGCATACTCTGACTTGGTCATTCTCTCTTCTCACCTGTCCATCTTCAAACCTGCAGAGAGTTAAAGACTCAACAGAATAGAGGAATGAAAGTTTCACTAGTTTTCAATACATTAACAGATAGAAGTACATGGTTTTCAGGGACACATCTTTTGCGAGCTCAGATCCTCATATAAGTAACCAAGACCCTCAAAAATAGATCAACCAGAGATTGCATTTTCAAGTCTTTTTCACAATACCCAGATCATCTACAAATTGTATAGAAATCTTGTGTAATGCCATTTTCAAAATGCACACTTGTCTAGTGGAAACAAGTCTTGGAGAAAAGAAAATTGAAGCTGTTGGAACTACTTGTTTGAAAAGGTATAATTAACATCTGACTGGATTTTTCTCACACACTAACACTGGTAGACTTAAAAAGGTCCACCAAAAATTATGTATGTTACAATCTTATCAATTTTATTATTTGACTAATTATACATTAACACTTCAAAGAAAATATTTACGCAAAATGGCTTTATAAAATAATAACTATACAAAGTCAAAGTTAGAAAAAGAATAAAAAAAAAAAGGTTCGAAAATAGCCTCATAAAAATTATATTACTAGTGATTGATTCAAAATGGTCTTTTGTTTATCATTTTCTTGATTATTTTGTTGATTATTTATGATAAAGAGTTCGAGACATAGGCAATTTAAATAAATAAATAATTTTTTCGTAGTGTTTCTTTTTTTCTTAGACGACACTCTTGAAACACAACTTTCCAAAAAAATTATCACAGAGCATTGCGTTTCTATATAATTATCACCCTTTATTGTCTTAATTAGGCCGGTTTTATGGGCCGGTTTAACCAATGGAAAATCGATATTGGGGCCGGTTTAACCGATTTGGGGCCGGTTTGACTGTAAAGCGGGCCAAGCTGGAGTATTGCTTTGAAATAATTATCTCTGGCATATAAAAAAATGATGGAAGAGAGATCAATTTAAATGTCAGCCTGATTAGCTCAGTTGGAAGAGCACCGGACTTCAAAACCATTCAAGTCCGACCACATGGGTTCAATTCTTGGGCTGGCTGAATGAGACGTAGAGCCGTGAGATGGTGCTTTACACCAAGCATGTTAGAGAACCATGGCAGATCTCAGCAGCAGTTTTGTCAAGAATCTTTTCACTTTCCCCCATAACAACCTCCTTCTGGGGAAGTTGCTCATATGGGCATGAGCTACGGTAGCAACGATAATCAACAGAAATACACACAGTGACACACACAATTTAAATCAGTCAGTCAAACAATTGTACAGCAACCTGACATTGCATTTTTCCAAAAGAGTCTTGATTCTTTTCAGATAGTGAGTTGTCCACGAATTACCAAAATATATATTTTATCAGATCTCAGTGATTAATCTAGAAATTTCACCCTATGAGTCCTGGGACCCCTCGATTCTAAAACAATGAGTCCCAGGGCAAAAACTATGAGTCCCAGGGCAAAATCAATGGGTCCCAGAACAAACTAAGGTGACCTAAGTTTATTCCTAAATATAAAATAAAAAACCCTTAAAATTAATTTCTAACTAAAACTTATATGCAAGTAGGTCTTTAGTTGCCTTGAACAAGAGTCAAGTTAATATAAGTTAATGATTTTAGGCCCTTGGAGTTGTTTTTTATTCACTTTTCAAATACCAGTTCCTGCAACTGAAACAGGGGAAATACTAGATTGTTAATACACAGTGTTAACAATTGAATTGAGCAAGTTTTACCCAATATGTTGAAATAGGCATTATTGTTTTCTGTGAATTTAACATCATAATTAATTCATAACTATTTGTTCAGGGTTCAGATTATATCTGACAATATGTTTCATCGATGATTTGGATGCATATTATTCAGATCATTAAACTTATTCAGGTCTTTCACACGTAAATGACACTCAAACACTGACTAACAAATTTCGAGACCGGTGTCGAGTTGACAGTTTATTTGAACTCGACGGAAAAAAACTTGAGGTCAAAAGGATGCAAGAGACAAGCTATCCAATATGTTTTAAGGAAGATTTCTCAAAATTTGTGCCTCAAGACTGAAATCTACTGGTCAAAAGCGAGCCCAGAGACTGTCGAGAGTTTGTTTACATACGGGGAACCGATAAATAACAAAGCCGACGTAAACAATATAACGGCGATTGTGATTCGATAAAGGTGAATGCATTTAATGTATAAGCCAATCCTATGACTTGTTACATTTTGAAGGAAACGGTGTCCACCTAAAGCACATACCGTAAAATTAGTATATTCCCGATGTTTACCGATGTGATTTTTTACGACCGGACTATCTCCGCCCCGACAACCAAGTGAATTTTTATGAGTCCCGAGGGACGCACATTTGTAAAATGATTGCGTCCTATCAAAAAACAATGCGTATAGGACGCGGGACGCAGAGCTAGATTAATCCCTGGATCTTTTAATCTAACACTCACAAAACCTTTGAAATTTGGCACCCTTATAAAAAACCCAACTGTTTTTATTAGAGCACAGACGCACATCTGCCATTAATAAACGAAATGGGAGTTTGGCAGTTTTATATGGATAGAAAGTGTTGAATAGAATTTGGTCGAGCAGATAAAGGGCCGACGTAACTTTAGGATCTTTCTCAAGTGTCAATCGGTATGAACTTTGATCTATTTCGTTGGAAAGATGGCTAAGTTGGAAAGACAAAACATGATTACACTTTTAAAAGATGCCATCGTTGTTGTTGTTTGTCAGTTCCTCCGTTGATTGTCGGAGCACACGGGTGGAATTTCCCGTAATAAAATCCAAACACAATAGTGAATTATAAGACACGTAAAAACACTAAAATAAGTTTATGGAGGATTAAAAGGTTAAAAAGTCTGTGCTCTATAGAAAAGACGTATAAATTATAAGGTTAACTACCTCTAATACGCACTGCTTTTTAAGTTGTGCCAAATTACACTGAGGATTGATTAGATATATCTATTTACGTCGCGGAGGATTTGTATCTTAAGTTAGAGGGCATGTTGGGAAAGTTGTTCTGATCTAGTTCTGTGTAGCTTCCATATGAAATGCCTGGATAAGTCTTCAATTTGCTTGACCAATGATTGGTCGAGTTTGACTTCTCCTAAAGCTGGATGGGTACAATCTAGAGTAAGATGGGTTAGCAGGATGGGGTTGTTCAGTAATTCTTCAGTCTTCTGCTCATAGGCCGGGGATATGACTTTCTTCAGTTAAGATTTGTAGGAGTCACGGATATTCTCAGTGAAGGGGCAGTTCCCTATGAAATGTTCTCTAGTTTCTGGTTCTGAATTGCAGAGTTTGCAGATGGGGTTGACTTTGTACTGGTTGAAAGCTGACCGGTTTGCCTGTAATGTGTAGGTACCAGTAAGGAGTCTGGCCTTTGTTTCTGCCTTTTTTATGTCTTGTATGTTACAGTTGACACTAGAGTAGATATGATGGGCTTTCCCTACTTTGACAGAGTACGGATTTAAGTACTTGAGGGTTGGTTTCTGCACGATATCTTCAGCCCATAGGTTCTCGGTGTAAGAGTTTATGGCGCTTTGTAGTATGTTCTTCCATATATTTTTGTCCAGCTGGTTTCCATGTATTTCATAGGCTGTGGGTAGACCATATTTGGCAAGAAGGTTCCTACAAGTGGAGAAGAAGCTTTTATCATCAGGGGTTTTTACCGCTAACTGTCTCTCAGCTATGGAATGTTCGATAGAGTCTTTACTTTGCAGTACTCTGTATAGGAGATTGATGGTATTCTTGTGGATAGTGACAGAAAGGGGTGGGATTCCTAACAAGGCTAATGAAGCGCTGTTTGAGGTTCTATCTGGTAGGTATTGAATCTGTTTCAGCGACTTGACTTGGAACGCGTCGAGTTTATTTAGATCCATTTTTGAGTATGGCAGTGCTTCAATCCCGTATGTGATGCGGGGAGTCACAAAAGTTGTCCAGATATGGCCTTTGATACTTTGGTTTAAGCCAGTTTTGCCATGAAGGCCAGCTCCTAATAAAGAATAGGCAGTCTTTCTTCCACATGTCAATTTTTCCTCAATTTTAACATTTCCTTTGGAGGTTCTACTTAGGCCGAGGTGGGTCGTGACAGTTTCTATTGGGATAGGCTCTCCATTGAGTTTGAGATTGTCAGGGTAGCATTTTGAGGGGTTATTAAGGGGTATACACGAGCTTTTTGAGGGGTTTATTTCATATCTGTGTCTTGCACTAAAGTTTCCAACTTCCTTTAGCATTTCATCCATTTCCCATGAGTGATGTGATAGTAAGGCCAGATCGTCTGCACATGTGGTGTGTGGGATCTTGATGTTTCCTATTTTGGCTCCAGAAAATTTTTCTTCAATATCTGTAAGGAGAGGATTATTGTACCGTTTATAGTGTTCGGTTGATAGAACACCACCTTGTCTGACTCCTTGCTTTATATTGATAGCACTTGATAGTAGGCCTTCCCATTTTACCACAGATGTTGCCTCTTCATACATGTCTTTCAACAGTAACCATTCCCAATTTGTTATCCCATCCAGAAAAAGGTTTCGCAGTAGAATCTTGAGGTTCACCACATCAAAGGCTTTTCTTGTGTCAAGGGTTGTAAAGAATAATGGTAGCTTCATAGCTTTAGCCTCATTTTGACATTCAGATATGATTAAAGCAGAGTTTATGCAGGAAGTACCTTCTGTGAAGCCTGTCTGTAGCTTGGATTGAGAGGGTTTGAAGATTTCCTTGTGTCTGTTATTCAGAACATGTTCGAAAAGTTTTAATAGAACTGGAGTTACTATGATTCCCCTGTAGTTTCCAGGGTTGTTTGAGTCACCTTTTTTGAAAACAGGGGAGATTATACCTTTTTTAAGGATTTCAGGTACTTTGCCGGCTATAAGTAGGGAGTTTGAAATTTCACGTAGGAGTAGGAGTAGCTGATTTCCACCCTTTTTCAGGTGCTCGGCTGAAAGGCCAAATATATCGAGAGCTTTGTTGTTGTTCAGTTTCCTTACGGCCGATCTTACTTCGCCGATTTCTATTAGTCTGGGGCTGCAGGATTGATTCCTTATGTAGGTTTCTATTTCCTCGCAGATTGTTTCCGCCCGGTGAAGATAACCATCATCAAAGCCTGGATTGTCCAAGGGGTTGGCAAGGGATTGGAAATGATCTGCCCAACCATCTGTTATATTTTCTGTAGTGGTTAATTCTTTACCATTATATACCAGACAGTTTACTGTAGATTTTTCTTTGGATCTTTGGGCGGCATTAAGTTTATAGAATGTTTTGTTGTCTGATGTTTTGGACTCCATTATTTTGACCATATTGTCTTGTCTTCTCTTAGCAGCTTCTTGCCGCTGGATTCTACGGAGGTTATACTTAGCAGCTTTCATGTTTTTTGTTAGAGGGTTAAGGGTACTAGTCGGCCCACCAGCCATTCTCCATTTCCACCAGGTTTGCTTGCTTAGCTTGGCTGCTTGTTGAATTTCCGGGTTGAAAGGTGCTGTTCTATTCTTTAGTTTGCGTTTCTTGTTTGGTATAAACCCAGGTATGCTGTTTTTAGCAGCCTGGTCCAAGGTCTCTTTCAGGGAGAGAATGGTTTCCTGTATGTCTCCTTTCTCCATTGTCTGTCTCATTTTGTCCATATTCTTGTTGATTGTGTTTTGAAAGACATCTATGTTACAGTTATTCCAATTCGGTTTTGGGAGGCTCATAGTTGTTTTCTTCTTGTAAGATGTATCCACATATAGATATGTTGAGATAGCTCTGTGGTCAGAGACGTTTGTCGACTGGTCAGTTTCTAATGTGACTTTTCCAGAGATCTCTCTTGCCAGGTTATTCTTCAGAATGTAATCTAACTCAACGGCTTGCTCATTGTTTTCATGGTGAAAAGTTGGGGTTCCAGATTGTTGGTTGAAAAGAGAGTTCTTGTCTACGAAGCTTTTTAATAGCATGTCCCTTTCGTTCGGGGGATTCCGTGATAAGGAGGCATTAAAGTCGCCACAGACAAAAATTGCATGATTGTGGAATTTCGTACATATTTCTTCAATTTGATCTAGCGAGGAGGTGAAGTCTTCTTTCGTGGTAGATCCTCTGCAGGGTAGGTATACATTAATGATACATAATTTAGGGGATGATTCTGATGTGATAACATTTATTCTATGATTACCATCTGGGTGTTTATTTGTTTTAAGAGTCCAGTTGTTTGGGAATAAAATAGCCGTACCGCCGTATCCCCTGGGGACTTGTAAGGGTGAGATTGGGTCATTTTCATCAACAGCTTTTGCATGTGACTGGAAGTTTGGTGCGAGCCCATCTAGCCTTTCAAGTTGGAATTGATAGAGCCAGTGCTCCTGGAGGCACACTATATTTGAGTTGTGTAGTAGAGTTTGGAGGTACAGATTATTTGAGGAGACGTTCTTTATGTTAAGGGTTGTAAGTTTGATAGGGTTCTTATTTTCAGCTATATATCCCTTCGCTCTGAGGCTCGGCCCTTGGACAAAAAAGACTGATTAGTTTGGTTTCTGTCCATGTTTATGCATCCATCAGTAGGTTTAGGATGAATCGGGGTTGGGAGAGGTTCGGCTCTTGTAACCTGCTGATCAGCACCAAATCGTACTCTCTTAGGAGTGGAGCATAGGCTTATCCTTGGGTGTGCTTTTTGTCGTTTTGTGGCAGGTTTCATGTGCGCCATGGGCTGGGTTTGCAGACTTCTTTTGAATCTTGGTGGAACCTCTCTTCTTGTTTGACTTGTCCTATTTCTGGAAGACTGGTTGTTTACAACAGGTGACAACTGTTCCGGGGGCATTACTTCACTTTGCTCTGGCAGGTTCATTGTTCTGTTTGGAATTAGTATGGGCTCAGTCTGGTTGGGTGGGCCGTGATTGTGAGTCAAAATATTGTCCATTTGTTTAATCCCATGAGGCTGAGGTACTTTTGAATTCATATGCCTTACAGGTTGGGAGTATGGATATGGAGGGGGGTGGTGGAATCTCATGGGGGTTGGTATGAATCCCGGGTTAGGGTTGGGGTAATTGAATTGATTGACAAGTTGGGGTGGTAACAGGTGTGTCTGTAATACGTTACTCATTTGAGTTTCTAGTGCACATAGCCTGGCTTTGAGCATATCATTTTCCAGCTGACTTAGCCTTTCTTGAATCTGGTTGGAGTTTGGTCCATGAGCATTTCTTGGATCTAGGTACCCTTGAGGGTTCAGTGGCGAATTTGCTTGTAACCGTAGGACTTTATTTGAGTTTTCGAGCTCGTCCACTTTCATCTCCAGTCTATGTATTAGGTTGATAACAAAGTCAAGTTGCTGTTGGAGGTCATTGGCTTTTGAATTGTCTTTCTTTTTCTTTACAGGCCTTAGGTTTTTTGTTTGTGGGTTTTGGGGTTGGGGAGAAGGATGAATTGTTAATGTTTCAGGTTCCTGTGATTCTTGCTGGTCATGGACAGTCAGTATTTGAGGAGCATTGGCAGGGTTCACAGGGGGATTTTTATTATTACTGTTATTATGCGTTACGACATCAGGAGTTTGACAGGATACATATAGTTCATTCAAGTTAGAGGGTTCACGAATCTTTGATGTTATACTCTCGTTTTCTATTCCAACAAAAGAAATGTTACTCACTTAACATCTTATAATACAAATAATTTAAGGTTTTTTTTAATTCTTTTTTACCTTCACAGTCAAACACATGGACTGCTTGATTAGAAATTGTATTGAAATTTCTGTTTGATTTAAGAACTATTTTAAAAGTGTAACTTTCCACATTGATATTCATCTAATCAAAACTCATAATGCAATTTTATGATAAAATGTGAAACTGCACTGATCTTTTTAATTCTGATATCAACCTTGACATTATTAGTTGTTTAAAAGTTGTTTGTATTTCACTAACCATAATTACCAATCAAACTCGACCAGGAAGGGAAATCCCCTTTTCATAAATTTCCAAACATTTCTTTTAAACTCGGTGAACAAGGGTGAGGATAACATTGTATCAAATTTTCCTTCTACTGTAGTTATTTCATGTTTTCTAATATAGATTTTCTTTCATAAACGATTGAAAAGGCATTAAAAATAATCGACGGCTTCTACTCATATAATCGGATAGAGATTAATTCGGATAGTTGTTTTACATGTGTCTAAGCCAATCGTAACTAATGTCTTGTGATAGAACTGATCTACATATATAACAAAATTACATATCGATATATGTTTCACAAGTATAAAGGATAATCTGAGTATAATGTTGACCCCAAAACTATTTCTTGCATTGCTACTTTCACTTTCAACCTGTCTATTGTTCTCCAGAGGTGCGTTTCTTAGATTCAGATTCCTAAGAATCTCATTCAGATTTTTAAGATGTAGCGTTTTTTAGATTAAGAATTTTATTTTAAGCTGCTAAATAAGAACCTTAAGATATCTTTATGAGGAAACAAAGGTGCTTTTGTATTGGCTTAAAACAAGTAGCCTTGACGACGTCGAATATTTTCACTCAAAATATTGAAAATTGTTTCTTATGACGTCTCAATAATCTTATTTAGCGGCATTTTTCATCTTGCTATTAAAAACACACCTCAGGTAATTGAAGGGGTGTTACGATAGATAGATAGATAGATAGATAGGTTGATGTATTGTTATTGTGACTGTCACATTATCAATATATCAATTGCAATTCCCAACTTTGATAGCTACCGTGATTGTTTATTCAAATATCGATAGTTTAGATAGTAAACTGATAAATATTCAAAGCTCATGTATACAAAATTTTAATGTTTTCTTGGTCTCTAATGTAAATAAAAAGCATTTTTCCCAAAACCCTCAAATGGGGGTGATTTACCTCAAAATTGAAGCTTGTACCCCCCATTTTTGCAAGCAGCCTTCTTTGTCTAATATACAGGGGGTACATGCATGCTGCAAATTACCCAATTCACCCCCAGATTAAAGCAGCAGTGGGAACAATGAAAAAGAAAGAGAGAGAGGGAGATAAAAAGAGAGAGAGAACATGAGATCAAATAATCCAAAAGTAAGTCCGAGAGGTTATCCTGCTAATTCTCAAAAAATAAATAGTTTATTCTCGTAATAAAGTGAAGCGTAAGGAACATGGAGAACAGGCAGTCAAAGACAGACACATACAAGGTGTTCAGCTATTTTAGGTCAGCATCTGAACTTTGCACGTCTTTAAAAACAAGATGACAAAACATTTCCTTCATGAGAATAAATTTATACAATATTTTGTGAGGGTAACACTTTTAGTTCTGCAGCCAGTCTACCAAGTGGCCCTCTACATTAATAAAACAAATATTTACAAACATCAAAACATAAAAATACATACAAATACAGTTGTTTTTTACGACAAGGGTACAATAAACTGTACAAATGACACAGAGGTCTATGGTGATAAAATTAAATTATCGTTTTAAATAATGTTGTATAGAAAATTATTTTGCTTGTGAGATGCTACGGTGAACAATTAAAAGTTTTGGTTTAATTAACACATTCAAATATGTCGGGATAATTATCATAATAATCTAGTAGAATCCCACTAAGTTCTTCTCTTTAGACTCGTTTTGTAGCAGAACACTGATGAAAATAATAATGAGATCGCACTTATTCCAAGCAACAAGCTGCTTTTCACAGATAATGAAAGGTCCCAAAATATTGTAATGCAAGTTATCGTTTGAAGATTAAGCAAATCTGGATAAGTCTAGATTTAGTTAACCTGATAAGGATAACCTGATAAGGATAAATTATTCACCTCTTTTGTTGTATTTTATTTGGGAAAACGGGATTTCTTTATTTCTCACAGCCGTAGGACTTAATCCAAAAATATGCAGACGATAAATATTGAATGATCTTATCCACCTTATAAGGAAACCTCAGTTAACACTGTTAAGGGTCATTACTTCTCCAATGTTGCAAACATTTATGGGACCATTACCTTAAAGGAGATTAAAGAAGCTCAGAGCATTTTCTTTGTAATGACAGTAAATGACAGGACTAATTTAGAAATTTCTATAGATATTAATTTTGGATATAGTCATAAGATTTGATAATTATATTGTTTACATTGAGTTACATTATAACTGCATAAATTGTATGTTTTGGAGTCATTATATTTAATAAAAAACATGACCAGGGCGTAAATTTGAGCAAACACGAATGAACCATTAAATCAACATGCCTTTGACACATGGGTTCGGTTACATGAAAATTCCAACCGAGAACTGAATATATTTTCATAAACAATGAAATATTTTAACCTCCTCAGCAGCATTTTCATAAAGTTGATAAATTTACATGAAAACTAGATTTTACACAATGTGATTGCTTTTCCTGAAATATTGTGGCCTGGCAGCATAGAATACAGTTGGCACTCTTGTTTAAAAAAAAACATATCATGATATCAATATAGCCTTGTAATTTACAAGCTAGCTTATATGGCAATATAGAAGGGTACTTGCTTACAGACAAAGGGGGTCCTCTGAACCTGGTTCAGCGGCTGATCCAGGATCTTTGTAAAGAGAGTCCGAAACATACAAAAAGGGGGAGGGTGTTTTCGTAGTATTACATAATTTTTACCCTTATTCTGTTTAATCTCAATTTTGCTTAAATAAATTTCCTATTTTTAGACTTATGAAAAAAACTGTCTCGTGTTTTTTTCCACAAAAAGCAAGAAGAAGGCAGGCAGTGTATGCTAAGATCAGACTGCACATCAGTGCATGCAGATCTTAGTTTTATAGTTTGCCAAGACTTTGCTCACAACAGAAATATGTCATGAACAGCTGGAGGGTAAATTGAAATTCTGCATGAAAATGAAATAATTAGGCTTCAGTTGGGGTTCTTTTGAACCCCCGAAAACCCACTTAATCTGCCACTGCAGTCAGTGGTGTAGTTGACTCTGTTGTTGGTTTGACAAACTTAGAAGGTACAAATGTGATTTGGGGCTTGTATTAACCCTTGTCATGCTGAACCCGGAATATTCCTGCTTTGGCAGGAGCTATAGACAATCATCAGCCTGCACATAAGTGCAGTCTGATGTTAGTCTACACCACCTGTTTCTCACTTCCAAACCAGAAATGTCAATAGATTTAGTTTTTCAAATAAAAATTGTACTACAGTTTGGACTTTCAGTCCTTTTTGCCCTTTGATTTTGATGGAAATTTTTCGCCAAAATTAATTCAGCATGACAAGGGTTAATTTCATTATCACTAGAGACATGTATATTATCAAAGGAGATTACATTACATTTCTAGTTTCCACTTGTTAAGTCCATTTTTTGCACTTAAAATGAGCATTTGTACTCCATGTGAATCTCTTTGTAAGTCACAGACCCGCAAACCTCTGTCCATTGAAACCCTGGTTTTGGTTTTAGATTGCAAAGACATCATATTGAAGACAAGATGATCTATGATTTCATCTTAAGTTGTAAAAGGTAAGGACTGAAATACATCTACATATCGCTTAGTGATGGGCAGATTAATTGATTATAATTGATAATCGGTTGGTTTGGTCTTCCTATTGTGATAATCAACTAAGAAATTTCATAATCGATTAATTTGGTCCTAACACATAAATGAAAGCCATTATATTTTGTTTACGGAACTGATATCAGTTTGATGTCTCAGCATGAAACAGTTGTAACTGCCTGTATGTTTATAGGCAGTTACAACTGTTTCTTGCTGAGACATGGGGTTGGTAGAAAATGCAGGATGCGTATTTAGGTCATGCGTTTTAACTAACCTTTCATATTCAATTTTTCAAAGGAATGATACTGGGAGGGCTGTGATAATTTCAAAGAAAACAATTGTACAATTGATCATCAGTTGACTTACTCTTCCAACTAAAAAAACGATTATTGATTGTGATTTGAAACTGATTGCCCAACACTAATATCGATACATAGGGAAACTTAGAAGCACTGCATATTCATACAATGTGATTAGTTTTCACTTAATGAGTCAGTGATTACAATTTTTCAGCTCCACTGGTGGAAGGCCACCGGGTCTATTGTCATGGCTCTGTGTCTGTTTTGCATCTGTCCATGCATCCTTGTGTCAGGTTGTAAACCTTTTCTTTAAAAATCTTTTCCTCAGAAACTATGGGATGAATTTCAACCAAACTTCACAGGAATGATCCTTGGGTAACCTTCTTTCAAAGTTGTTCAAGTTTTTTTTTTATCCAATGGCAAACAAGGCTTTAATGGTCAGGACTAATTTCCATATATGGCAATATATGACTTTTCTCAGAAATTAAGTAATGGATGTCAACCAAATTTGACTGGAATGATCCTTTGGTGACCCTTTATCAGTCTAGACAAAATTGTTGTACTTAGATGAATATGTCTTTTATAGGCGGAGGTCATTTCTTTATTTGTCATATAGTGTGTCTTTAGAAATCATTTTTTTTAGAATCTAATTGATATCAACCAAATTTCACTTGAATGATTCTTTGATGAACCTTTATCACACTGAAAAAAAAAATGTAATTAGATGAAAAATATGTATTAAAGGGCAATTTTCTAGAAAATAAGAGGTCAATTTTCTATATATGTTATTCGTCAATAATGATTTTTTTTTACAGAAATGTTTCAGCATGTGACATTTAAAAACACACATTTACTTGAAATAAACAATCATTTATTTATTAGCTTAAATTTTTGCCTTTTATTTCAGTAGTTTCAGGCCCGTGGAGCAAATCAGCTGCTCAAGCAGCTCTAGTTTTCTCTTCATAACTAAAATCGAACTTTTAGTATGGTCATTTCAATGGCTAGGCACAAACAGTTGTAAATGCCTATATGTCTATTGGCAGTTACAACTGTGTTGCACTGAGCCATCAATTTCATGTCCTTAGATATCTGCAATTTCTCTGAAAATTTTTTTTTTAAAAGGTTTTTTGATAAAAAAATGGGAGAAATATGGAAACAGGATACATGTTTATATAAACCCTTCTCAGGGTTCAACACTACAGGGAGTCGTGGAGTCCAAGACTCCTTATTTCTAGGCTGGACTCCTTTATTTTGCAAGTTAGGAGTCCGTTAGTCCCCTTCATCATATGATAAAAGGTTGACAAGCAAATCACGGGTTTGGTGCAAGACTGTAGTAGGTGTATATACAATGTGTATACACTTACTACAGTCTTGCACCGAACCCTCGATTAATGAGCAGAGAAGCTTCTTTGTCAACCCTTTCAAAATTTTAGATTTGTTCAATATTTTGTGACAAAACTATTGTAGAAAATTACAAATTGCTTTTTAGCTCACCTGAGCACAACGTGCTCAAGTGAGCTATTGTGATCACCTTTCGTCCGTTAACAATTTCTTTAAATGACATCTTCTCCTAAACTACTTGGCCGATTTTAACCAAACTTGGCAGAAATGTTCCTTAGGTGATCCCCTTTAAGAATTGCTAAAAGAAATGAAATCGTTGAAAAAATCTGGTTGCTATGGCAACCAAAGAAAAAAATTAAAGAAAATCTTTAAAATTCTTCTTCTTCTGAACAAGCAGTCCTACAGCCTTGAAATTTGGCATGGATGATCAGCTCATAGACCTTAATAAAAATAGCTAAAGTCATATCTGTTGGGCCACCAGTTGCTGAGCACCAGGGGGGAGGGGGTAGTACTTTGGGAAAATTTTGTTATCTTTTACCTTCATCTTCTACTGACCATAAAGCCCTACAGCCTTGAAATTTGGCATGGATGATCAGCTCATAGACCTTAATAAAAATAGCTAAAATCTTATCTGTAGGGCCACCAGGTGCGGAGCACCAGGGGGGAGGGGGTAGTACTTTTGTGAAAATTTTGTAATCTTTAACCTTCTTCTTCTGATGAACCAGGAGCCCGACAAATTTGAATATTGGCATGGTTGATCAGCATATGGACCTTAATAAAAAAAGAAAAAATCATGACTGTAGATTCACCAGGTGCGGAGCACCAGGGGGGAGAGGGGGTAGTACTTTTGTGAAAATTTTGTAACTTTAACCTTCATCTTCTAATGAACAAGGAGCCCTACAGACTTGAAAATTGTCATGGAGGTTCAGCTCATAGAGCTTAATAAAAATAGCTAAAATCATGACTGTAATGCCACCATGTGGGGAGCACCGGGGGGGGGGGGGGGAGGGGGTAGTACTCTTGTGAAAATTTTGTAAGTTTAACCTTCATCTTCTAATGAACAAGGAGCCCTACAGACTTGAAAATTGGCATGGAGGATCAGCTCATAGACCTTAATAAAAATAGCTAAAATCATGACTGTAATGCCACCATGTGGGGAGCACCAGGGGGAAGGGGGTAGTACTTTTGTGAAAATTTTGTAACTTTAACCGTCATCTTCTAATGAACCAGGAGCCCTACAGATTTAATATTGGCATGGATGATAAGCATATGAATCTGAAATAAAATAGCTAAAATCATGAATGTAGGGCCACCAGATGCGGAGCATTAGGGGGGAGGGGGTAGTACTTTGGATCAATTTTGAAATCTTTAACCTTATTCTTCTCCTGGATCAGGAACCTTACAGACTTGAAAATTGTCATTGGTGATCAATATATTGACATAAATAGAAATAGCTAAAATCATGACTGTAGGGTTACCAGGTGCTGAGTGTCTTGGGGAGGGGGTAGTACTTTGGATCATTTTTGAAAGCTTTAAACTTCTTCTAATGAACCAGGAGTCCTACAGACTTGAAAATTGGTATGGATGATCAGCACATTTAATTAGCTAAAATCATGACTATAGATTCACCAGGTGCAGAGCATCTTTGGGGAGGGGGGGGAGTGCTTTGTTGAGAATTTTGAATATCTACAGCCTTTATATTTGACATGGATTGATCAACTCATTAAAGAAAACTTTATAAGTCTTGGACTCAGCCTGTATATCTGGCATAGATTAGCTGATCACAGACCTTTTATGAAAATAAGCTTAAATGAATAATGACCAGGGGAGGAGCAGGGGGGGGGGGGGGGGGGGAAAGGATTATTTCAAATGTTATCTGATTGAATAAGTGAAAATCTCTTTTTCTGTGGTTGCATGGACATACCTAGGTAATGAAGCTTTTTTCTCAGGTGAGCGGACCCAGGGCCAACGGCCCTCTTGTATCAAGTAATTTCTCTTTTCCTTAATAGTTTGCTTTGCAGTACAAAATAATGGACTACTTACTTTTAAATTGGACTCCTTCGTTTTGTAAGTTGGTAGTCTGCTTAACTGCGTACTCACAGAAGTTAGTGTCAGACCCTGCTTTTCATGCTGTTCAGGAGATACTTCTTCTCTGCTTAAATCTTTGGCAGACCATATGGAATAAAATAAGCCGCCACCATAGCACAGTTGGTTAGGCATAAGACTTTCAATCTTGAAGTCGTGGGTTCGATCCCCGGTGGCGGCAAATATCCTTTCCGACGTTTGTCTCTCACCAATGGGTAGATAATCGTAAACCTATGTGAGATAGCAGTCGGAGGCTAGGAAAGGGTGTAATGGTAGTACAGGTGAAAGAAATACCAGGAATCCATTGTTAGGTGCTACGGCCGCCGCAATATAACTGTGAAATTGTTGAAAGCGGCGTAAAGCCCATTCAAAAAAACATGGAATAAAATTGGTCTACACAGAAATTTGGGCTTGCTCTTAGCTTATAATGCATCCTTTCCACTGAATATTATGGGAAAACTTGAACCAGGGTGGTTGAAATTCAGGGTTTGATACTAACATCTGTGAGTGAGGAGACAAGTGGACTCCCAATTTATGAAATCAGTGAGTCCATACTAATAGTAAGGAATCCAAATTTTTAGCTCCACTGGCCGAAGGCCAGCGAGCTATTGTCATGGCGAGGTGTCCGTCGTGCGTCCGTGCATGTGTGTGTGTGTAAACTTTTCTTTAAACATCTTCTCCTCCTAAACCAAAGAGTGGATTTTTACGAAACTTGGCCAGAATGTTCCTTGGGTGACCCTCTTTTATAGTTGTTCAAGAAATTTGGATTGATCCCCAAATATGGGCGTGGCAAGGCGGGGCTTATTTTGACCGCAAATCTTTGATTGACATCTCCTCCTGAACCACTGAGCCAATTTCAATGAAACTTTACCAGAATGTTCCTTGGGTGACCCTCTTCTAAGGTTGTGCAAGAAATTTGGATTGACCCCCAAATATGGGCATGGCAGGTGGGGCTTATTTTGACCCCGAAATATTTGAATGACATCTCCTCCTGAACCATTGGGCAGATTTCAATGAAACTTTACCAGAATGTTCCTTGGGTGACCCTCTTCTAAAGTTGTTCAAGAAATTTGGATTGACCCCCAAATATAGGCGTGGCAGGGCGGGGCTTATTTTGACCCTGAAATCTTTGAACTTCATCCTCTCCTGAACCATTAGGCCGATTTCAATGAAACTTTACCAGAATGTTCCTTGGGTGACCCTCTTCTAAAGTTGTTCAAGAAATTTGGATTGGATGAGATCCACTGGATCAATAAAATTCAGGTGAGCGGTTAAGGGCCATTCTAGTCCTCTTGTTTCAAAGTGATATCCAAATAGTTTTCCTCCTTGTAATTTTACTTATTAGTTAAATAAGTTCATTTCTTCATAAGTCATTTTCAACTTAGAAAAAGTTGGTATTCCTTCTGAATGCTGTTTACCTTCATTACCTTCTATTTTCAATATCTCTCTTTCAAATCTTGAGATTTTTAAGCCAGTGGAGTGATTCAGGCCCTCTTGGGCCTCTTGTTATACTAGGTACAAGCAATTTTCCTTCTCCACAATATTACTTCCAAAAATATATATTCTCATTTATGATAAAGGAGTCTATCATACTCCTAAATTACGAAATGAGAGAATCCAGCCTTTGAATTAAGAGTCTTAGACTCCCAGACGCCCCTTAGTATTAAGCCGTGACATACTTGAAAATCGACAATATGTTTTACACTAAATATACATTCAGCAGTAAGTGGGTTTTAATTGTAAGATAAACACATGAATATGCTTTTCTACAGATCATCAAACAAATCTTTCTACTATTTTCTCAGTTTGATTGTGTTTTATCCTTCATGTGCAATTTCAAGGTCTGGTCCCATACATGTATGCTAGAAGTAAAAGGATTTCCCCCCAACATATATTACCGATTATGTCCTACTTTATTTTAGACTCACTATGCCTCTGACTCAAGGTAGAATGCAGACTGATCAGGAGATGAAAATAAGACTCAATATGGATAAACTAAATGAAAATATAGATGCCAAGGAGCTCACAGATTATTTTATCCAAGAAGAAATCTTTGATTTTCCTGACGTAGAACTGATCAATGGATGTTCACCTAACACCAGATCGCGGAGAAATCAATGTTTCTTCGATTTTCTGTTTGACTCTGGAGCTAGGGCCTTTGATGTTTTCTTGCAGGCACTTAAACACCAGCGACAAGAATACCTAGCTGATGTAATTCTGAATACAAATATGGCAGATTATAATCCACAAAGTTCAGGTTATTATTTTATATTTAATTCTCATGCTGCAAGGCTGAAAGTAAACTCACAAAAGTAAACTCATATTTTCATTAAATACATAGAAGATTATTGCTTTTTGCAGTGTTTTGTCATTGCATCTTTTAGTAAGTGAACAAGAAATAAACATATATTCACGAGTGGCAGAGTCATAATGATGCTCAGTGTGGGTGTCCATTTGTCCATCAGTCTGTCCCATTTTGTCTGGATAACTACTTTTTAGCTCACCTGAGCACGAAGTGGTCAAGGGAGCTGTTGTGATCTATCAATGTCCGTCTGCCTGTCCATCACGGCGTCAACACATCTTTAAACCACATCTCCTCCTAAACCTTTAAGTCAAAATCAACCAAACTTGGCAGAAATATTCCTTTGGTGGTCCCTTGTAAAAATTGCTTTAAGAATTAAAATCCATGAAAAACTCTGGTTGCCGTGGCATTGGGTATTGGGCTCAAGCTCAAATGACAATTTTCTTGTTTACACTCTAGTGGCCACAAATATGGCCCAATCTCTATGAAACTTGGTCTGAATATTTGTCAGGTCACAAAAGGATGAATCCTTACAAAAATTGAAAGGATCCATGTCAAATCACAGGAAAAGAGGCCTTAATGACAATTTTCTTGTTTACACTCTAGAAGCCACAAATATCATCCAATTTTAATGAAACTTTGTCAGAATGTTTGTTAGGTCATGAGGATGAACTCTAACTAAAAAGGGAAGGATACATGCTATATCTCAGGAAAAGGGGCCTTAATGATAATTTTCTGTGTTTATGCTCTACTGGCCACAAATATTGTCCAATCTTCATGAAACTTGATCAGAATGTTTGCCGGGTCACAAAGATGAAGCCTATGGAAAATGGGAAGGATTTGTGCCTTGTCATGGGAAAAGGGACCTTAATGACAATTTTCTTGTTCACACTCTAGTGGCCACAAAAATGGCCCAATCTTCATGAAACTTGGTCAGAATTTTTGTCAGGTCTCAAGGATGAACCCTAATGAAAATGGAAAGGATCCATGCCATATCACAGGAAAAGGGGCCTTAATGACAATGTTTTTGTTTATACTGTAGTAGAAGCCACAAATATGGTCCAATCATCATGAAACTTGGTCAGAATGTTTGTAAGGTCATGGGGATGAACTCTAATGAAAATATGGAGGATCCATGCCATATCACGGGAAAAGGGGCCTTAATGACAATATTCTTGTAAGAGCTCCAGACGCAACAAATATGGTCCAATCTTCATGAAACTTGAACAGAATGTTTGCCAGGAAACAAGAATGAACTCTGTTGAAAATTGGAAGGATTCATGCAATATCACAGAAAAAGTCTTAATGATAATTTACTTGAAATAACTCAAATGGCCACAAATATGGCCCAAACTTTGTGAAACTTGGTTTTATGTAGAAATAATCTTCTTTTTGACAACTGCCTTTTTAGCTCACCTAAGCACAAAGTGCTTAAGTGAGCTATTATGTTCATACAATGTCCGGTGTCTGTCGCCAGTTGTCCGTCGTGTGTCATCTGTTGTCTGTCGTGCATTGTCTGTTGTCCACAATTTTTTTAAAAACATCTCCTCCTTCTTAACCGGTGGGCCAATTTTGATAAAACTTGGCAGGGATGTTCCTTTGGTTAAGCTCTACCAAAGTTGTTCAAATAAATGAAATCAACCATTAACTTTCCCTTTACCCTTATCAAAAAGGGTGAAAATAGGATAATCTTCAAAAATCTTCTTCTCTGAAACCAGAAGGCAGACAGCTTTCCTATTTGGTATTTAGCATCATCTAGTGGACCTCTACCAAGTTTGTTCATATCATGACCCTGGGGTCATTTTTGGGCTCCGCCTGGGTGTAACCAATAAGGGAAAATCTTCAAAAAACTTCTTCTCTGAAACCAGAGGGCAGACAGCTTTCATATTTTGTGTGTAGCATCATCTTGTGGACCTCTACTAAGTTTCTTTATATCAAGACCCTGGAGTCAAAATTGGGCTTTACCCAGGCACATCCCTTTTAGCTCTTCTGAGCATGAACGGTAAAAAAAAGAAAATCTTCGAAAATCTTCTTCTCTGAAACCAGATGGCAGACAGCTTTCATATTTGGTATGTAGCATCATCTAGTAGACCTCTGCCAAGTTTGTTCATATCAAGACCCTGGGATTATATTTGGGCTCCATCCAGGTGCACCCCTTTTAGCTCATCTGAGCAAGATGGGTGAAAATAGGATAATCTTCAGAAATCTTCTCTGAAACCAAAAGCAGACAGCTTTCATATTCAGTTAGTAGCATTATCTAATGTACCTCTATCAAGTTTGTTCATATCAAGAGCCTGAGGTCACATTTGGGCACTCTGGTGCATCCCTTTTTACATAGAATCAAAGAGGGAAAAGACATATCCTTCTAGCCCTTGGCTGAAAATATTCCATGATATTGATCTTAAGTAGAATTAATCTCTTTGTTGACATATGCTTATATAATTAATGTGATGTCCCATTGATCAAAGAGACCCAGGTGAGCAATCTAGGACCATCATGGTCCTCTTGTTGATTAATAGATAGGTTTCTGAATAACTTTACATAATTGTTCTCTATCATGAGAAGATATATGCTGTTTAATATAAATTCAAAGAAAGTTCCAAGGTCACATGATTAGTTCAAATGTAAAACATAAGCTCGTCTGGAGCATAGCTCCTGCATTTATGAATTGGTTTCCAAATTACTTTGCATAATTATTCTCCCTCATGATAAGATGTGTAATTTGAATGTAATAGTATTTCATAAAAGTTTAAAGGTCACAACTCAAGGTCAAATGTAAAACAAGAGCTTGTTTGGAGCACAGCTCCTGCATTTATGAATGGGTTTCAAAATAACTTGGCACAAATATTCTCCCACATGAGAAGATGTACTCTTTGAATTTGATAGTATTTCATATGAACCAGTATGTGACATTTCCAACAAATTCACGAGTGCGCATAGCAAAGCCTCTGGTCAGCCTGTGCATCCACATTTGGAAGAAATTTTCAGATAGATCAAAGTTCAAGATCAATTATTTGAGGCTGTAGTCAAATTTTTGTGGGCTTGACAGACACTCGTCCTCTTACAACCACCAAGTTTGGATAAATTCTCATAAGCATGGCATTTTAGTTGGCAAAATGATAACATCATCAGTGTAATGTGCCTAACTTAGATAACATCAAATAGGGTTATAAGAACAAAAGCAAGGTGAACCTTTTTGACGATTTCACTTGTTTATGGAGTGAATTTTTCACATTGTAATCCACAGAGAATTTTTTTGAAATCATGTAGGGATTTAAACAGGCATAATGAAAATAGATTTAACCATGACGTAAGAACTAATTATTAATCCTTCATTATTTTATATTATTTAAACAAAATCACTTTGATGAATAGACTCCAAAACAATGCCAATATGTGTTATGTTATCACATGTAATCAGATGTAATCAGGATTGCACTGTTAAAGTAGTTGTAATTGTTATCATTTACATGGGAAAACTGTATAATCATAATGTAATCTGCAATCATAGAATTCGAAAGTAACTGTAATCATAATCAATTACTTTGGCATGTAATCTGCCTCACGTCTGATACATACATATCTATCTACTCTCAGAAAAATATTACATACATTTAACCTGTCATGCTAAAGGGAACCTTATGGATCCAGCAAAGGGTAATTCAGAAGGCTCATTTAAACATATAAGAGCTTGAAAAAAAAATATTTATTTAAAGGTTAATGTCTTCCAACTGACAATGACTCATAGGAGCATAGTCAGTACATTCATATAATATCCTTGCAACTTTTTATTATGCAAATATATATGTTAGTAATTTTTTGTAACTGTTTGTGTATTTTATCATGCAATGAAGCCTGTATTACCCTGATAACACCTGCCTGATAACATAACATGATATCAGTCAGTCCATTTTTAGAAACAATTTGCATACACTTTCACCTGAATTTCTTTGATTTTTAAGGGTTTATTATAATTGGGGGCTGAAATTGATTGCATGATAAATAGAAAAACACGTTAGTGTCTTAAAATATCATGTTATCTGGTCTCTGCTGCGAGAAATTATCATGACTCGGCAGAGCCTCGTCCTGATAAATTCTCCCAACCTCGACCAGATAACATTGTTATTTTTAGACACTAACATATTATTCTCTATTTAGATCCTGCACAGTGGATTTATACAGTACCAAAAAGAACTGCTGAACTAGCAGACAAAGATCTGGCTCGTCTGTGTAAAACTCTCGGAGCAAACTGGGAAATGGCCATGTATGAGCTAGGACTCAAACAAAATGAGGTGTGGAGGTGTAAGGAAGATAATAGAAATTCTGTGTTACTTCAAATATATCATGCATTGTCATTGTGGAGAAGGAAAAAAGGACGAAATGCCAATCTTGAGACGTTGGTGAATGCCATCAGTAAATGTGACTGTGTTGAAATAGACTGGGAGGAAATGAAGGCGGTAGCGGCAAACTTATAGCGATTTTGCCATGGGGCAGCCGCAACCAAAATGTCATATCTACAGCTTGAAACAACCAAAATGCCATATCTACAGCATGAAACAACCAAAATGCCATATCTACAGCTTGAAACAACCAAAATTCCATATCTACAGCTTGAAAGAACTAAAATGCTATATCTACAGCTTGAAACAACCAAAATTCCATATCCACAGCTTGAAACAACCGAAATTCCATATCTGCAGCTTGAAACAAGCTGTGGATATGGCATTTTGTTGTCAACCAATGATATGTGACTTTCTGTCCCACCCATTCAAATTGACCAATCACTGTTGGTAATTTAAAATCCATTGACCAATCAATTCTTTGTTTGCACTGAAAGTACAATGCTGCCCTATGCCATTTTCTGCCATTGATGTAAAACATTCTCGAAGATAGGCTATTTAGAAATTGAAACTAGTTCTACAGCTTGAGTTACATTGTTCATCCTCTTAAGCATTGTAATTATAGCTTTAGTTACAATGGTTAGGTTTACAACAATTTGCTCTTTAAATGGCCACATATTTTTTCAGACAAATGACCTGTAAATATCAAGAATTGTCAGGAAGCTTGGCTATGTATTGGTTTATAGAGGGGTCTTGTTTGAAACAATGTATTGTGAATATATACATGTATGTGGCCTGTCACACAAAAAGAGGACATCTTGGAACTTGGTAAAATGAATGTTTGAAAAAGGTTTTAGGCCTTTAAGGTCAACTGAACCTTTCATCTGAAAAATTCAAATACACAAAGGCAGAATGAGCTGCCTAGATTCAGAAAACCATTTAATTGTGAAAAGTTTCAATCCTAGTCAGTCTGTGCATTCAATGCAGTCTGGCCAGGGTTGACACTTTATGCAATATCCAGATGGTCCCTTTTTGCAAGGTCGGACACATGTTTATGAGCAGTAATACTAGACTATAATTTGCCATAACTCTTCAAAAGATATATGGCCCTGTGTGTGACATTGCCAACAATTCCATAAGTTTATGCACCAATTGCATAAAATGATATTGAGCAACTTGAACATCTATACAATGAGAAAATTGGCTGATTGAAATAAGTCTGTGTGATTAGCTTTTTTCAGAGGGAATATCAAAGACTCTGACCAGACTGTGCAGTTGCGCAGAGAATGTACTTTTCCCTTAGTAGAAATTATTTGATGTCAAATACAGGCTCATATGAAAGATATGTAACACTGGTCCAAACATTTGATAAGATAATGGAAGAGATGACATTATTTGACATTATTTGACAAAGGACGCTATTTGTAACAAGGAAAAATTTATATCAATGAATTTCAAGAATTTTGTCTATTTAATCCAAATTTATATCACATATAATTGATATCACATATCAAAGATGATATTTGAAATAGATGATCACAATTGTACCCATTTGATACCAAATATATTGAACTTGTCATATAAAACAGATAAAAACTCAGCAAAGACTGTCTTTCATCTGTTTATCTCCTTGATTTATAAATAGGTATTTCAAGACCTCTCTTTCAATATTCTTCATTTTCAAAAATACCTACAATTGTTACTAGCTCACTAACATCAGCACTTTGTACCCGTAGATATGCATTCAGCACTGTAGAAATGATAAGAAATACAAATCTTGAATTATTTCTAGGGACCAACCCTTTTACTAAGACAGCGTCCTGAAATTATGGTTTTCGAAGATGGAAATTAAGACGACCTAGACCTTTGACCCTCATAAACCAGGGGCCAGGACCAGGTTTTACTAACTCCTTATGACAAAATTAATCGTATGACAAAATCACAAATTGTATCTGCTGTTTGCATTCTTTGTTAGATTCTGCATTGCAAAATGATTCCAATGAGATGATGCATGACAGAATCTCATATTAAGTTACTGTTGAAGAAGCGTCTTTAATTTTTGACTTACTCAAAAAATATTCGTTAGATGGTCAGTAAAACAGCCCCAAAGTACTCCAAGTTTAAGACTCAGATCAGCTTATGCATACTCACAGTCTGATTACAGCCTTCAATATGCAATTTGTTGGTAGTTATTGAACAAATTTCATTTTGAACAATCTGAATATCACTAGAATTGCACTCTCTTGAACAGTCTAGGTTGTTCATGTCCCAGTTAAATAATCTTGAATACTTTTACAAGCAATTTCTCCTATTCCGACAATTTTTTTTCACCAATTAATCATGATGATCTTTGAATGTCCGTCATCCGTCGTCATGCGTTAACAGTTGAAGTGTTTACACTCTAGACGCCACAATTATTGTCCAATCTTCATGAAACTTGGACAGAATGTTTGTCAGGTCACAAGGAAGGTTTCGTACCATATCACGGAAAAGGGGCCTTAATGACAATTTTCTTGTTGACATTCTAGAGGCCACAAATATGGCCCAATCTTCATGAAACTTGGTCATAATTGTTAGTCAGGTCACAAGGATGAACCCTATTGAAAATGGGAAGGATCTGTGCCATATCACGGAAAAAGGGGCCTTAATGACAATTATCTTGTTGACACTCTAGAGGCCACAAATATGGTCCCATCTTCATGAAACTTGGTCATAAAGTTTGTCAGTTTACAAGGACAACCCCTAATGAAAATGGGAAGGATTCATGCCATATCACAGGAAAAAGAGCCTTAATGACAATTTTCTTGTTTACACTCTAGAGGCCACAAATATGGTCTAATCTTCATGAAACTTGGTCATAATGTTTAACAGGTCAAGAGGATGAACTCTATTAAAAATAGAAAGGATCCATGCTATGTCACAGGAAAAGGGGCCTTAATGACAATTTTCTTGTTTTCACTCTAGAATCCACAAATATTATCAATTCTCCATGAATTTTGTCAGAATGTTTGTCAGGTCACAATGATTACCCTATTGAAAATGGGAAGGATCAGTGCCATATCACAGAAAGAAAGTACAATTATGACCTTTGCTTGAAAATTTGCTTATCATTAAATGAGACAAAGATACGAAGGTGAGCAATATAGGACCATCATGGTCCTCTTGTTTCATATAGCACCACACTTTTCTTTCTCTTAGCTACAACCATTTTCAGTTAGGACCAGTCAGACAGATAAAAAACAGGAAAAGGTTAATTGCATCGAAATTGCTTTTCATTATGCACATGTAATTGTTTTAAATTTCTCAGAAGGACTAAAAAAGTTCTGCCCTGTGTTCAGGTTTAAAAAGCATAAGCAATCACCCCAGAAATGGTACTGTGCATAAGCAAGTAAAGTGTATCAAATTCTTCCAAACTTGTGTTGCTCAGTTGGGATTCATTATCCGAAATGGAGGGAAGGTTTTTAGAGTGAGCCATCAATCAGATCTATTATAATGGCCAGATGACAAAAACTCTTGGATTAGGTAGATCTACACTAGGCACCAAACGAATTCCCCTTGGTGTTTTGAAATCTAAAGATATTAGATGTTAATTTTTTGCTATTTACACATTTAAGCATGATACTTAAGTTACATACACAAAAAAAATAAAAATAAAACCATTTCAGTGTTTTGTTGTTGATTTTTCCATTACAAAGCAAATGTTGTGACTGACCTTATTGGATAGAAATTATAGTTTAAATTATTAAGTGATGATGATCTTGATCATTTTGGGTATAAACCTGAGTGTGTTCGTTACAAATGTAGCCAGGTTGAGTATAAGGGGTGTTTGTACTGCCTTGCCGTACAAGCTAGCTTTTATAACGACGTGGTAGAGCACTCCCTTTTGGATGTAGATGTCCCGAGTTCTAATCCCAATGGAGTCGAATAATTATCTGTGTGTTACATTTGGCACCCACTGGAATTTAATCACAAGGTGGTGGTTATGTGATTAGGTAGTTGATGATGTTGAATTGAGAAGATTCATAGAAGAATCTTAATTGTCGAGTGGGTGTATGTAGCTGGGTTGAGTATAAGGGGTGTTTGTACTGCCTTGCAATACAAGCTAGCTTTTATAGCTACATTGTAGATCTCTGGCTTTGGGACGTAGAAGTCCCAAGTTTGAATCCCAATGGAGTGGAATATTTATCTGCGGGTTGCACAAATAAGATTTTAAAGAATCTAAAAAATTCTATTCAGGATAAACCGCTCCTCCCATCATAGAATTTCAACTGAGTTGTGCTAGATATCCTGATTACAAATCTAAATATTCTTTAAAATCTAAATACTAAGGAAATGCACCTCCATTTTGAAATTCGAGAAGTTACTGTTTGCCAACATTATTTCATTTCCGCCAAAGTCAATTTATATTCTACCCAAAAGTAGGAAGGTAATAATAGCAAAAGGTACGATGACAGTAGATCAATTGGTGAGTGTTTTCTATTCTATGTGCCTACATAACGAGGGGACAGTGCAACACTATTGTAAAGGCCTATAAATATATAGGCATTTACAATAGTGTGGCACTGACCCCTCGAATTAAGTACAGGTACTTTCAATGGTTTCACTCTTCCTATTGTAGGTAACTATAAATTACAGGCATTTACAATTTTTTAGCTCGACTATTCGAAGAATAGGGGGGCTATTCCAGTCACGTCGGCGTCGGCGTAATGCTTTGGTTAAGTTTTTACGTGCAAGTGTTTAAAATCTCTGTTTCTATCAAAGCTATTGCTTAGAAACTTTGCACATGCTTCTGTGACCATAATATCAGCATCTAGACAAAGATTCATTACTCTGATATTGAATTTAGTGGAATTTTAACCCTTTTCGGACTTAGAAATCTTGGTTAAGTTTTTACGTGCAAATGTTGTTTATCTGAAATATTTCTGTTTCTATAAAAGCAATTGCTTTGCAACTTTACACATGTTTCGGTGACCATAATATCAGCCTCTTGACAAAGATTCATTACTCTGATATTGAATTTAATGGAATTTTAACCCTTTTCGGACTTAGAAAATCTTGGTTAAGTTTTTACGTGCAAATGTTGTATTTCTGTAATATCTCTATTTCTACTAAAGTTATTGCTTTTGAAACTTTGCACATGCTTCTGTGACCATAATATCAGCCTCTAGACAAAGATTCAATACTCTGATTTTGAATTAAGTGGAATTTTAACCCTTTTCGGACTTAGAAATATTGGTTAAGTTTTTACGTGCAAATGTTGTACATCAGTTATAGCTCTATTTCTACATAGGCTTTTGCTTGGAAACTCAGCACATGCTTCTGTTACCATAATATCAGCCTCTTGTAAAAGATTTATTACTCTGATATCGAATTTAGTGGAATTTTAACCTTTTTCAGACTCAGAAATTCTTGGTTAAGTTTTTACGTGCAAATGTTGTACATCAGTTATATCTCTAATTCTATTAAAGCTATTGCTTTCAAACTTTGAACATGCTTCAATGATCATAACAACAGACTCTCAATAAAGATTCAATTCTCTGGTATAGAATTTAGTGGAGTTTTAACCCTTTATGGACTTAGAAATTCTTGGTTAAGGTTTTACGTGCAAATGTTGTATTTCTGTAATATCTCTATTTCTACTATAGCTGTTGCTTGGAAACTTTACACATGCTTCTTTGACCATAATATTAGCCCACAGAAAAAGATTCATTACTCTGATATTTAATTTAGTGGAATTTTAACCCTTTTCTGCCTTAAAAATCTTGGTTATGTTTTTATGTGCAACTGTTTTATGTTAGTTGTATCTCTGTTCCTACTAAAGCTATTGCTTTGAAACTCTGCACATGCTTCTGTGACCATAATATCAGCCTCTAGACAAAGATTCTTTTCTCTTGACTTTCATTTTAATGAATTTCCAATGTCGATATTGATTTGCTGTTACTATCCAGCACTAGGAATAGTCGAGCTTTGCTGTCCTCCAACAGCTCTTGTTTACACTTTCCCATCAATATACAATGTAACTTTAGAATGCAATTTCATTTTAATAGAAAAAGCTTATTCAGTTCTATCTGCACCACTTTACTTTATTGAGCATGAAGTGCAAAGTGAGCTGTAGTCATGGGTCATTGCTGATTTTCCAGTAAGAAAATTCTAAAACATACATAAGGCCTATTTTTGTTGAATCCTCTTTCAATAAGCTAGGAATTTATGGCATAACATAAATTCTATTTATGAGCAGTGGTAACGTTTAAAAAAATTGAAACATATATAAGGCTAATTTTTGTTGAGCTCACTTTCAGTGAGTTAGGAATTTATGGTATAACATAAATTCATTTTTAGCTTGGCTGTTTTCGGAGAAACCTTAGGTATTGCTATAGCCTTTGTGTCGTTGTCATCGTCATTGTCATAGTTGTTGTGCAAAAACTTTGACATTTTGTGATATCTCTGGTTCTACTGAAAGCATTTACTTGAAACTTGGCGCACATGTTCACCATCAAAAGAGCAACCTGTACTATCAAGGAGGATAACTCTAGATGCATTTTGAACAAATTATGCCCCTTTTTTGACTTAGATTTTTTCCCACCATCCAGCACTCAACAGCCGAGTGTAGGCACCCGTAGGCGGTGCTCTTGTTATGAGCAGTGATAATGGTTTAAGATTCTATGTCATATATTCGGCCTAATTTTGTTAAGATCTCTCTCAATGTGCCATGAATAATGAAGTATAACTTGATTTTTTTTTAAGCAATGATAACGGTTCATTTGTATACAATTACAGGTCAAATAAGCAAATTCAGGTTATAGTTGTTACTTCAATACCTTGTTGCTATAAGGGATAGTTACCAACACCAGTCCTCAAGCCTGTAAATTCTACTGAGGACTGGTAGAACCTGCCATTTTGCATACTAATGCCCATGTTCCCCAAGTACATCTTTGTAAAGGTACTGTAAACGGCTTTATATTAGTGGTATCCACATTTGGGGATTTTCGGTTTCGATTTTTTGGCCGTGATTTATTTTGGCGCAACTTACATGCACCGCCAAAATAAAAGGCCTGAACTATTTTTCATTTATTGTCGGTCTAAACGATGAAAGTATAGGAAGGGTAACTTTCTAGAGTTGTGTCAGCTTTATACACACTAAGCAGTAGTTTGTTTTTGTACCTTTCGTAAGAGTAATAACTTGTGTACAAGTTTTTCACACATTTTGGCCTTGATTGGCAGTACAATATATCAACCAACTTGAATCTGGAATCTTTAAACAAATGTAAACGTTGTCAGACTATTTTACTTTTCAAATTCGAAAAAAAGTATGGCCTTCACGTCTTTGATATAAAGTTAATTAAAAATGACTTAAATGTACATCACCCAATACTATATTTTCCTTATAGGAAAGGTACTTTTCATTTGATAATGACAAATATTGGCAATGAATTAATTTTGGCGCATCTAAGCTTTACCGCCAATGTAGCCAAAATAAAACCACCGCCAAAATAACCCCGTTAACAGTATGTGATTTTGAAATTGAGACAATCAATATGTAGTTTGAGGTGTCAGTGTAAATACCTGAATTTATATGGGTATAATTTACAATAGTTGCATTAACCCTCATCCTACTAGATCAAAATTCAGCCTTGCATTCAGGATGACAAAACTGTTTGAGAATTATACCCTTCTTTGTATATGAGCTTGCATGTAATTCTGGCTATAATTAGCAGATAATTTGCACCACCTTTTCATCCTAAATGCAGGGCTGATTTTACAAACCTGCAAAACTTTTTTGACATTTCTACCTTACAAATCCAGATCTACCTCAATTATTCCACACAGTAATTTAGTAGAAATTAGACGGTGTATGCTCAGATCATACAGCCCGTTTAGCTCAGTTGGTACAGAACAGGACTTCAAAACCATTGAAGTTCAACACTTTTGGTTCAATTCCCAGGCTGGCACACTCACAAACTACTCTTTTGGATGAGACATTAAACCAAGGTCCCATGAGATGGTACTTTACACCTAGGACTATCTTACACTATCCCCCATAACAACTAATCGTCCTCAAGGGCGTCACTCATATGGGCATGTGCTACGGTAGCAATCCATTAATAAGCAGAAATACACACACATCATTCAGCACATTTGTGCATGCCGATCTTGGTCTAAACTGTCTGCAAAATCTTTTTGTATAGCAGAAATATGTTGTGATAAGTTACAGTGTATTGATTGAATGGAGTTTTACGTCGCTTATAACACCCAGTGGTGTTCACTTTTACCTCTTGGAATAACATCTCTTCAACAACTTATCAAATGTGAATAAAACTTTTCCAAAAAGTTACTTAGATACTTTTTTGAAATTGTTATTGTTTTGTGTCTACAACTATGTATTTTGCAAAAACATGACATTTTGATAATTGAGGATGGGTGCAATGTTTGAGGGGCATTTAACAGGGAACAAGTTGTATAAAAGATAACCATTGGTTAAATTTTCACCAGAATCTATTTTCATCCAACCAGGGTTGTACAATTGAAGCAACAAACCTGATTGGTTGAAATTAACTGAAGTTGAGGTCTCCCTTTATTCAATTTGCTTATCTTTTTACATACATGGTCTATTATTATAGGGTTAATTCATGTTTTTGAGGGTGTTAACATTTGCAGAGACCCAAAAAATGGTTTAACACCCTCGTGCATGTTAAAGCATTATGAGGGTCTCTGCAAATGTTAACGCTTGAAAAAAGCTTGAATTGATGCTATTATTGCATAAAAAGATAGATAAGAGCAAAATAATTTCATAGAAATGATATAAAACCAGTAACAAACCGACTTATATGCCGTCATGCAACACACCATCCATTTTGTCTATACCGATGTTGCTTGGTAAATTTATGACGTCACACAATTTAACGCGGGATTTAGAGCAACGTCTTAAGGTATGCTCTATAATAACATTGGACTAGGATACTGATAAAGTGTTTAGGCCCAGATCAAGAATATTTAAGTGGAAAAAGCCGGGCGTTAACAGCACATGAATTTACTTATTAATCCATGTTTTCTCTCGTTAACACCCCGGTTTTGCCCGTTAACCTATGCCTATAACGACCTGAAAACGCACATTTTGTGCAATAATGAATATAATTTCATAAAATGTACAATTTCAGGTCATTATAGTCATACCATAACAGACAAAAACTGGGAGTTAAAAGAGAAAACATGGATTAATAAGTAAATTCATGCACTGTTAACACCCACCCTATTTATTTGAATATGGTAGAATGGCCTATACAATTTTTCAGCTTTTGTGTCTAACATTTACAGAGAGCATAAGTAAAAACATTGGTATAATTCCCACATTTAATTTTGTGACATCTTAAATTTACCAAGCAATGTTGGTATAAACAAAAGTCATGGTGCAATTCATAACACAAACAGGGTTTGCGGCTAGTTTAAAAGCATTTCAATGAATCTTTACATAATTTCTGATTGAATAAATACAATAGTCTTACTTTTTATGCAATAATAGCATCAATATACTTCTGTTCTGGCGTAACAATTGCATAGACTTTCAAAATGCTTTAACGCCCTTATGCTTTGCACATGGGTGTTATACTGTTTTTGGGTTACTTAGAATGTTAATGCCCTCTAAAGTGTTAATAAACCCTATTAAAACTAACCTAGAAAAATTTTAATATGTTTTTCAGGTGTGAGTGAGGATGCCTCTGACCCAAGGGGCCTTACTGGCATGGCAGAAATCAAAGATAACCAAAAATTACAGATTTATCAAAGAGAACATGGATGCCAAAGAGCTAGCAGATCACTTTGTAGAAAATGAAATATTTGACTTTAAAGACATAGACAAAATAAATGGCTGGAACCCAAATACTGCTGAAAATAGGAACAATTGTTTTCTAGATTTATTATTTAATTCAGGACCTAAAGCGTATGATGTGTTTCTAGCATCTCTTAGAGAGACTAGTCAAGGATTTGTGGCCGATAGGATAGAAGCAACAGAAGTGTCAGCTGCTGTACAAGAACAGGGTACAAACAGTTTGTTATTTACCCCTTGTCATGCTGAACCCAGAATATTTTGGCTTTATCAGGAGAGAAAGTCAAAAATTAGTCTGCACATTTATTATGTGCAGTCTGATCTTGGTGATAAGTTGAGTGAACAACAAAAAGCTAAATTCTCATGAGTGGCAGTGCAATGAGTGAAAATAAAGCTTCTGTTGTTCACAAAATTAAATATGAATTGATCTTAATTGATAAACAAACATTTTTTCTGCTTTTTTATTGCATAAATGATAGGGTGAAATGATGAAAAACAGGGTATTAGTTTATGATAATTTCACTTGGTGGGTGGTGATTTTGTCAAATAATCTACTTTATTTCTCCATAGCCCACAGAAAAGCATCTAAGAAACTGTCAAAATAAGGGAAACTCCTACTTACAAGTTGTATTACTCTATGAGCACTTGAAGCTGGACAGTTTTCAAAGAAAAATGAGGTTAATTGATAAAGCCTTTGTGGCCTTGAGCTTGGTATCAACAGAAAGGTCTTGGTTATTGTCATATTGTCATATCTCTGCTATTACTAAAGGCATTTACATGTACTTGAAAATTGGTAATAATGTTTGCTATGAAAATAGCAACCTTACTATCAAAGGGGATAGCAAATTATGCTCCTTGTTTGACTTTATTTCATCCACTATCCAGCACCAAAAAGCTGAGAATAGGCACCCATAAGTTGTTGATGCCTTAGTACAAAATAACCCTTTTTATGTCCCTGCATCAATAGATCTGCGGCATAATGATTTTTGCCTGTTTGTTTGTCTGTCTATCTGTTTGTCTGATACTCTGTTTGTCTGAATTAAAACTTTAACATTAGCCATAACTCTTGAATGGTAAGTGATAAAGCCTTTATTTTTCACATGATGTTTGTTTGGGACAAGACCTTTCTTTTGAGACCAAGCTCAAGGTCATATATTAAGGTCAATGTCATTTTTCAAGGTAATTTTTTTGAAAAATTAAAACTTCAACAATTGTCAAAACTTAGTATTGGTAATTGATAAAGCCTAGATCTTTCACATGTGCATTGCTTGTGACAAGCCCTTTCTGTGAATGCTAAGGTCAAGGTCAAATGTGAAGGTCAAGGTCATTTTTTTCAATGTCTTCTTTTAGAAAACACTAAGATTTTAACATTGGCCATAACTTAGGATTTGTAAGGGATAGTGCATTGATATTTCACATGTGAATTGCTTGTGACAAGACCTTATTGTGAATACCTAAGCTGTCTGTCAAGGTCAAGACCTTTTCTTTCAAGGTCACTATATTTCAACATAAAACTTTTAACATTGGCCATAACTTTTGATTTTTGGTTTCTAACTGTTGAAAATATGTATGAAGAAGCAGTTTATGAAAATCATAAAACTCAAATTTAGGATTCCATATTTATATATCAAACCACTTTTCCGAAAAAAAAGCAGTTGCGGGGGCATTGGTCTTTAACAAACACATCTTGTTTTAACCCTAGTCATGCTGAACCCAGAAAATTCCTGCTTTGGCAGGAGTTATAGACAATCAACAGCCTGCACATATGTGCAGACTGATGCTAGTCTACAACACTTGTTTCTCACTTTCAAATCAAAATTGTCAATAAATTTAGTTTTTCAAATAAAAATTGACCTACAGATGCCCTTTGATTTTGATGAAAATTTTCAGCCAAAATTTATTCAGCATGACAAGGGTTAACTTGATCATATGTTAAGCATCATTGCATCTAAGCCATCAAGACAATCTACAGTTTCTTTTTTTTTATATTAATAAATTCTTTAGGTTTTATTGCTACAGCTACTTAGATATGTTGATCATTGTTTTCATGACATTTTCTTTCAATAAAAAAGCTTTGACAGACAGAATATACTAAGTAAAGCCTGCACAGATATGCAGTCTGATTTTAGCCTACACTGCCTGCTTCCTTCTCAAAAGTGATGGTAAAAAGTGCAGCCAAACTTGCTGAAATAATCCAAATATATGCATTTTTTTCAAACAAGATTTAGAGTCAGCAGTGCAAAGGTTAACCCTTGTCACGCAAATAAATTTTGGCTAAAAATTTTCATCAAAATCAAAGGGCAGAAAGCACTGAAAGTACCAACTGTAGGTCAATTTTTTAGCTCACCTGAGCACGAAGTGCTCAAGGTGAGCTATTGGGATCGTAGAATGTCCGTCGTCAGTCGTCCGTCGTGCGTCGTCCACAATATCTTTAAACAAGCAGGAATATTTGGGGTTCAGCATGACTAGGGTTAAAACATTAAAAGCATTGTATACACTTGTTTCAGATAAATTAGCCTGGTTCCATTCAATGCCATCCAAGGTGAAGAATCATCGACTGAAAGAGAGAGAACTCAGTAAACTTGCTCAAACGTTAGGGAGTGATTGGGAAATGGTTGCCATGGCAATGGGGCTTTCTCAAGCTGATATCGATCATGCAAAAATGGATCAAATGACTACTACGATGAAGATATATGCGTGTTTGAATAAATGGAGGGTTAGAACTGTAGATCAGGCTACCTTAGATAACTTTGTACAGATCGCCAGTGAATGTCAAGCTACAACTATTCAGTGGGATGAAATTAAGAAAATAGCTGAAGGATTTCTTACAGAAAAATCTTGAATGACATAGAGGATAATCATTTATTTCAGTGTAAAATCAATTTTAATTTCTCACCTAAATAATTTACACCAATGACATTCCTTATTTTGCATCATGTGACAGTGAAATATCTAGATCCATATTGTACAACCAGAACAAGGCTACTGTGAAATATGGATTTTTTCCAAAACGAGGCAATCTATATTGGAAGATGAAAGCGAGGCAGGCTTTATTGTATGATGAATGGGAGGCTGCAGACTGAATATCAATATATCACCACTTACGAGGGTTGATCCAGAAATTCGTAAAATGGGATTATAAATCTTCAGAAAAGATGACTATCAAAATAAAAATTATACATCTATTTAATGCAACATCTGTGTAATAAATGTGGAAATTTTTGAATTTGTAAGTTATATGGCGTCTAAAAAGTGACTAATATTCCATCCTGTTCACAGTGACTTGCATTTGACGCCCTTTTCTGGATCATTTTGGATCTATTCCTTTTGTCTCTCTCAAATGTCGTTAATCGTTAATTGTGTAACTTTCTGTGTATGGTGTGAAGTAAAGTTGTCATTAAACATGAACAAGTACAATACTGAATTCATGAGATTTGTACCCTGTAGAACCAGTCTATATTTTGACTGTTGGGTATTCATCCAATAGAATTCAGTATTGTCCTTGATAATGTTAAAAAACCTCTCAATATTTCATTGAGTGAACAATGTTTTTTTCACCCAGTGATATATTAATCGATCTTACATGAAAAACAATTTATTAGTATCATTTTTAAATGCAAAAATGCAACAAAATGTGAAGATTTCAGGACAACTTTTCTTAAGGCACGTCATTTGCATGTGATTATTCAATATCATCATGAGGTCATTAAGATTTGTTTATGTCAAATAGTGTGAAATGAACGAAAGCAGGGTATAAGGTTTTGATAATTTCACTGGTTTGGTGATGAGATTAACAAGTGATTATCTAGAGTTATTTCTCATTATTGCATAAAATGTAAGTTTTTGGATCCTTATGAGCATATGTTAAAACTGACTAAACCCAGGTGCTAAAGGGAGATAACATGGATTAATCTGTAAATTCACATGCTGTTAACGCCCGGGTTTTCTTACTTAAATATCCTAAATCTTGGGCCTCTAATGCTTATCGATTTTAATGAAACTTATCTTTTCTCTGCAACATTTTAAAAATAAATCAATGCATTTTGTTGATAAAATGTCAAAGGTTCGATACTGACAAGTATACATATTGAAAAGTTAAATGTGTAAAACATATTCATGGTTAACGTTAAATTAGAGTGTAATTTAAGACTTTGATCTTATTCACGTGTTAAATTTTGTGATGTCATGAATTAACCAAGAAATGGCAGTATAAACAAAAGTGATGATACAATGCAGGGTGCAATTTAGCAGGGGTTTTCATAATTTTGTGGCTAGTTTTGAATTGTTTCTATGGTTAATTTCTTAATCTCTGCTGAATTAATACTCTAGCCTTTCTGTTTATGAAAAAAAACAGCAAATCATGTTTTTTCGGGCATTAACATTTGCAGAGACCCTCAAAGTGCATCAATGCCCTTGTGCTTTGCATTTGAGAGTTAAACTATTTTCAGGTCTCTGCAAATGTAATCAACCTCAAAAATGTGAAATAACCCTATAATGAACCACTGAAAATCATGAAAGAAATTGACATACATGTATTGGGTATCTGCTGTCATCGAAAGAGTTGATTGACTAAACAATGCACTCATTTATAGTTGGATAACTTTGGCCTTCATTTATGCCATTTTGTGTCAAATTATATATTCATTGATGGGCAGCTTAAACATTGTAATTACTGCTTGGGTACTTGATTTCTTTTTACATGCCTGCCAAAAGATGAGAAATACAGGATCACCTGTTCTGTTAGGGAAACCAGGCTGGCAACATCCACTCTTTGTCTGGAGCATAACTCTTTAATCTTATGTGTGATTGAATTGAATTGACTGAATTGAAACATTGCAGTTATATTCCTCTCATGATTATAGATTGAGGGGCTGTGTTTTGACAGAGGTCAATAGCCTTGCCACTGGTTTCACTAATTAGAACCCCCACCTACGAAGTAGAGGGAGATATATTGGTTTCACCATATCTGTCTGTCCTTCTGTCAGTTCATAGATCTTTTCGTTTCCAGACTCTAACTCAGGAACCAAGCCACCTTGAATCACGAAACTTCATACAAATACTGCTTATGATCCAAGGAAGTGCCCTATTGTTTTTGGTTCACAGAGGTCAAGGTCACAACAGCCTTTGTTCAATTGACAAATAGCTGGTGGGGGATATTAGTGTGGGACAGCTCTAGATAAAAATAGGTATTGATATTGATTTGTGATTAAGATTCTGAACTATTTAAATATTATTATAAAAGGACTTTTCTTCCCTTTCAACTATTTAAAGGCAGGAAATTTCTGCATTCAGAATACATGGGTTGATGATATGTGACCTGTCACATTAAAAGGAACCATCTTGGTAGTGCTTAAAGTGTCGACCCTATCTGATTTTTTTTTTAATCTAGAGTAACCAATCTACCTTCCAGTAAAAGAATAAGTGAAGTGCAACCTCTGATTTGCCTGTACTAGAACCCTTCTCTTTTTCAAATTTTTGACCTACAGAGTTCCCAGATGGTCCTTTTTTGTGTGATGGGTCACATATCAGTGTTGATAAAATTGATCCTGTTCTTGGTTCTACCAAAAGTCAAGCAACAGCATTTCAATTTCCCTCAGACCCTGATTTAGAGATAGAAGGAGTTTGGCCGTTTATGAAATAGTAGATAAAGAAAAGTAATGTGAAATATTTTAACAATTTATATACAAATAAAGTGCAGTTTTCAAACCAGATGAAAAGTTTTTATATTGATTAAACCCATTGTCTTGTGAACTCTTTTTAATACACAAAGAGTGGTGCAATATTGGTACCATCTTCGAATTCTCCATCTGCCTATTCATCCATCTGTCCCAGAGTCTGTACATACATATATTCACATCTTGTTTACACAACTTCTCCTTCATTTATAGATTTTGATGAAGTTTTTACAGAATATTCCTAGAAACATGATCTGCTGTACACAAAATTTTGGCGGACAGTATAGAATGAGATGTGCGGTCTGATCTTATTCTTCACTGCCTGCTTTAAACTAAATGGTTTAGAAAATCTTCACTGCCTGTTTTCAACTAAATGATTTAGGAAATCTTCACTGTCTGCTTTCAACTAAATAATCTAGGAAATTTTCACTGCCTGCTTTCAACTTAATGGTTTAGGAAATCTTCACTGTCTGCTTTCAACTAAATGATCTAGAAAATTTTCACTGCCTGCTTTCAACTTAATGATTGTAAAAAAAATAAGCATGAGCAGGCAAGAGGTGTTGAGTTATCTGCATTCATTGTAATTTCTTTGAAACAAAATTTAAATGCAGCAAGATAAGGGTTATACCAAGAGGGCAAAGATTGCTGTAGATCACTCAACAGGGTGAACTGTTGAGATATATGTCAAATACAATCAGGAGAATCAATAGAATAGGCCTTGGAAATAATAAGAGCCCAGCCATGAAAGCCTATCATTTCACACATGGTTTTACATTACGTCACAAACATTGCTGAAGATGACGTGAAAAAACATATGGAATGTTTTAAACAGAGGGTGTTATTATTTATCTACAAAACCCAGATTTTACTTTGTTTTGTTTTCAAATTATACTAGCCCTTAAAAAGATCACCACAGGGGATTGGAAAGCATGAAAGGAATTTGTTTTTCTTTAGGTGTATTGACCATAGTACTACCAAAAGCCAAATCACCTAGAACATGACCTAAAATTTCTACACTTGGGCCCAAGGTTCTTTCGAGCTTACAGAAAAGCCAGAGAGATGATCAAAATGAGGCTAGATCTTGAAATCAATGTAGTAGTTTGCAAGTCCAATGTAACTTTATATTGATTAAAGACTTTCTACTCATTCTTGAGACCTGATAAATATTTTAGCCAACTTTCATTAAGTTTGGGCTAAACTTGTGCCTTTAGAGTGTGCTAACAAGGATTTTGTTAATAAAGCCCCTTTTCCCATGCTTTCCAACAGAACATTCCCATTTTCAATAAGGTTAATCCTTATTACCACACAAACAATTTGACAATGTTTCATGAAGATAGTGTAAAAATTGTAGCAATGAGAATGTTTTCAAGATAATTGTTGTCAAGGCATTTTTTCTCGTGATTTCCAAAGCAACCTTCCCACTTTCAATAAGGTTAATCCTTATAACCAGACAAACATTCTGACCACGTTTCATGAAGAATGGGCCTCCATAATAGCCCAGTAGGTAGGGCGTCAGACTGACAATCTAGAGGTTCCAGGTTTGATCCCAGGCTGCGGCACTCATTCTTTCAGACTAGATCAATTTGTTTCTCACCAATGGGTTGATAATTGTGGACCTATGTGAGATGGCATTTGGAGGCTAGGAAAGGATGTGATGGTTGTACTGATGAGGGAAATATCAGGAATCCATTGTTAGGTGCTCCAGCCGCAACAATATAACTAAACAAGAGGTCCAAGAGGGCCTGTATGGCTCCACTGGCTTTAGCATCTTTATTTTCATTAAACAAAGCTTACTTTGACTGAAAACAACACTTTGAAATCTCTTTAGACCTATTTTCAGCTCCACTGGCTGAAAGCCACTTGGGATATTGTCATGGCATGGTGTCCGTTGTGTGTCCGTCAGTCCGTCCGTCCGTCAATCCAGTCGTAAACTTTTTCTTTAAAAATCTTCTCCTCAGAAACTACATGATAAATTTCTACCAAACTTCACAGGAATGATCCTTGGGTGACCCTCTTTCAAAGTTGTTCAAGAAATTTTGATCCAATGAAAAACATGGATTTAATGGGCGTGGCTCATTTCCAATTATGGTAAAAAGTGAGTTTTCTCATATTCTAATCGATAGATACCAATTGAATTTTACATGAATGATCCTTGGGTCATTTCTCTATATGTTTTATGTTGGAAACTTTTTAAAATCATTTTCTCAGAATGTAACAGATGGATATCAACCAAATTTCACTTGAATAATCATAGAGTGATCCTATATCAGTGTACCAAAAAAATAAGTGATCGTATGAAAAATATGTATTTTATTGGCGTAGGTCATTTCTCAATATGATATATAGTGGAAACTTTGAAAATCATTTTCTCAGAATGTAACTGATGGATATCAATCAAACATTTTTGGTATGTTATTTGGGTAACCTCTTATCATGCAGCCAAAAATTATTGTCATTGGATGAAAAATATGTCTTTTATTGGCAGAGGTCATTTCTCTTTATGTTATATAATTGAAACTTTGAAAATCATTTTCTACATCAGTAGAACCCAAAATATCTAAAAATCTTGTCAAAACTTTTATTTGCTTTTACAAGAATGTCAAGCCTGTGGAGCGACTCAAGCCATCCATCAGGGATCATCCATGCCAAGTTTCATTCAAATCGGCCAAATGGTTTGGGAAGAGAAGATTTTTAAAGATTTTCAAGTGAAAAAATGCCACGCCCTTATTTTGGGGTCAATGAAAATTTCTTTATTAATTTTAGAAGAGGGTCATCCAAGTATTGTTTCAATCCAGGTTTTGTTAAAATTGGCCCAATGGTTTGGGAGGAAAAGATATTTAAAGAAAAAGTTTTCACTCAGATGGAGGCACGATGGACACACCGCCCATGACAATAGCTCCCTGACCTTCGGCCAGTGGAACTAAAAATTATTGAAAGCATTAAACTCCTTTCAGTCAATCAATAAATTCATGAAGAATTGGCCAAAATTGTGTCCTCTAAAGTGCCAATAAAGATTTGGGTCATAAAGGTCCCTTTTCCCATGTTTCTGATGGATGGCTATCAATTTTAGCTCACCTGAGCACAAAGTGCTCAGGGTGAGCTTTTGTGGTCGCATGATGTCATTCGGGTGTCGTGTGATGTCTGTCAACATTTACCTTGTAGACACTCTAGAGGCCACATTTTTTGCCAGACCAACCTGAAATTTGGTCAGAATGATTGTCTAGTTAAAATCTTAGACGAGGTCACAGGGTTACAGGATGAGGTCACAGGGTCAAATCTAAGATAAACCTTGTAGACACTCTAGAAGCCATATTTTTTGCTCACTCAACCTGAAAATTGGTCAGAATGATTGTCTTGATCAAATCTTGGACAAGTTCAAAATTGGATCAAGTGGGGTCAAAAATGAGATCACAGTGTCAAATGTTGGAATAATCTTGTAGACACACTAGAAGCCATATCAATCAACATGAAAATTGGTAGAAATGCATGTTTTGATTAATTCTAGGTCAGGTTCAAAAATTTGGTCAAGTGGGGTCAAAAATGAGGTTATGTAGCCAAATCTTAGAAAAAACTTTGTAGACACTCTAGAAGCTATATTGATTGCTCAAAGCTGCCGTCATAGCGCAGTTGGTAGCACGTCAGACTGTCAATCTAAAGTTTGAGGTTTCGATCCCCGATGGTGGCACTCATTCTTTCCGACTATTTGTCTCTCACCAATGGGTTGATAATTGTAAACCTATGTGAGATAGCGGCTGGAGGCTAGGAAAGAATGTGAAGGTTGTACTGGTGATAGAAATACCTGGAATCCATTGTTAGATGCTCCAGCCCCCGTAATATAACTGAAATAATGTTGAAAGCGGCGTTAAACTCCATTCAATCAATCAATTTGATTGCTCAAATTACATAAAAAGCGGTCAGAATGATTATATTGATGAAATCTAGATTGAGTTTGAAATTGGGTCAAGTGGGGTCAAAAATGGGGTAATGGGGTCAATTATTGGAAAAACCTGGTAGACTCTCTGGAGGCCATAATGTTTGCCCAATTAACTTGAAAATTGGTCAGAATGAATGTCTTAATGAAATCTAGGTCAACTTTGAAATTGGGTCAAGTGGGATTTAAAATGAGGTCACAGGGTCAAATTTAGAAAAACCTTGTAGGCACTCTAGAGGCCATTATTTTTGCCCAATCATCATGAGAATGAGTCAGTTTGATAGTCAATAAAATCTCAGTCTGGTTTGAATTCAGGTCAAGTGTGGTTTAAAACTAGGTTATGAGGTCAGATCTCAAGACAAACAAGTGCATGTCGTATTGCGATGCAATACAGGAGTCCCCCATCTGGATAACAAAAAATCCTTTCTTATAATATATCTCCTACTTACTAGATCTATAACTGTATACAAAATTTGAAGTTGCTAGCACATTAGGTTTTGAACAAAATGTCCCAAACAAAAATATAAGAGTAAAAACAACCAATGGCAAAAACTCCAAAAGTAGGAGGAGAAGAATGATTCTTGTACATGCCACTTGTCCTAAATGAGATCTATAAGTGTACCAAGTTTGAAGTTGCTAGCACTGATGGCTAAGGAGATATGGTCCGGACAAAAATGTCAGGATAAAAAACAACAATGGACAATAACTAAAAAAGTGGATGTGGCAGAGTAACAGTTCTTGTGCATTACACTTCTTCTCAATGAGATCTACCAGTGAACAAAGTTTGAAGTTGCTAGGGCTTATAAATTAGGAGATAAGTACGGGACAAAAATGTAAGGATAGAAACAACAAAGGGCAATGACTCAAAAAGTGGACATGGCAGAGTGACAGGTCTTGTACATGACACTTGTCCTCAATGATATCTATAAGTGTAGCAAGTTTGATGTTTCTATCACTTATGGTTTAGAAGATATATTCCGGACAAAAATGTAAAGGTAATAACAACAAAGGGCAATAACTCAAAAAGTTGGTGTGGCAGGGTAACAGTTCTTGTACATGACACTTGTCCTCAATGAGATCTATATGTGTACAAAGTTTAAAGTTGCTAGCACTTATAGTTTAGGAGATATGATCCGGACAAGAATGTAAGGCTAAAAACAACAAAAGGCAATAACTCAAAAAGTGGGTGTAGCAGAGTTATCGATCTTGAACATGACACTTCTCCTCAATGAGATCTATAAGTGTACAAAGTTTGAAAGAGCTAGCACACATAGTTTAGGAGATATGTTCCGGACAAGAATGTAAGGCTAAAAACAACAAAGGGCAATAACTCAAAAAGTGGGTGTGGCAGAGTAACAGTTCTTGAACATGACACTTCTCCTCAATGAGATCTATAAGTGAACCAAGTTTGAAGTTGCTAGCACATATGGTTTAGAAGATACAGCCCGGACAAAAGTGTGACGGACAGACGGACGGACGGACAGACAGATGGAATCGAGCAAACCTATAGTCCCCCAACCAGTAACCGGTGGGGGACTAATAACTCAGGTGAGCAATTAAGGGCTAGTCTGGCCCTCTTGTTTAAAAGAAATATCCTTGTTATCAGACAAACAAACTGACCAACTTTGATCAAGAAATGGCTAAAATTGTGGCCTCTAAAGTATTAACAACATTATTGTTGACAACACTCAACTGTCACAAAAGCTCACCTTGAGCACATATGACAAGCATTCCTCGTTTTCCAAATAAGATAATATAAAATGTCATCTGTTCAAGACAGCAATTAGGTCTTGTCTCAATTTATGCGTGAAAACTGTTGTTTACCCATTATTGTCAAATTGTATTCAATCAAATATCTCAATTTTAAAAATGCTACGCATACTGTCCTAAAGATGATTTGTTTTAATTCTCTTTCCACTTCTCTTTCCACTTTACTTCATGTTGGGGTAGAATAACAACTGAGATATGACCAACAACCTCACCTACACCAAATACTATATCAGCATCAGCGACATCAAGCTAACAACAAAACTGTAACAAAATTAGAAATACATCATTAAGTGATTGATTCAAATTAATGCAGGCAATTGTTAAACTTGATATCTACTAAATGAGTTAAATTTGACATTGAACTAGAGGGTCACCCAAGGAAAAATCAAGTTAAATTTCATTGGAATCATTGGGGGATGGGGGTGGGGGTGTATGACACTTTTCACCGCAAAGATGACCTTGACAAAACTAGAAAGCCATAAAAGGCTTGAGTCGCTCCACAGTCTTGAAATTCTTGTAAAAGGAAATAAAGGTTCTGACTAGATTTTAAGATATTTTGGGTTCTACAGATGTTGAAAATGATTTTGAAAGTTTCCACTATATAGCATATAAAGAAATGACCTCTGCCCATAAAAGACATATTTTTCATCCAATGACAATAATCTATGGCTGCATGAATAATGGGACTCAAGGGTCATACCAATGAAGTTTGATTGATATCCATCAGTTACATTCTGAGAAAATGATTTTTTAAGTTTACATAAAAAACATATAGAAAAATGACCTCCGACCATTAAATACATTTTCTTCATCCAATCACAATAATTTTTGGTAGACTGATAAAGGGTCACTCAAGGATCATTCCAGTGAAATTTGGTTGAAATCCATCAATTACATTCTGAGAAAATGATTTGCAAAGTTTCCACTACATAACATATAGAGAAATGAAGCTCCGCCCATAAAATACATATATTTCATCCGATCACAATAACTTTTGGTAGATTGATAAAGGGTCACTCAGGGATCATTTCAATTAAATTTGATTGATAACCATCAGTTTCATCCTGAGAAAATAATTTTAAATTTTCCACTATATAACATTTAGAGAAATGACCTCCGCCCATAAAATACATATTTCTCATCCGATCATAATGATTTTTGGTAGACTGATGAAGGGTCACTAAAGTATCATTCCATTGAAATTTAATTGGTATCCATCACTTACAATCTGAGAAAACTCACTTACTTTTTACCATATTTGGAAATTAGCCACTCCCATTAAATCCATGTTTTTCATTGGATCAAAATTTCTTTAACAACTTTGAAAGAGGGTCACCCAAGGATCATTCCTGTGAAGTTTGGTTGAAATTCATTCAGTAGTTTCTGAGAAGATTTTTAAAGAAAAAGTTTACAACCTGACCACCGGACAGACAGACAGACGCACAATGGACAAAATGCCATGACAATAGCCCTAGTGGCCTTTGGCCAGTGGCGCTAATTATGACATTGACCTTGGTGTCTACAGATGGGTATTATTGAGATCTATAATCAAACCAAATATTTGCACTGTATTTTGAAAAGGCTAGGAGAAATTGTATTATATGTTGTTTGGGCAATTTTTTATCAAACAAAAAGACTAATGAACAGAGAGGGGCTGGTAAAATAATAATGCCCCTGATGTTATTGATGCCAGAGCATAAAAAATCTAAACTACTTTGTATACTTCATACATTTGTTTTATTCCATAATAAAAAGTATAAACCGACCAAGCAATGTACCATTTTGACAATATAACACAAATTATGCACATTTAAACAACTATTGATGTGTAAGGAAGTGAAGCACTTGTAATTACCAAACAACTTAACTTTAGACTAGTCTAAATTATAAAGAGGTAGAGGAAGATTGTTTTAACCCTTTTCTGTTTTACAAAATTTGGGACCAGTCCAAATTCAAAGGTTTTGCAGGCGAAAATTTAAAGTGGAATTAATTTGAAAAATAACCATTCAGTAGGGTAGAAAATAGTGTGGAAAAAGAAGAAATTGCTCGTCAGAAGCAATTTCTTCTTTTTTCACAATGTTTGCTCAAACATAAAATCACATGCACGTAAAAAGCAGGGATTAAACAGAAAAGGGTTAAGATAATTTTAACTGAAAAATTTCATTGCGGGACCAATATGTCATAACTTCAGCTTGATTAAAGCTGTAGTTATGACATTTTGGTCTTGCCTTACAATGAAGTAAAAGCTATGTGTGGTAGAAATATTGTGAGAAGAGAACCCCAGTGATTTATTTTAACAAGCCATTTCTTTTTTCTCATACTGTTTTCCTATGTTTGTCTTCTGCATCAAATGCCAAATTGAACTCCAATTCTTCAACTTTGCTTGGCAAACTGTTGATTTGTGCAAGGCTTACAATACCAAATGTGTTTTAGATAATTAAGGAAATTTTTGTCATAAAACATGACTTTCCTTTTCATCTAATTTGATATTCTTTTTTGATGTATTGTACACTTGTATTAGGCCAATTAAAATGTTTTATATTTTTCTATTAGATTTTAGAACAATTATCTACAAGAAGAACAAGATGTGTTTGTGGAACAAAAATGCCCTCCAAATCATTTAGAAGTCTGTCCTTGAAATTTGACCTTGTTTGATGACCTTGACCTTGACATTCAATAATGTGTATAGCTGCAAGAGACCTTCATGCAAAATATGAGCATTGTAACTCAATTGATGCTGTAGTTAAATTCTTTAAACCATTATTTCTGCTGTGTAGACTGGGACTTACTGTTTCAATGTTATGCCAAAAATTCACACCTTTGTGAAGGTTGGGCTTCAACTTGAAACCTTGAGATCATCTTCTGAGCTCCAATTTCACTTGGCCATAGAGGTATTTGTACCTGCATTCTCACTTCCTTACAACAAATTATCAATGTTATTCTTAAAGCTCGTAACTACAGCTTGTTTAAAGCTGTAGTTACAAGCTTGAATAACAACAACAATATCAACATTTGATTTATTTTCTATTTCACCTTCAATTTTTTTCTTCACAACACTGTGTACAACAGTTCAACAATGAAACAAACACAGTTATGAATAGTACAATATATAACCCTTTTCAACACCTTTTCTGAATTATATTACTTTACATTAATATCACCCTAAACATGTCTTAGAATGATAAGAAATTGCTTGAAATAAGCTTTGATAATTCAGCCTGGGCTTGACATTTCCAACAATTTCACATTTGCCCAGCTTTAAGACTCAAATCAGCCTGTGCAGCCACACAGTCTGATCAGAGTCTTCACTATCGCTATTAAGATAGATATGATTTAATGCCTCCTCAGATGGTCGGCATTTTGTCTTTATCTATGCAGTCCAAAATCTGTATACCAAGCACATATGAAATGGTTGGAAATGTCATGCACAGGCTCAATTACAATAAATACTTTGGTATTTACCACTTAAAGAATTATTCCTTTAGTAAAACTAAATATAATGTGTGTTAAAAAGTAATTTCTTCTTTTCTGAAATAGTATCTAAATTTAAAATTTTGAAGTGTTTCTAACTAAACAATAACGAGAGATGTTTGTAAAACATTTATGTCGTCCATAAGAGCAGGTCAATGGCCCATTCTTTGTCAATCAACAAAGGGCAATAACTCCATGAAATATTATGAGACGACTTATAGTTCTTGTGAACTGCACTTCTCCTTAAAGAGATCTATCCACCTCTCAAGTTTCATGATTCTAGCTTGCATACTTTTTGAGACATGCCTGGACAAAAAAATGGTCTATGGACTGACCAGAAAGTGCAAAGCAATATACCCCCCTCTTTGTCAAAAGGGGGATTAATTACTTGGTATCGAACTGTCACGTAAAATTGTTTAGTTAAAGAATTCATAATTCGCTTGACATGATAAATGGTAAGTAAATGACTCAAATACAGTGGCACTAAATGATTAATGTAAAAGTTTGTGTTTCTATCACACTATACAACGGTTTACAAAATGGTTACAATATAATGGTTCTATATAACAACGTTCTCATTAACAATGATTTTGATTGGTAGATAAAACATTTCGAATTACAAAAATACTGATCAAGCTCTAACTATAATGTACATCTAATTTAACACTTTATCATTCAGATGTCTGACAAAGTCTAGTAGGGCTCTGCCCTTTAATTGTAAATTTACATTAAGACAAACTACGGTACAGTTCACAGTGTGAGGGGCCAAAGCATAATGATTTCATTAGAAAACCTCAGTCAACATTTCGAAAGAGCTTGAGTTCCGAAACGTTGCCGAACAACTACGGGTCTAATACCTTAATCAGTACAAGTAGCCTTGAGTCAGACTAGTTGACTTGTCCCTAACCCTTTCATGTTTTTCAAAATTTTGGACCTGTCCAATTTCAAAGGCTTTGCAGACGAAAATTTAAAGTGGATTTAATTTCAAAAATAACCATTCAGTAGGGTAGAAAATAGTGTGGAAAAAGAAGAAATTGCTTGTCGGAAGCAATTTCTTCTTTTTTCACAATGTTTTCTCAATCATAAATCACAGACACGTAAAAAGCAGGGATTAAACAGCAAGGGTTAAGATTGATTATTTGTTAGAAACCAAATTAAAATTCAGCAAGATAAATATTAAAACATTTCCAATACAATGTATCTGTTTGAAGCACTAGAAAATAAGGCTATCAAAAATATTGGGGAACAAGAATTATTATGGTTTTCCACTTTTAAAACACATTTTCACTATTACAATATATTCTGATTGGTTTTGTTTCATACAATACACTTTTCTTCAACCTGTTAAATTCTGATTCTTGCACATATTAATAGCATCAGAAATTATAGAAAACATGATAATCAGGAGCATACAAATTCTTTATCAGAATATAAGCAAGCATTGTCATTATGGCGATTAAACAGAGCTTCATATAGAGGGGGTATTTTGGTTTTCAATTTAAAATATTTCACAATTCCTTACTTAAACTCTAGGTAATTGGTACTCATTTAAATTGTCTCATTGAGATGATTTAAATGAGTATCCACAACATAGGGTTAAATTGTGAAATAAAGGTTTCAGACTGGCTTTACCCCTTCTTATCTTGACCCCTGATTAAGTAAGTAATATTATTGTTAAACATATTTTCATTGTTTAGCGAATGATATGTGAATAGTTATGCAGATTTAACTGTGTAACAATCAAGGTCAAATTGCACACAAAAATTAATTTTATCTTAAATAAAGTATCAAGTTGTACAGAGCTCAACAGAAAATAATTTAATATTATTAGTTTCCCTCTAGTTTCTTGCAAACTGATTTGGTGAAAAAATTGATTCTTATTCTCAATGATAAAAAATCAGACTACGCAGCTTTTTTTCTAAGCTTGCGTGTAAAGTAGACCTGCAATTAATGTCGCTTAGAATGGAAAATGTTTTTCATTTTTGCTTTTTGATATCAAAGTATAAGATATGAAACTAAAAACCTAAAATCCTAATCACACCCACAATGTGATTAGGTTTTAAGTTTCATACCTCAATGATATCAATAAATACTTTCTTCATCTCTTAATTTCTTCATCAATGTCAATCTTTCAAAAATTATTTGTGAACTTCAATATCCCTATATGAAGTGCCATTATTTGGATAAAAATGTGTTCGGAAAAATTGCATCAGCTTTTCTATTTTTTTTCCTTTTCAAGTTCAATTACATAGGGTACATTAAAAAATTATGAAATATTAAAAAAGTGAAGTTTAAAGATCCAAGAGAATTGAAATCAAGCCATGAGTTCAAGAAATTGAAAGATTTTAATTACATTTTCTTCATTAGAAGATACAAACGCGAAACACAATTTAACCTGCCAAATGTTTTAGTTGAAATCCAACCTTAGGGAGGACAGTAACATTTTCTTTTTTTCACTTTTAATGTCACACAAAGTATATAGATTGTGCCTATATCATAAATATATAGGAATTTACAATAGTTTTGTATTTACCTCCTGAACCCAAACTTTGATGGGTTCCTCTTTTCGCTATAAGCACTCAAAATAATGATTATCAATGAAAAAGAAAATACTGCATACTTGTCTTTCAGACCTTTCTTATAGATCTTGAAGGATCATTGCAAAACTATTGTAAATGCCTATAAACATATAGGCACTTACAATAGATTTGTGCTGACCCTTCTATTTCAACATCCCAGAACTATAGGCCATTGGTTTACTATATTGTGGCCAATTAAAACTAAAAAGTTATGTTTCTATATTATTCATTGTTTGCCTATGTACATCAACTACTACAGAAAGAGTATAAATAAGTTAAGAAAATTCTATATATACAATAAAATTTCAATTTGTGTCAAAACTTGTCAACCAATACTTTTTTTCACAAATGATCTGACAAACACAATACATGCACATATTATACTTATTTATTTCAGCTGGATTGCAATGAAAGCTTAAGTGTATAGGGTTGCTCTCAAACACTTAACCTAGATGTTTCTATGTCTTACAGAGAAAGAAAGTCAGTGGATTAAAGGTAGTGGACCGATTATAGTTTATCAACAATTTGAAACTCATAATCTTTAACCATGTTGAACAAGGTTTCCTAATGAAATATTAAGGAAACCTCGGTTAATACTGGTAAAGTTTATGATATGACTTCCAAAACTCTTCGGAACTATTACAAGTCCACTACCCTTAAAGCAATGCTACCCAATTCAACCGCTTAAAACACGAACAATAAGTCTCTGGTCATAGACCTGCACCTCACTAGTCAAGTGCCATAACCACACATCCATCAAGGAAGTTAGTATTGGTGACCAGAGGCCAGTTTTATTAGACATCTTACGATCATTTTTTGCAAAAGTCAAAATTTAAAGCTGCTTCTAGATTAGTAATTAAAATTGGAATTCTGTCATGCATTATCTCATTGGAATAGTCTCTTAAAGACAATTCCGATGAGATATTGCAAGGCAGGATCTAGCAGTAAATGAAAATACCAGGTACGATTTGCAATTTTTTCTTTATATTATTATTTTCTAAGAAGTTTAATGAAAAGTTTGTTTTTTTTCCCCAGGTTTCCAGTCTGACCAGCATCTAAAATTTCAGATTTTCAACTTTCTGAATGTAAATAGTAACTGAACATTACAACCATCTTAAAATTCCAATTAAGGGATGAATATATGACTACAGTAACTGTCTGTACAATGTATAGGCACTTACTATAGTATTGCATGTATCATCCATATTAATAACATTTGATGGATATTATTGGTCAGATATTCTTGTCATAAGTCTTTATTCAACCTTTATTCATAAACTATCCATTCTTCATCATTTTGATCATGGTCATTGTAAATGAACTATGAATATGAGAGTCAACAGGATATATGATTTGTGACCAGCCTGTTCTACAAGTAGTCAATTCATAGTTCAATGCAAAAAGCTTTTTCCACTGAACCCATTCCAACAGTATCCTACTTTTTGATGCCCTTAAAAGAAAAGAGCTTCAGAAAGCAATGTGACAAATGAAGAAATTGCTTGTTAAAAGAAATTTATTCATTTGCCACTATGTTTTCATCCCCAAATGACAAATGGTTTTTTTTAAATTCCATCATCAAGAAATTGGAAACTGCAACTTATTTTTAGTTTGGACCAGTCTTCAATTCTGTTTGGCAATGGGTTAAGCTTAGCCTTACTCAAAGAGCCTGCTGCATCTGCAAATACTGGGCAACTTTTAACTGTACGATCAGTGCCAGACCTTTCGCCCCAAAAAAATTATGTGTACTATTTTCATTTTTATTTATATGTATTTGTAAGGTAATGGAAATAAAATATGCTTAAAGTAAACTATATCTTTTTAAACTTAGATACTCTCAATTCAAAGAAAAGTCATCTTAACTTATCATTATGGATTTCTTTGGTCATAAAGTAAAAGGGTATATAACTCAAACCCACAAAATCTAGCTTTTTTGAAAAGAAACGATAGGAATGGAATGCAAAGTAAAAACACTCCTTTCTAGAAATGCCTTTTCAGAGTTATTTGACTACAAAATTATGCCTTATCTTAAAGCCAATCTTATTACTGAAAATAGACTGGTGGGATATTATAGAATTTTTTTAAAAAAAATATCCATTATGTAGAAGGAAATATTCAATGCAATATAGATATATCAAATGGTGCCCGTTGATAATACTCACGTAAATTACAATTTAAAATCAATATCTGCTGAATGGTTTTCGACATTGATGAAGTCAAATATGTAAAATCTTCACAATATTTCTAGAAAAATATGGTTTCTTCATGAAAGAGCAGAGCACAATATGGCACAAATATGAATCCAAAAACAACCGAGACTTTGTGTGACATTTCCAACAATTTTACATGTACAGCTGACATTGCTTCAGTGACCACTTCTAGAATAAAGCAACCATCATAAAAAGTCCCTTCACCATAGACAATTCTCTGAACAAGAGGGTCAGAATGACCCTAAATCGCTCACCTGAAATTTATTGGTCCAGTGGAATTCATCCAAGTAACTGTCTGGCAAAGTTTCATTCACATTTGACTAATTGTTGAAGAAGGGATTTAATTCCAAGATTTTAAAGTGAGAAAAGACAGTGCCCACCCATTCATTACTGAGGAGACTTAAAATAAGTCCCTGCCTGCCACTCCAAAATTTATGGACCAATCAAAATTTTGCAAACAATTTTTGAAAAGGGTCACCCATGGAACATTCTGGTAAAGTTTCATTGAAATCAGCCTTGTGATTAAGGAGGAGATGTTGTTCAAAGATTTTGGGCTCAAAATAAGCCCCTCCCTGCCACGCCCATATTTATAGACCAATCAAAATTGTGAACAATTTTTGAAAAGGGTCACCCAAGGAACATTCTGGTAAAGTTTCATTGAAATCAGCCAAGTGGCTCAGGAGGAGATGTCGTTCAAAGATATCAGGCTCAAAAAAAGCTCTGCCCTGCCAAACCAATATTAATGACCCGAACAATATTTTTCGCTAACAATTTATGAAAAAGGCCAACCAGGGAACATTCTGGTAAAATTTTCATTGAAATCGGCCAAGTGGGTCAGATGGAGATGTCGTTCAGAGAAATTGGGCTAGAAATAAGCCCCCCCCCCCCTCTGCAAAGCTCATATTTATGGCCAATCAAAGTTTTGCAACCAAATTTTGAAAAGGGTCACCCAAAGAACATTCTGGTAAAGTTTCATTGAAATAGGCCCAGTGGTTCAGGAGAAGATGTCATTCAAAGATTTCAGGCTCTTAAAAAGCCCCCCCCCCCCCCCTCTGCCAAGCCCATATTTATGGGCAAATCAAAGTTTTGCAGACAAATTTTGAAAAGGGTCACCCTAGGAACATTCTGGTAAAGTTTAATTGAAATAGGCCCAGTGGTTCAGGAGGAGATGTCATTCAAAGATTTCAGGCTCCAAATAAGCCCCTCCCTGCCACGTCAATATTTATAGGCCAAACAAAATTTTGTCAAACAATTTTTAAAGAGGTTCACCCAAGAAACAATCTGGCAAAGTCTCATTCAAATCGGCCCAGCAGTTCAGGAGAAGAAGAAGCTTTTGAAGATTGTTAAGGACAGAAGACAGACAACACACAATGGACTCAGGGTGATCCTAATAGCTCCCCTTGAGCAAGTTGTGCTCAGGTGAGCTAAAAAGTGGACATTTTTAAAAGAAATTGTCTTTAATTGAATATTATATTGCTGAAACTGATTCAAATCATCTCATTGAGATGATTTGAATGGGTTTGAACATCATAGGATTTATATGATCTACATGACAATCTATATATTCTTTTAGGTATTGTACCCTTAACAGTTCCAAAACATTTTGGAAGTCATGAACTTTAACAGTGTAAACCTAGGTTAACATTGTGAAAGACCATGAGTGCCCAAATGTTGTGCACTTATCATAGGTCCATTACCTAAAATAAAGGGACTTTTTCAATGTGACAAGTTGTATCAAACTATCAATTCCATAAGCCACCCCTTTTTTGTGGTACCCTTTGTGGTTGCTTCACATAAGTTTTACTGTTAAACAAATACTCCTGGCTCAGCAATTTGGTGAGCCCCCACACTGCTATCCAGTTAGCAGATGACAATTGAAAGGAGTTGAAGTTGACAATTTTCATTTAATGAAATTTTAAAAGTCAAATATTTTTTGAGCAACTACGTCTATTAATTTTATCATGCGACTGTTTTAAAATCCCCTTCCATATATTAGAAAACCTTACAAAGCAGATATTATTGGTCTTTAAATTATCATAAAATAATCCCATTTTGATAAAACTCAATAGAAGCTTCTCAATGAGACCATTCTAAAGTGTTTGTACAGCATAGGGTTATTGAATAATCTGAAAACAAGATGTGTTTGTGAAACACGAATGCCCCCCGTAACGGCATTTTTTTTTCAAAGTTTGACCTTGACAGAAGACCTTGACCTTGTCACATGACCTTGACTTTGGTACCAGCGGATGCGGATCATTGAGATCTATCATCATGCCAAATATTAGCTTTGTATCTTGAATAGGCTTGAAGATATTGGCAATGTTAAGTTTTTTGGTTAACTTTTGCAGACAGAGAGACGGTCGGTCGGACGGACAGACAGACGGACAACGGTAAAACAATATGCCCCCGATCTATCGATGCAGGGGCATAAAAATACCTTTTAAATCAACATTAAGTTTTTAATTTGTAAACAAAACTTGTACTAAGCAACCATTCTCTTTAATGACATTTTTTGTGCTGTTGTAAGTGGTCGCTTAATACAAGTTTTTTGATTTTTTTTTTTTTTTTTTTAAAGATAACAGTGTAGACAATGTATAAATTGCTTGTCACAAGCAATTTCTTCATTTTCCACAATGTTTTCCCTTTTTTTGTTTGTTTCATTTGTGCCAAAAACTGAACAAGAGGACCATGATGGTCCTATATCGCTCACCTTCGTATCTTTGTCTCATTTAATAAATGAAATTTTCCAGCAATATTGTACTTTTGCGATTTGAGGCCTCTGAGACTGTTAACGAGAAAATTGTCATCGGGTGATCTGACAAACATTCTGACCAAGTTTCATGAAGATTGGACCATGTTTTAGGCCCTTAGAGCGTAAACAAAAAAATTGTCATTAAGGTCCCTTTTCCCGTGATATGGCATGGATCCTTCCCATCTTCAATAGGGTTTATCCTTGTGACCTAACAAACATTCTGACAAAATTTCAAGAAGATTGGATCATATCTGTGGCCTCTAGAGCATAAACAAAAAAAATGTCTTTAAGGCCCCTTTTCCCGTGATATGGCATGGATCCTTCCCAATTTCAATAGGGTTCATCCTTGTGACCTGGCCAACATTCTGACCAAGTTTCATGAAGATTGGATCATATTTGTGGCCTCTAGAGCGTAAACAAGAAAAATGTCTTAAAGGCCCCTTTTCCCATGATATGGCATGGATCCTTCCCATTATCAATAGACTTCATCCTTGTGACCTAACAAACATTCTGACCAAGTTTCATGAAGATTGGACCATATTTGTGGCCTCTAGAGTGTAAACAAGAAAAATATCATTTAGGCCCCTTTTCCCATGATATGGCATGGATCCTTCCCATTTTCAATAGACTTCATCCTTGTGACCTGACAAACATTCTGACCAAGTTTCATGAAGATTGGACCATATTTGTGGCCTCTAGAGTGTAAACAAGAAAAATGTCATTAAGGCCCCTTTCTAATGATATGGTAGGGTTACTATCCATTTTCAATAGGGTTCATCCTTGTGACCTGGCCAACATTCTGACCAAGTTTCATGAAGATTGGATCATATTTGTGGCCTCTATAGAGTGTAAACAAGAAAATTGTTATTTAGGCCCCTTTTCCCGTGATATGGCACGGATCCTTCCCATTTTCAATAGGGTTCATCCTTGTGACCTGAAGAACATTCTGACCAAGTTTCCTGAAGATTGGACCATATTTGTGGCCTCTAGAGTGTAAACACTCAAATTGTTGACGTCTGACGACAGACGACAAAAGACGGACGACAGACGATGGACATTCAATGATCGCAAAAGCTCACCTTGAGCACGATGTGCTCAGGTGAGCTAAAAAGTGGTATAAAATGGGTATTTGCTATTGAGTATTTATTGACTGTCTATAGAAGCTCTTGGAATCTATCTATAGGGGCCAATTAAAGAGTTGATCAGACTGTGCACAGGCTGATCCAAATATTTACTTTCTGCAAATGTGCTGCTATACACAAAGTTGGAAATGTCATACAAGGGCTCAAATCATAAGATGTATAAAATGGAGAGATATTACAATATATATCATACAAACAAATCAAATGTAACTGCTTCAACTTTGTACCATTATATTCACAAAATAACATACATTGTATTTCAAGCTTCATGAATTCGAGAGATATAATATATCAAAGTATTTGTTAGAAAAACTGATGGACTTGACTGTCATATTCTAAATGAAAAGTTCTCAACAAAAATTTCAAACTACTCCATAATAGGAAAGATCCAATTAACATGACACTGTTTTTATATTTATGGTTTCAATTATTTCTCTGGTGAATGCTCTGAACAACCCTACTTAAACATCTAAAATGTGAAAAATGTTTCACATGTAAATGAATTGAATACTATTTTTAATTCAAATCATAATTCATGACAACCCTAAAAGTAAAGACAGCCAAAAAATTAGATAGTTATTGTTCCAAAATCATTGGAGTGAAATTGAAACATGTGAATACCTCCATGTGGAAAGCAAATATTGTAGACCCAGATGAAATCTACTCCGTCAGGAGCATTTTGATCCAGGTCTACACTGTTTGTTGGACAGGTGTGTCCAAATATTTAGAATCAATATGGTTCATTATTGCATTAAATGTATGTTTTCGGGTCGTTAAAGCCATGTGTTAACAGACAAAACCCGGGCATTAACGACAGAAAATGTGGATTAATCAGTAAATTAACGTGCTGTTAACATTTTTGATGTTAAACGGTTGTTATAATACTAGTGGAATAACTTTGCAAAAAGATAAGAATGTATAGCAATGTTGTATTATCTTTGTCAAAATGACATCATCATGCATTTCATGACGTCAATTTGCACATGGGGTTATATTTTTCTTGGAATAGCTTGAATTGATAAATATCGTAACTTTCTTGTTGTATCAGGTTTATTCAGGTGCCATTATAAATAGATTATCAAAATTAAGTTCATAAAATACGGATTTTATTTAACTCATCATCTGCATTGGCAAAGCCTTGTTTTAATCTGTTTATAGATAACTTGTCCAAATGATTGGGTATTTATTTTTCACTCATTCTATATCTTCTAATTGTTTTTCTAAAGAAACATAATTCTTAAATTGATACTTCCATTCTAATCTCGGTGTACATAGGTTAATCTGCAATGGTTAACAAAATCATGAATTTCATAATTAACAATGATGAATGAAGATGGTTAATGAAGCAATATCATTCAAAACAATCACTTGTCCCTATGGAGTAAGACTTTTTTCCCTTTAAGATTACATTGTCTTAACAGGTCTGTATTCAGAGTCTGTATTTAGTATTTTCCCTACTTGATCCATATAAAACCTTACTTACTTAATTGATGTCTAACACCATATATTCATAACATACGGTTTTGTTGAGAAAACAATCTAGATTGGTGTTTACATCCCCCACCCCCCTCCTGGCATATCTTAATTTCTATAATTAGCACTCACATTATTCACACATTTGTTTCTGTTTTACTATTAGTAGAATTACTCCTAGGTATACTGTTTTCCTCTTTACTATTTACACTACCATTCTCAGATAACAATGGTTCATGTCTGCTATTTATAGCATCACTAGTGAGAACTGGAGTTTCCATTCTACTATTTATAGTATGACTTCTTGGAACATGCGATTCTGGTTTGCTATTTATAGTAACACTTTTAGGGAAAGTTCCATTTTTCTTTATTGACCCTAAATGGAGTCTCATTGATGCAGGGGATGCCTGCTTGTCTCTTTCACTCCACTCTTTTAACAAACTTTCGGCAGCTTGGAATAGGAATAGGTAGTTCTCCTGCAAGAATAAAGTTTTATCTTATAACTATACAAATATTTGTGTGATAACATCCCATATGATATTCTTTATGATATCATATGGATATTTTTAGAACAATGACATAATGCGATTATTTCTAGAAGCTTGCATTTCTGTTAGAAACATCAGCTTTTCTGTTAGAAACATAGACAAAAACTAGGTTATAAGATAAACATAATACATACTTAGTATTTTGTATGAAAATATATCCAACTCGGTTGCGGGAATTGATAATTGTCTCGACAGAGCCTCTACAATTATCAATTACCCCAACCTCAATAGATATTTTTTTCATACAAAACACTAAGTATGTATTATATTCATATCATTTAAATGTCAATTGTGCAGTACAAGAACATTAATGACATCTTAATTTGTACTTACTATCTAAAGATTCCATATGAGCCTGTGCGTGAGATCTCCAACAATTTCAAGTTTGCACAAAGCAAAGACTCTGACCAGCCTGTGCATTCACACAGTCTGACCAGAGTCTTCACTATGCATTTAGTAGATAGATAAGGTCTCAAAGAATCTGTAGACAATCGGGTAACTTTATATTTACAGTATGTGGCTGTCTACGCTATTCAACGTTTGCACCTCACAAATATTTCAAATTGTTGGAAATATCACGCACAGGCTCATATTATAATATAACCTGCCTACCAGATGTGAAAAAGTGATGTTGAATACTTTTGATATTACACACTCAGGTGTTACTACACTTGAGTTTTAACTAATATAACCTGCCTACTAGAAGTGAAAAAGTGATGTTGAATACTTTTGATATTACACTCTCAGGTGTTATTACACTTGAGTTTTAACTAATATAACCTGCCTACCAGAAGAGAAAAAGTGACATTGAATACTTTTGATATTACACACCCAGGTGTTATTACACTTGAGTTATAACTTTGAAATTGACCATAGAACAAATGTAGCAATGCTTCTTTGCTACAGTCATAATGACACCATATGGATGTGATAAGTCATTTTACCATCAGTTTTAAATGTTACTTGGAAAATTTGAATCAACGAATTTCTGAGTCAGTTTATCACAAAACATCTAGTCATATTACAAATATAATATGAATTGCATGTCTATAAAATACAAAATTCATTAAACTTGTCATTTAAAACAGAAAAAACCCTCAGAAAAGAATTGATTTTATTTGTTTAAGATGACTTGTTTAATAAATTCGGTTTTTCATAACTTCCAAGTTTCAAGTCAATGAAACATATGGTGACAGTATTTTACGCTAGATCCCACTGGTTTACACATTATAAGTCCTGTATTTAGACATGTGTATATAGACATATAAATAAGCCTCAGGACATTGTGTTGGTAAATAGGCTATATTGGCACATAAAGAACAAAAAAATATCTCGGCCTCTTATTAATCCTTACTGGGTTTTTAAAGTTCTCTTTTTCAAATATCTAGTGTGGTCAAGCAAATTGAGCAAGAAATGTTTGTAAAACATTTATGCCTCCCATAAAAGCAGGTCAAAAGACTATTCTTTTTCAATCAACAAAGGGAAATAACTCACAAATATAATGATTAGAGTTATGGTTCTTGTGCACTTCACTTCTCCTTCATGAGATGTATCCACCTGTGATATTTCATGATTCTAGCTTGCATATTGAGATATGCTCTAGACAAAAAACAGTTTACAGACCGATCAACCAACAAGTGCAAAGCAATATACCCCCTCTTCTTCAGAGAGGCAAAAATATCTAGTGTGGTCCAAATTGAAACACAATTCTCACAAAAATGAAAAGAGGGCATATTTGAAAAAAACTCTGAAAGAAAAAGTTGTGGGTAAGAATAGAATTTCATTTTCTTCTATTTCTGAGATACAGATAAGAGGGGTAAAGCTGGTCTAAAATATCTATTTCTTGATAAAACCCTATGTTGATGAAACAATTTCAATAAGTAACCAAAACATTGGGTTTGTGCTAAAATAATTTAAATACTTTGATCTAAAATCCAAAATATCCCCTCTATCTGTGGCTCTGTTTTTGCTGCAATTTTTTCTAAAATCACAGGGACTTAAAAATCTAGGGACTGCTCATGAAAGTGTTAAGATAGCAGACCTTTAATAAATCTGCAATGTTCCAGCAGTAATGAACTTAATCAGTGTTAACCGAGGGAACTATTACGGTTCCACTACCTTAAGTTAGAAACAAAGTCAAGAATAAAATGATATCTTACCTTACTAGCAATGACACCAGATCTTTTTAAATGATACAACTTTGCCAGTTGATATATGTTGACAGATTTGTCATGTTGCATCTGGTCATAGATAGTCCAGAGTGCACAGAATGTTGCTGCTTCATTGCCACCATAGCTGTAAAAAGTGAAAACAAATGAGGCTGTGCATGACATTTCCAACAATTTCTAATATGCGCAAAGCAAAGCCTCTGACAAGCCTGTGCATCCGCACAGTCTGACCAGAGTCTTCACTATGCGTTAAGTAGATAGATAAGGTCTCAAAGTATATAACTTTATATTTACAGTATGTGGCTGACAACGCTAGTCAATGTTTGCACCTCATGACATTTCAAATTGTTGGAAATGACACACACAGGCTCATATTTCATTTCTATCAGTCAACTCATCAGTTAAGATAAATTGGAGAATGTATGTTTATAGGTTAAGAATTCACATGCTGACGCTAATTGCTTGCTGTAGGTGGTGCATAGAGATCAAGATGTGTATGTGAAACACAAATGCCCTAGAAATAGCAACTTTTTCAAAAGTTTGACCTTGACAGATGACCTTGTCCTCATCTCATGGTATTTGATATTGGTATCAGCAGTCACTTATAAAATTTATGAGATCTATCATCATGCAATATAGGGGCATTGTACCTTTGAGTAGGCTTAAAGTAAAAGTCAATGTTAAGTTAATTGGTTAAGTTTTGAAGACAGACTGATATTCCCAAATCATATCAGTACAGGGACACCAAAACTGGTAAGTCATAAAAGAGCAATAGTTCTTACAAAAATGATGGAAAAGTTATCCTCCTAAATGGTGTAGATCAATCTTGTGATAGTAAAGAAATATTCCATGTTTCAAGATAGTATTCTTAGTAATTACTTAGATATGATCAATGACCTATGTGAACCAAAAACTATAGGGCACTTCCTTGGGTCATATGCAGCATCATTATGAAGTTTCATGATTCTAGGTGGCTTGGTGCTCGAGTTAGAGTCCAGAAACAAAAAGGTCTATGGACTGGCAGATGGACAGATAGACAGACATGGTGAAACCAATATACCCCCCTCAATTTCGTAGGTGGTTTATGACTTTTTATTTTACAGCTATGATATACGTAGGACCCATTTAATAGTAACTCAAAACATAACCATTGAACTCAAATCAGAATTTATAGAAAGAGAGGCAAAAAAACCTAGAGTCTGTTTTATTGCATATATCAAGGTTTTAGTGCAAGACTGTACTAAGTGTATATACAATGTATATACGCTGAGTACAGTCTTGCACTGAACCCTTGATATGTAATAAACAACAAACCTGTCCACTACCACCACAGCCCCAGTGTCATTCTGTTTGTGTAAAGTCTGTACTTCGTCTATCAGATCAAATACATGATGTAAAGGTCGACATGACCCTGGCCATTTCATGTTTGGAGCTATCATACGAGTCATTAACACATAATCATCCTGAAATGACAAAAGATACTTTGAATGTTCCCCTTTTTCAAGGCAATAAAGGTATCAGTATATTGATGGCTCAGCAAGAAACAGTTGTAACTGCCTATAAACATATTGGCAGTTACAACTGTTTTGCCCTGAGCCATCAATATGCTAATTGAGTTCTTCCATTAAAATCAAATATCCCTAAAATTCAATTCACATTTAAGAAATGACTTTTGAATATGAGCAACTTTCATTATATTTCATGTTTTATTAACATGCTTTATTTCTTTGCTTTTTCTTTTAACATGTAATTTTTCTTGAATTTTTTTAACTGCAATGTAAGTTACTCAATTCATATTTTTGATGTTCCTTGAAATTTTGCCTTAGGTTCTTTGAATTTATATTGGTCTTAAAACAGTGTCATTGAAAAATGAATTAATAATATCTAATACACATGGAACAGATTCTATTCAAATGCATCCATATTTCATTCTTTATTCTCTAATAATTCAATTCTGTATTTGTTCAACAAGATTCGTACATTCTGATTGGCCGAAAAAAACAGTTTCATTACTTAATGAAAACAATATTGATAACATGTATTTCGCCTTTTTGTAAGCTTCCACAGAAAGTAGTTCCATAAACAATCCACCTATTTGAGGGTAAATCTTTGCATCTCTGCTTTACCACACTTTCCTGTTTTACAAAATTTTGGACCTTTCCAAATTCAAAGGTTTTGCAGTCGAAAATTAAAAGTGGATTTTATTTGAAAAATAATCATTCAGTAGGGTAGAAAATAGTGTGGATAAAGAAGAAATTGCTTGTCAGGAGCAATTTCTTCTTTTTTCACAATGTTTCTCAATCATAAAATCACAGACACGTAAAAAGCAGGGATTAAACAGCAAAGGGTTAAGAAATTAAATTAAAAGAGATTAAAAGAGTATTTGTTGATTTCATAGAGGTATGAAACTCAAAACCAAATCACACTGCAGTATGAATCTGCTCTGCGTATTCATACATTGTTATATGGTTTTTAGTTTTATACCTCAGTAAAATCAATAAATTCCCTTTTCATCTCTTAATGAATCCGACCAGTCTAATTCTTTCGAAAATGGTAAAGGGTTAAAGTATTTTATAATATAACCTATGTTGCAGGAGTGAAATAAACCTGTTGAAGATTTTCGATATTACACGGGTGTTATTACACTAGTGGAATAACTATGCAAATGAACTCAGAGCAAATAGCAACGCTATTTTGTAACCACAAAAATGACATCATGAAATGGATATTGTGACGTCATTTCAAACGGTGTTATAAAGTTTCGAAAATAATTGAAATGTTGAATTTGGGTCAAATTATAAACAGAATATCAAATTTGTGCTCATAAAATACCGATTTTATTAAACTTGTCATCTTAAACAGATAAAAACTCGGCGAAGCCTCGTTTTTATCTGTTTTAAGATAACTCGTTTAATAAGTTAGGTATTCAATGACCACTCATTCAATATCCTCTATTTCTCATTCAAATATAAATGTTACCTGTGTAGACTGCAGAAGGAATTCTTTAATGTTATATTTTTTTCTCTCATCATCTTCCCTGTAGGTTAACTTGAAACATCCAATATCCACTGGATTGTCTTTGGCTGGCCAGAAACTCTTAAACTCCTGAAATTAACACAATAAATACCTTAACAAAAGGAAAATAGATTCAGATGAATCTTGATTATTTACAAAATATCTTGCATGACACGTCACTCTATCAGCATTTAAGATTATTTTTTTTAACTTATTTGTTTTGTCTATTCTAACTATATACCAGATAATGAACCTTGTTGAAATTAAGAGCAGGCCCAACAAAAATCAGCCCTGTGTTCATAATGACAAAACGGGGCAAATAGTTTCCAATAATACCCCACTTTGCATGTGCACTTGTGTGCTAATCAGGGTATAATTGGCAAACTGTTTGCACTGTTTTGTCATCCTGAATACAGGGCTGGTTAGCAGACTATTTTTTCATGATTGGTCTTACATATAATACGTACTTGGTGTTTTGTATGAAATAAAATATCTAACGAGGTTGGGAGAATTGATAATTGTCTCGGCTGTGCCGAGACAATTATCATTTCTCACAACCGAGTTAGAAATTTTTTCATACAATACACTCAGTCAGTATTATATTTATCTTATAACCTCTATTTGTCTCGTTTCCATCGATTTTAAAAACTGAAATGAAAGTTTCTAAAAATAATGGCATTATATCATTGTTCTATCAAGAGCACCGCTGACGGGTGCCTACGCTCCGCTGTTAAGTGCTGGATGGTGGAAAAAATCTAAGTCGAAAAAGGGGCATAATTTGCACAAAATGCATCTAGAGTTATCCCCCTTGGTAGTATAGGTTGCTCTTTTGATGGAGAACATGTGTGCCAAGTTTCAAGTGAATGCCTTCATTAGAACCAGAGATATAACAAAATGTCAAAGTTTTCGCACGACGACGACAAAGAGGCTATAGCAATACCTCGGGTTCTCTCCGAAAACAGCCGAGCTAAAAATAACTATGTGATGTAATAAAAAATATCATACAGGATGTTATCACATGGATATTTGTATAGTTATAAGATAAAACTACTTACATCTTCATCAACATCGGACAGCTGTACGATAACACAGGTATTCTGATCCCAGATCATACGCCAGAAATCCTCGAAGGTCTGCTCTAACGGGTGTTGGGTGATTATAAATTCATTACTTTTGTTATAGCCCTGTAAAAAGAGCAATATGTCAACATCATCATTTTAAAGGTAGAGCATTTATCACTTAAAGCTATTAATCTTTTCCATGCAATCCAAACTTCTGGGCCCCGTTTTAATAAACTTCTCACGAAAAAAAAATAATCATAAGTCAAAATCACAAATCGTACCTGGTGATTTCATTCATTGATAGATTTTACCTTGCAATATCTCATTAAAATGGTCTTAAAAAAACGATTCCAATGAGATGATGCATGATAGAATTCCATACTTAGTTACATGTACTACTTTAGAAGCAACTTTAATTTTTGTCTTCACAAAAAATGATTGTAAGATGTTCAGTAAAACGGGGCCCTGTATTAAAAACAAGGATGCAAGTGTCACAATATAAGCCTCTACAAGATTTTTTTCAATGAAGACCCCTTCTTTTAAGACACACTATAGCATCACAAAAACCAGGCGATATGTACAGAGCCAAATGATAACCGACAATTTGTGAAAGTTTCATGCCAATCAGTCCATAAGCAAAACATTACTTATATGTGACCTGTCATGCAAAAAGGGACCATCTGGGAATTCTGTAAAATAAATATTTGAAAAAGAGATTGGCTCTAGTACAGGCAAACCAGAGGTCATATTTCAAAAACTCTTTTACTGGGAGATAGATTGATCATTCTAGTTTCATATAATCAGCACCATGCAAAAAGTTTTGATCCTAGTCACTCTGCACAGACCACGCAGTCTGACTAGAGTCGACACTTTAAGCACAACCCAGATGGTCCCATTTAACATGACGGGTCACATATGTAAGAATTTAGAGTCGATGGAATCTGACCCTTCTCTACCCAGTTTCATAGGTCAGAGAATAAGAGATAGAGGATTATCGTTTGTTTCAGTGTAAGATTGATTTATATTCATTGAGTGAACAACAAAGGCTATATTTTCATAGTAAAACAAAAGCTTTTGTTGTTCACGAAATGAAATATTAATCGATCTTACACGAAAAACAAACAATTATTCTATTTCTTTATTGCAAAAATGAGACAAAATGTGAAATTTCTAGAACATATTTTTTGTTAAATTGCGTCATTTTGTGTGTGATTGCTATGCAACATTCATTGTGACATCACTCATTTAGCCCGTCATAGATGACGTCACATAGGATGAAATGCGCAAAGCAGGGTGATAATTTCACTGTTTTTGCGGTGAGATTATCAAGTGATCATCTACCATTATTTCTCAATAAACCACCGGAAAGCATTAAAGAAGGAGCACATATTTTTGTCTATTACATTGAAGAGTGTAGGGTTTTTGATTGGGGCTCCCCCAAATTTGAACCCTAGGCATGAGTTTTAATCCAATCTGGTCAGACACAGTTCAGACTGAGAAAGTATTTCTGATTGGAAAAGTATTGAATGCATTACAGTTTGTGTGTATTCATAGTCAAAAGACTTTAAATGGGGTTTTATGCCACTTTCAACAATCTTTCAGCTATATGGCAGAGGCTGGAGCATTAATTGCAATGGATTCCTGATATTTCTCTCACTAGTACTACCATCACAACATTTCCTAACTTCCAGCTGCTATCTCACATAGGTCTATGATTATCAACCCATTGGTGAGAGACAAATAGTCAGAAAGGATGAGTGCCGCCATCGGGAATCGAACCTGGTATCTCTAGATTGACAGTCTAACACGCTTCCAACTGCGCTATGACCGTACCTTTTTTATAATCAAAAGAAAAGTTCCCCTGACTTACATGTAAGTATGTAGCGTTGATGTAATCCGACCCTTCTACACCGGGTTTCATGGGTAAGAGAACCCTTTTGACTGTGAGTGGAACCATATCTAATGTTCTATTTTTACACACATTCACACCTTTTAAAGCATGGAACTTGTCATCTGGTTTTGGGGAAAAGTTGGTTACAAGCTGAAAATAAACATGACCAACATTAGATGTATAAAGTCTATCAGTAACAATACAGACTGATTGAACAGGGGTTAAATCCTGCCCTACAACCAGGATGACAAAACAGTGCAAACTATTTGCGTATAATAACCTGCTTTGCATGCAATTGCACATGCAAAACAGGGTATAATTTGCAAACAGATTGGACCATTTCATCATCCCGAACACAGGGCTGGTGAAAAGGCGTTACCAACTGTTAGCTGAGCCATGGGCAAGGCTTTCTGGTGTTCTTTTATTTAATTAAAGAAGAACAATATACTTTAACCCTTTCCTGTTTTACAAAATTTTGGACCTGTCCAAATTCAAAAGTTTTGCAGACGAAAATTTAAAGTGGATTTAATTTGAAAACTAACCATTCAGTATGGTAGAAAATAGTGTGGAAAAAGAAGAAATTGCTTGTCAGAAGCAATTTCTTTTTTTTTTTCACAATGTTTTCTCAATCATAAAATCACAGGTACGTAAAAAGCAGGGATTAAACAGCAAATGGTTAAGCAAAAGTTTTCTATAGATTTCCTTAGCAGATAAAATCAGTATATAACAGTACCATAAGAAGTCAAATGTTTTGAGTGTACACTATGTAATATGTCTATAATTACTCACATTATACTGTATTTGTAGTTGTGTTATTTCTCCGTTGATCTGCCTTGTCACTTCCGACAGATATTTGGAGAGATCTACATTCTTAATCTCGGTTTCACCCTTGGTTAATATATACTCAGCCACAGCATCATGTATCAGCATATACTGCTCCTGTTAAGAAAGTTGAAAAGATGTTTACCATTGACCTGAATAAGAGGTCAAAGCAGGCTTGTACCTCTCCATAGGAGAGATTCACATTCCTTATCAAGTTTTCATCCATGGTTTACCCTTGTTAAGCTGAATAAAAGCCGTTAAAAAATTACAATAAAATCCAAGTTCTGAAAGCACTGGATACAGTATTTGTAAGGCAGTAGTTACTTTCTACTGTAACTTTTATGCTTTTCTGGTTAAATAAGGAAAGTCAGGGGGTATAGACTGCACATATGTGCAGGCTGATCTTTGTCTATGCCTCCTGTCGAAGCAGAATTCTTCTAGGTTCAGCATGTTTAAAATATATGCTCAGCTACTGAATCATATATCAGCATAGTCTGCTCCTATAAAGAAAGTTTAAAAGATTGTAATTTAGCCTTGTGAAAATTATATGATGTTCTAAATTTAAAGTCAGTACGTGAAATTTTGAAAATCATTGTTTTGGAATAAAATATTGTGGCAAAATGCCTTATGTCAAGCCTAATCCGGAATAATTCTGCTCCGGCAGGAGGTTAAGACAAAGATCAGCCTCAGACCTCTTTTCCTTTAAGCCTGAATAGATTAAAGTGTTTATTTTAAAAAGTAATGCCAACCCGCAAATCAGTGTGTTTAATTCTTTCAGCACTTTGATTTAAATGGAATTTTGCTAAGATTTTAATTCAGCATGATGAGGGTTAGCTAAGCTGGATATATTTCTCCTAAAAGGATGTACCTTAAAAATTCTAATAGAGCCCCATGCTTTAATAGAACCCCATCCCCCTTTTCAGAGGTTAAAATCGACCATTTTTGATGTGATGTTGCAAAATCTTGAAGCCTCTAATAAAGGCTCATACCCTCAAACTCATTGTCATTACAAATTCAACAGAGGTTTTATGCACAGCACATTTTACCAAATCAAATGTTAATATTTTGCAAGGATTATGTTTATTTTTGGCTTTTTCTCTCCGTCTTAATAAATATCGATGGCTCGGTGCGAAACAGTTGAACTGCAAATATGTAGATAGGCGGTCCAACTGTTTCACACTGAGCCATCAATCAATGTGTAGCATAGCCTATAATAAAAGCCAATCCCTTTCTAATGGAAATGCGATGATTCTAATAGAACCCTGGTGTTCTATTAGAGCTTTTTTGTATCTTAAACTATTCCTGCCAAATCTTCCTTTGAGTGTTATCTGCTAAATGTTCCTTAACACTTTCCTGTTTTTATAAAATTTTGGACCTGTCCAAATTGAAAGGTTTTGCAGACGAACATTTAAAGTGGATTTAATTTGAAAAATAACCATTCCGTAGGGTAGAAAATAGAGTGGAAAAAAGGAGAAATTGCTTGTCAGAAGCAATTTCTCTTTTTTTCACAATGTTTTCTCAATCATTAAATCACTAGCACGTAAAAAGCAGGGATTAAACAGCAAAGGGTTAAATGCCTACCTCAGTCTGTACCAGATACCTTCGCTGTTGTCGTATATGTAGAAGGAACGCTGGAATATTGACTGTGCGTTTATCTTCAATCTGACGTATCATGGTCTCTATCAAAATGTAGGTACCCGTCCTTCCCACTCCAGCACTGCAATGATCAGGGGAAGGAAATAAGCATAAAGAATTTCTTTTTTTGTTTGTTTCTATGGGATTTAATTTCGCTTTCAATTCTTTTAGTTATATCTCGGTGGCTGGAGCACCTGAACATGGATTCCTGGTATTTCTCACACCACAACTACCATTGCATCCTTTCCTAACATTCAGCTGCCATCTCACATAGGCCTACTAGTATCAACCCATTGGTGAGAGACAAAAAGTCAGAAAGAATAAGGCTGCTGTCAGGGATTGAACCTGGGACCTCTAGATTGAGAGTCTGACACACTACCAAATGCGCTATGACAGCGGCACAAAACTATTGTAAGTGCCTATAAACATATAAGCACTTACAATAGTTTTGGACTTAAACCTGGACAGTCAGTTGCCTTTAGCTTGGCTTTTCACTAATGGATAGAGGCATTACTTTTACAACAAAAGCGCTGTATGTAAATGTCTGGGTCCTGTCGACTAAACATCTAATGATTATTTTTTGGGTTAGTCAAAAATTAAAGTTGCTTCTACAGTAGTTACTAAATATGAAATTCTGCCAAGCATCATCTCATTGGATTTGTCTTCGAGAGATGATTCCAACGAGATGTTTTAAGGCAGAATATAACAATGAATGAAAACACCTGGCACGATTTTAAATTTTTACTTAGGTTTAATTTTTCGGAAGAACTATAGTGGAGCGTGCCCCAGATGCTCTGCGGCCAGGCCCAGAGCTACAAATAGAGGGAGTATTTTGGATTTAAGATTAAAGTATTTTGAAAGTAATATCACAAACCTAATGTTATTGGTACTCATTCGAAGATGATATTAACCCTTGTTGTGCTGATCCCAGAATATTCCTGCTTTGGCAGGAGGTATGGACAAACATCAGTCTGCACATATGTGCAGTCTGATCTTAGTCCATACAGCCCGATTTTCTTTTTTAAACCAGAAAAGTTTCAGAAATATATTTTCAAAATCAAATGATGACTCACAATTAGGAAATACCAAGCTTTCAGCACTTTGATTTATATATTATACATAATTTTGCCAAGGTTTTTTATTCAGCATGACAAGGGGTTATTAATCTCACCTGCAATGTATGATAATGGGGCCAGCCCCAGGTGGATTGTTTTCCTTGGAAGATTTCAACACAAAGTTTAAAACAGGTAATGTAAACTCAGGGACACCGTGGTCTGGCCACTCTGTATAATGGTATTGATAAACTATCCTCTCTGATACATGCTTCTGTAATACAAAATTAAACATGTTCTGGGTGAAGTATCTTAATATCAATTTAGGGAGAAATAATGCTTAACTTTGAACTATTTCTTGCAAACTACAACAATGACTATAACTTTGAAAATAACCAGTAATAAAATTGAAACTAATTAAAAACCATTAAACTATCAGCAGTAATAATTGATTTTTATTACGTCACTTATAAAGTTAATCTTTCCTATTTTTAGTAAAGTAAAACTTATTCTTCAAACTACAAACATTTTGAATTGCTGTGTGTAACTTATTTCACTTTTGACCATTATCAAATGTTGAAATCTGGTAAAGGATGAAGTAAGAACATCATACCTTTTTATTTTTACTACTTTTTAAAGAAAACATTCTGACGGTATAATGCGCCCGCGAGAATGTGTTAATATGTTTGACGGTGACACTGCCGTATGTCTCAGACCCCTCCTCCGGCCAGTACATGTCACATTTACGTCGTCCTCTTTCCACAAGGTTTGTTATCATGATAATAACTATGGATCCCTGCTCCCAGACCATATGCCAAAAATCTGCAAATGTGTGAGGCAGTGGGCCCTGTGTGGCTATGTATGCATTTGGTTTCATATATCCCTGAAAACAAAATACCAATTTGAAACTGAGTGACCAAAACTTTATTATCTACAGCTTGAATAAAGTTGTAAATAAGAAATTTTAATAACCCGATGGTGATTTGCAAGGTCTTACTATGAAAAAATTGAGTTAGCTCTTCTTTTCTTAACTCAGAAAAGAAGAGTCTTTTGACTTTTCCGCTTCCCTTCGTACTATAAATGACAAATTAATCTATTTCAATCACAAGAACAAATGTCAGGCTTCATACTGGAATATTAAATCATTTATCATAATTCAGCTTCTATTTGTTCCATTGCTTGAACCGAATGAAGATACCTCAATGAACAAAGCCTTAAATGGCCTCAAGTAAAGCTATTTCAGTAAAATCTACATTTTTCTTTATCAATTTTAGGTATAAATATATTCATATCCAGTTTTTTCTACTCCAGGAGATAAGTTTATCATTAATTGTATTTTTTTAAAAAAAAAAAAACAAAAAATCTATTATAACTTCGAGTTTAGACAAGCTAAAAATAGTGACATTGTAGATTAAATTACTAAAGATATCATAATTTCACAATATATTTACACTCACATCAATAAAATTGGCATTGATGTAATCCGATGATTTTGGTTTTCCTGGAGATTGTTGTAAAATAACCCTGGTATGGTCATCTGAAATTAATTATAACATGATGTGTAAAAGGTATACAAATGCACAAAATCCCTAAATTTAAGCATGACCCTGAACTAAACCGGGAATTTGCTTATTCTAGAACTATTTAAATAAATTTCACTGAGAATAGAAATCTTATACATTGCCTCCTTGGCAAACAAAACTTGAAACTACAGTTTAGATAATGATGTTTGTTGCCCAATCAAAGTACATGGTTCACCTACATAAATCGTTGTAATATGCCATAATATTCATAGCATTTAAACTTTTCTGCCATTTCCAATAAAGTAATCATACTTAACCATTGTCAATAAGAACCGATAATATTCCTACTTTGGCAGGAGGCATAGACAAACATAAGCTTTTTTACAGGTACAATCTGATCTGTCTAAACCTCTTGACTTTCTGTTTTAAATGAAAAAAAATTTAACAATATATTTACAAATGGATACTAACTCAGTGCATTTTATGCTAGTGTTCTGTCTAATGAATACAAAATTTATCCATACTTACAAGCTGTGATATTAACATATCTGTTTTTACTCTTGTTTTCTGGCCTGGCTGAGGCTTCTGATGGGATCTCAACACCATTGGCATCTCCTTTAGACAGTTTACCAATTTCTTCAAACTCAATGGAGAAGCCGTTGTCACTGTCGGCGTGCATCTGACGCACATGATACAAAAAGTTGGAAATATCAATCTCATGGTACTTGGTGTCTTCTGTAAAAGTTATAAGATATGTAGAACAAATTTGTATGATTGAACGTTGGTTTAATGCCATTTTCAACAGTATTTCACTCATATCTGAAGCTGGAGCAACTAGATCAGTCACAAAGTGGACTAATACCCCAACTAGCTCCTTTTACCCACCTCCATAAAGGGTTTCAGACATAGTACAATCTTGGCCTTGTCCTTTGTGACCCCTAAACAATGGGGCACTTCAGGCAACAATAGTGCAAAGTGTCATGATTCTTGATTACCTCCTTGAGTTAGTCACAAATACAAAAGGCCTACAGAGGGACAGACTGATGGACAGACAGGTAGGGTGAAACCAATATGTCCCCTGTACTTTGTAGGTGGGGGGGGGTGTTGCATCTCGTATTGCGATGCAATACAGGAGTCCCCCACCGGATAACAGAAAATCCTTTCTTATAATATATCTCCTACTTACTAGATCTTCTTCTCAATGAGATCTACCAGTGTACAAAGTTTGAAGTTGCTAGGGCTTATAGTTTAGGAGATAAGTACGGGACAAAAATTTAAGGATAGAAACAACAAAGGGCAATAACTCAAAAAGTGGACATGGTAGAGTGACAGTTCTTGTACATGACACTTGTCCTCAATGATATCTATAAGTGTAGCAAGTTTGAAGTTTCTAGCACTTATAGTTTAGAAGATATGTTCCGGACAAAAATGTAAAGGTAAAAACAACAAAGGGCAATAACTCAAAAAGTGGGTGTGGCAGAGTAACAGTTCTTGTACATGACACTTGTCCTTAATGAGATCTATAGGTGTACAAAATTTAAAGTTGCTAGCACTTATAGTTTAGGAGATATGATCAGGACAAGAATGTAAGACTAAAAACATCAAAGGGCAATAACTCAAAAAGTGGACATGGCAGAGTAACGGTTCTTGTACATGACACTTGTCCTCGATAAGATCTATCAGTGTACAAAGTTTGAAGTTGCTAGCACTTATGGTTTAGGAGATATGATCCGGACAAAATTGTAAGGGTAAAAACAACTAAGGGCAATAACTCAAAAAGTGGGCGTGGCAGAATAACAGTTCTTAAACATGATACTTGTCCTCAATAAGATCTATAAGAGTACAAAGTTTGAAGTTGCTAGCACTTATAGTTTAGGAGATATGATCCAGACAATAATGTAAGACTAAAAACATCAAAGGGCAATAACTCAAAAAGTGGACATGGCAGAGTAACAGTTCTTGTACATGACACTTGTCCTCGATAAGATCTATCAGTGTACAAAGTTTGAAAATGCTAGCACTTATGGTTTAGGAGATATGATCCGGACAAAATTGTTAGGGTAAAAACAACTAAGGGCAATAACTCAAAAAGTGGGCGTGGCAGAATAACAGTTCTTAAACATGACACTGGTCCTCAATAAGATCTATAAGTGTACAAAGTTTGAAGTTGCTAGCAACTATAGTTTAGGAGATATGACCTGGACAAGAATGGAAGGCTAACAAGAGGGCCATAGTGGCCCTTAATCGCTCACCTGAATTAACAATCCAAAAAAGTTTTTCTAAGATTTGACCCAGTGACCTAGTTTTGACCTAACTTGACCCAATTTGAAATTTGTCAAAGTTCTCATCAAATTATTCATTCTGTCCAATTTTCAGGTTGATTCAGCTAAAAATATGGCCCCTAGAGTGTCCACAAGGATTTTCTAAGATTTGAACCCGTGACCTAGTTTTTGACCCCACTTGACCCAATTTCGAACTTGTCCAAGATTTCATCAAGATAAGCATTCTGACCAATTTTCAGGTTGAGTGGGATAAAATTATGACCTCTAGAGTGTCCAAAAGGTTTTTCTAAGATTTGACCCAGTGACCTAGTTTTTGACCCCACTTTACCCAATTTTGAACTTGTCCAATATTTGATCAAGATTATCATTCTGACAATTTTCAGGTTGATTCGGCTTAAAATATGGCCTCTAGAGTGTCCACAAGGTCTTTCCAAGATTTGACCCCATGACCTAGTTTTTGACCCTACTTGACCCAATTTCGAACGTGTCCGAGATTTCATCAAGATAATCATTCTGACCAATTTTCAGGTTGATTGGGCTAAAAATATGGCCACTAGATTGTCCACAACGTCTTTCTAAGATTTTACCCATTGCCCTAGATTTTGACCCCACTTGACCCAATTTCGAACTTGTCCAAGATTTTATCAAGTTAATTGTTCTGACCAATTTTCAGGTTGATTGGGCTTAAAATATGGCCTCTAGAGTGTCCACAAGGTTTTTCTAAGATTTGACCCAGTGACCTAGTTTTTGACCCCACTTGACCCAATTTCGAACATGTCCGAGATTTCATCAAGATAATCATTCTGACCAATTTTCAGGTTGATTGGGCTAAAAATATGGCCACTAGATTGTCCACAACGTCTTTCTAAGATTTGACCCATTGCCCTAGATTTTGACCCCACTTGACCCAATTTCGAACTTGTCCAAGATTTTATCAAGTTAATTGTTCTGACCAATTTTCAGGTTGATTGGGCTTAAAATATGGCCTCTAGAGTGTTCACAAGGTTTTTCTAAGATTTGACCCAGTGACCTAGTTTTTGACCCCACTTGACCCAATTTCGAACATGTCCGAGATTTCATCAAGATAATCATTCTGACCAATTTTCAGGTTGATTGGGCTAAAAATTTGGCCTGTAGAGTGTCCACAAGGTAAATGTTGACGACGCACGACGCACAACGGACGACGGACATCAAGTAACCCCAAAAGCTCACCTTGAGCACTTTGTGCTCAGGTGAGCTAAAAACAAACAAAGGGCAATAACTCAAAAATTGGGGGTGGCAGAGTAACGGTTCTTGAACATGACACTTGTCCTCAATGAGATCTATAAATGTACTAAGTTTGAAGTTGCTAGCACACATAGTTTAGGAGATATGTTCCGGACAAGATTTGATTTGATTTGAATTGGGGTTTTACATCGCTTTCAACATTCTTTCAGTTATATCGCGATGACTGGAGCACCTAACGAAGGATTCCTGGTATTTCTCACACCAGTACTACCACCACATCCCTTTCCTAGCCTCCAGTTGCTATTCCACATAGGTTTACGATTATCTACCCATTGGTGGAAGACAAATGTCGGAAAGGATAAGTGCCGCGGCCGGGGATCGAACCCGTGCCAATAAGTTCCGGACAAGAATTTAAAGCTAAAAACAACAAAGGGCAATAACTCAAAAAGTGGGCGTGACAGAGTAACGGTTCTTGAACATGACACTTGTCCTCAATGAGATCTATAAGTGTACCAAGTTTGAAGTTGCTAGCACACATAGTTTAGGAGATATGTTCCGGACAAGAATGTAAGGCTAAAAACATCAAAGGGCAATAACTCAAAAAGTGGGCGTGGCAGAGTAACGGTTCCTGAACATGACACTTGTCCTCAATGAGATCTATAAGTGGACCAAGTTTGAAGTTGCTAGCACATATGGTTTAGAAGATATAGCCCGGACAAAAGTGTGACGGACAGACGGACGGACAGACGGATGGACAGACAGACGGACGGACAGACAGATGGACAGACGGAATCGAGCAAACCTATAGTCCCCCAACCGGTAACCGGTGGGGGACTAATTATGAGCAATGTTTAATCTAGTGGCTAATACAGTCAATATTGCTCAAGCGACCACCTCTATTAAGCGACCTGTTTTATTAAGCGACCACCATAAAAAGTCCCTTCAGTGTAAGCAAAATCTATGAAATAGAGGACATTCGTGACTAAAGAATGGTTATTATTGAATCTTATGTTGTTGGAGCCCATTAGAATCGTCTCAATAAGACGATTCTAATGGGTTCAAACATCATAGGATTCAGAACGACTTGGCCGACCTATAAATGCTATAAATGCTATCAAAATGACCTGTCATTTTTATCATGATAATTTGTATTAAGAGACCATTCCAATCAACGACTGCTTTATGGTGGTCCCCTAAGTGGTCGCTTAACACAAGTTTTACTGTATTTGAAGACAGATGGATGGGCAGACGCCAAGAAACAAGGACTCCTAACCTTGAATGTTGGGTTAAAACAAGAGCACAGCCTGCAGTTGCCTATGCTCCAATGTTTGCTGTTGGATATTTGATTTAAAATCTAGGTCACAGATGGGGCATAATTTGCATGAAATTCATCTAATTATCTCCCTTGATAGTATAAATATTGTTTCAATTAGTGAAAATTATTTTTCAAGTAAATGCTTCTAGTAATACCAGAGATATTACAAAATGCCAATATTACAAAATGCCAGAGCTTTCTCACAGCAACCATGACAACAATGATGATGCCAATACCAAGGCTGTAACAATACCAATCTAACAAGGAACAATAAATGTCCTACCTATAAAACTCAATATTCAGAGATATACTTTTTCAATTTAGTTGACAATCTTTGATTACTGGTATTGAATTCTAATTCTATTCATGATATCTTATTGCTCCATTTTCAGTAAAATTATCGACTTACCGACTGTTTCTGGTGGAAACACTACAGTACTCTGTGGGGACTGGGAGTTTGTGGGAACAGTGAAATAGTACAGGGATCTTGGAAACTTTCTACAAGTCACTGACCTACAAACAATGGGTGAAATATAACATACCACAGTACTGTTTGGTGAAGGCTTAACTTTCTTTAACCTTTGCCATGAGGAATAAGAATCCTTGGCAAAAACAGATTAATTGTTAGTCAGTATTCATTTTGAAAATTAAATTTTTAAACATTTTAGTTTCAAAAAAGGAAAAATCAAGAGGTATAGACAAACATCAGACTGCACATATGTGCAGGCTGGTGTTTGTCTATAGCTCCTGCCGAGGCTGGAATATTCTGGGTTCAACATGGGTTAAGAAGTTTGAAGTATCTCTCCCATATTGAAGTTTGTTGTATAATGATAGAAGTTCCTGAATAATCTGCAAACAACTTTTAATTGTACTAAATCCTTCAATTAGGAAGAGTCTTAAGAATTTATTTTCAGGTATCAAATAGATGAATATTAAATGAGGAATGAAACATAACTTACTTGTAGCAAACAAACCCTAACAGTACAACACCCAGGAACAACACAGCAACCACAATACCAGCTATTGTACCAGCTTGAGACACATCTTTAGCAGCATGGGGAACTACAGTGGGATCTGTAATTATAGTATAAAAGATAAATACATAGCTAACACATTCAAATTTATGGGAAAACATGATGAATTTTGGGATCATACTAATGAACCTGAAACGGTTTTTTACTCTTGATTGACCTTGACCATGCCATGCATCTTTCATTTTGACAATAAAAGTTGTGTATCTACCTTTTTTATTCATAATTGACAATAGGCCCTAAGTAATGGTTTAGTTAACAAGTGAAGTTTTGAGAAGACTTGCAGATTATCTCATGGATGCATAAAAACAGTCAAATATTTGAAATCAAATATTTGCCAACTTCGAATCTGATCATGTGACCTCCAAAACTTATTCTGTGACATTAACAAATCAGTTGACTTCCCTGCTATACTTATCTAATTTCATGAACCTTAAGTCAAGACTGTGATAAACAAACTAAACCTACTGTATTTCCTCTAATAATAGTGCCCTCCCTTATAGTAGCACCCCCCCCCCCCATGTCTTACTAAGAAAACCCACTTTAAATGCCCCAATTTTATGAATTTTTTTTAGACTTCTACTCTAGTTTGAGATGAATTTCCTCTAAACAATCAATTAAACGGAAAAGGGTCTAAAAGAGATCAATTTTAATTATTCTTTTAAATCTGAAAATGCATACTAAATAAAAGCTCCCTTACCATGTTATGTATAGCTTCCAGGAGCATTAATTCGGAGAAATACGATAGTATAAATCTTTTTATGAAAATTACACACAACCTTACCTTCCAATTTGAAGAATATTTCATCCGAGAAATTCCCGATGTAGTATGCTTGAGAGTATAGACTCTTGGTCACCCCAGCAATCTTCAGTTTATATTCGTGGTTACTTTCTAACCCAGTTAATAGCTTCTGAAAGTTACAGAAAATGGTTTGAAAGTAAAAGTTAAGATATATGTTTTGTTTTATGGTCTAGTTTTATGTCACACATATCAATGGTTACATGCAAGACTGTACTAAGTGTATCTTACACTTAGTACAGTCTTTCATGTAACTATTGATATGCAACCTTAGACTTAAAACCCCATTCATCGAATTTCAAGTCAGCTGATTACATGCAGCGCCATCCCCTGACACAGTAATTAAATTCAGAACTCTTACAGGCACACACCAGGTTGGAGAGGAGCAACATGGAGTTTCTTTTGTTTGTTTAAATGGAGTTTAACGCCACTTCTCACGATCTTTAAGTCATATCGCAACAGCAGGAGCACCTAACAATGGAAACTTGGTATTTCTCACACAAGTGCTACCATTACATCCTTTCCTTGCCTAAAGCTTCTATCCTTCATTGGTCTATGAATAGCAACCCATTTGTGGGAGACGAAAAGTCAGAAAGGATGAGTGCTGCCCAGTACCTCTTGAATGAAGTCTGATCCACTACCACTGCACTATGAAGGCAGCAACAAGGAGACAATTTTAGCTCTTTTCTGTGATCCTTGAAAGTTTTGATTCTGGGATCTTCTGCTCCCGAAACCACTGTCCTAACTTTTACACCATGGACACTTTTTACAGTCATAAAAGTAAATATTGTACATTTCCTGCTAATTTTTTTTAAAAAGGGTAAACTTTATATTATTCTGACCCATCACTTAATAAAAAAGGACCATCTAGGAACTCCGCAAAATAAAGAGCCCTGTTTCAGTTGAGGTTAACCAGTGGTCACATTTCAACAAGAGGACAAAGATACCTGTATCACTCCACTGGCTTTGACATCTCCAGATTTAAATTGGAGATATTCCGAAAAGAAATCAATTTTGGAACAAGGTCAAGTACAAAACATTCATGTCTAGTTTTATTGAAAATGGCCCAATGGTTTGAAAGATTTTAAAGTGAAAATTACCCTGCCCTGCTACGCCCACATTTAATGGTCATCTAGAATTTCTTGAACAACCTCCATTCCTTTGAGGAATATTAATTCCAAATTTTGTTGAAATTGGTCAAATTGTTTGGGCGGAGAAAATTTTTGAAGATTTTAAAGTGAAAATAAGTTTTGCCCTGCCACACCCATACCTTGGAGTCAATCAAAATTTCTTGATCTACTTTGGAAGTGGGTCACCCAAGGAACATTCATGCCAAGTTTCATTGAAATCAGCCCAATGGTTTGGGAGAAAATTTTTAAAGATTTCATCTTCAAATAAACCCCACCAGGCCATACTCATAATTTTGGGTAATTAAAACTTCTTAAACAATAGGCATAATGGGTAATCAAAATTTCTGAAACAATAGACATAAAGTGTCAATCGAAGAACAATCATGCCAAGTTTCATTGAAATCAGCCCAATAGTTTGGGAGAAGAATATTTATAAAGATTTTAAAGTGAAAATAAGCCCTGGCCTGCAATACCCATAGTAGGGGGGTCAATCACAATTTCTTGAACAACTTTGGAAGAGGGTCACCCAAGGAACATTTCTGCCAAGTCGGCTAAAATTGACCCACTGGTTTGGTCGAGAGATGTTAAAAGAAAATTTTACGCACAGATGCATGCAGGTACGGTGGAAACAATGCCATGACAATACCTTGCTGGCCTTTAAGGCCAGTGGAGCTAAAAAATCTTATACATGAATGTAGAATGATCATTCTACATTCAGAATTCAGTTTGTTTGTTTGAATGGGGTTTTTACACCGCTCACAACAATTTTTCAGTTATATCAGTTGGTCGGGCGGAGCATCTAACAATGGATTCCTGGTATTTCTCACACCAGTACTACCATTACATTCTTCCTAGCCTCCAGCTGCTGTTCAACATAAGTCTACAATTAGCAGCCCATTGGTGAGAGAAAATAGTCGGAAAGAATGAGTGCCTGTCAGAAATCAAACCTGGGACCTTTAGATTGACAGTCTGACGCGCTACCATGACAGCAGCTTCAGAAAATCAGGAAAGTGTATAAAGTTTTGACCCTTATCAGCCTGCCCTATCCTCGAAGTCTGACTAAGGTCAAAACTTTAGACACTACCCAAATGGTCGGTCCTTTTGAATGATGAGTGACAATTTGAAAAAAAGAAATGTGAAATAAATACTTAATGAAGTGAGGGGTATTCCGGAAAAGTGATTTTTTTAACTGGTGATCTAGTGACAAGGAGTATTAGAAATTAGGAATTTATTATGTAACATTCCATCAATCAGTTGACGGATCAAGGGTGTAAATGTACAACTGGTTTTATGAGAAAGATTTCATTTTCACCAATTTCTACATTTGATTGAACAAATTGAGCTTTGTGTCAGACAGGTAGTGGAACGGTAATAGTTTTGCAACATTTTGGTCAACATCATCTTTCACAATGTTAACCGAGGTTTCCTAATGAAAATCATTAGGAAACCTCTGTTAGCACTGTAAAGTTTGTGACTGCCAAAATGTTGTAGCTCCATTACGGGTCTACTACCTTAATTTTGAAAGTTAGTCAAAACTAGACATAAGTTAAGAAGTGTATATTGGAATACAGACCATTTTTCAAATTTGTTTAACTTAGTTTGAAAACATTTACATCTTCAGTTATTGGGGCCTAAAGACTTTTTAACCATTATATGTAATTATAACACAATGGCGAAAAATGTATGTATGAAAGAAATTACTGTATGTATGAAAGAAATTACATGGAACTTTCTTTGCAATAAAATTGAAATGTCATGTCATTTTACTTTGTACACAGATAGCTCTGTCCATTTATTTGTACTGAACATCATCTTTAGCAGGAATGTTGATGCCTTAGACGTCGTATAACACATGCTAAATGATGTGCTCCATTTTCTGTTAAATTCTCTCAACGCCAATTTCATTACTTGTTCGTTAAATTTGCATCCAGAAAAATGTTCTCAAGCTATTTTACACCCTGAAAGAGTAAAACAACTTATTTTAAAGCTGCTCTATCACAGATTGGGAAAATGTGACTTTTGAATTTTTTTTGTAAAATTAATCGGAAATTATGATCTTGTAGAAAACTCCACAATAATAAGATTAGATCTGGTAAGTCATGGAAAAAAAAGACAGATATTCCTGAATTAAGTAGAATTTCATTCTGAAAAATAAAGCAACTACTTACGCCTAAAAGATTATTTTCAAATTTTTAGCTGTCTATTTATGCATGCAATTTCACTTGTTTGTCCCATTCTATCAAAGGTCAGGGTCAAAGTATTTGTCAATTGGGAAACTACATATCAATACTTGCAAAAAATGAAACATTTAAGAGGGGGTTTAGACTGTATGTTTTTTCATATCTGCTTTTTCATATATGTCAAAACATGCAGTGTAAACCCCCAGATAATGAGCGTTCTGTTAACAGATCTGCAAAACATACCATTTAGAACATGTTCTATTTCCGTCTGCTTTTCAATACCGAAATGACCATTGATACCTCTAATGACCTGCTGATAAGCTGATAAAATAAACAATTACTGGTCAGCTGTCTCAGAAAGTCTGTCAAATAGACATATTTTGTGAAATATAATTCCTTCAAGGACCAGGGAGAACATTTAACCTTTTACCATATAATAGATAAGTTCTTCCAGTGGTACTTAGTATATTGAAAAAATAATTATAATAATAAAACTGAAAAATAATATGCTTAAATACCAATTGCAATTTACTGACCTATCAGGATCAATGGCATTTTCGGCTTCTCTCAATCGAGAGGCAATTAATTGCTCAGCGATGCGATGAAAATGAGTTGGTTATATATAAGTATTAAATTGTGAAGAGTAATTCGTTTTTATTGTTACTTAAGTCTCGAATTAATTTAGAAATAAAATATTTTGTGAAACAAATGTTTAGAAAAGAGATCAGATGATAAATTACAGAAACAGAAAATTCTGTGACTATTTTCCAGGTTTAAGACAACTTAAGCAGGAAAACAGGATTCAAATAAATCAATTGAGTTATATTTCAATGTCTTTATTATCATTTAAGTGATGAAGAGACTATTTGTTGATTTCATTGAGGTGTGAATCTAAAAACATAATCACACTGTATAAATGCACAAAGGGGATTCGTGTATGAGTGTTATTAGGAATTTTTTGTTTCATAACTCCATGAAATCAAGAAATATTCTCTTCATATCTTAAAAAGTAAAATCGCGAAGCAAAAATCATTTAGATTAGTCAATTATGATATTTATATTGAATTTGACTACTTTTCGCGGAAGCTTACAAAAAAGCTGCATACTCTTAATTGCTTTCATTGCACAATAAAACCAATTTCAAGCCAATCAGAAGATATGGATATTGATTGACACAAATAAAATAAAATTTTCAAATATACATTTGGTTTTGGTTAGCGATAAAATATTCCCTCATCATTCCAGTAATACAATACACTATTTGATCTTGAAAATGACTGACAGTCATGACCTAGGTCAACTGAAGCAGATATGTAAAAAATACAGTGTAAACGCAAAAAGACAGATACGCTTTTACACATGTGCTTTTTCACATCTGCTTAAACATACAGTGTAAAAGCTCTCTTACATGAAAAATAACAATTTCATAATTTATGGACAGGATATAAATAGACTGGGTCTCTTACTGACATCCCACTTCGAACATTCAAGCTACAAATTCTTTGAAATTAGTAGTTGTTCATTTCATACCTATGTGCATTTCTTAAACATCGGAAAATGCACAAATTTCCAAAAACAAGAAACAGTTTTGTATTTTTTCTATGAAGAAATGTGAAAGAGCAGCTTTAAAATTGTGAATATAATGGATATAATTTCATTTTCCCTTTGATGTGTCCATGAATTCAGTCTGATAAGGGGAGGTGTTGTATGCAAAGCAAAGTCCTCAGACTTTATTCATGGGCACATCAACGCGAAAAATGAAATTATTTAATAATTATCAGATTTTATTGCTTGGTCAAGAGTTATAATTGACTATGTATTAAAGTGTTAATCATCTTATAAATGAAGCATGAACTCTTTTTAATGAACACCATTAGGCCCAAAACCATTACCAAATAAATCAACAATTTTTATCAAACAAAGAAATATGAGGGAAAGGGTTAAAGCCAATTGTAGTAAAATAAAAATATATTAATTTCATTTATACTTGGATAGATGCACAAAATATTTGAACTTTGATTTTGGCTCAGAACTTATCTGAAACAAGAGCTGTCACTGTAAGATGACAATGCCCCCGACACCGCTTTGATTTAGAAGTTATGGCCAATGTTAAAGTTTTTGGACGGAATGACGGACGGACGGACAGACGGACGGACGGACAAGTCAAATTTATGATGCCTCCCTATCGGGGGCATAAAAATATTTTGATCAACCTATACTCTTTTGAATACATTAAAAGGAATATGTCAGAAGAAATGATTCAAATGGTACATTTTCTATTGATCTGTGAAAGATATATTTTTGAAAATAAGATCTACTAAAATTTTATGTAGGCATTTGAGTCTAGTAAAACTTTTACCTTTAAATATGACCTTGAATTTAGGGTGGCATATTTTTTCTTTCTTAAATCTTAGTAGATTCTTTCTTCTAAATCATAAAGGAGAACAATCATAAGGACAATTAGATATTACAACAGCTTTTAAATGGTCTTCACTATGTACAACAATGATGTTTTTGAATGATGTTTTTGTGAATGTGTTATAATGGATATAATTTTATAGTTTTTGAATAAACTTTAGCTTGGTTTCCCTCTTTAATACAAATTTTCAAATAGACCCTTACATCTAAACAGGGCCTTCTCTTGACTGAAATTTCTTTTCGCCAACACTTTCACCAAATCAAAAAAATTGGAGCCAAATTGGAGCCATTTACCTTCTAAAAAACTGTGCTTGATAAAATCTCATGTTCCTTTTTTTATAGCTCATGGTGCATCATAGAAGTGTTATAGTTAGCCAAGAGGTTACTAGTTGACACACATGCCTTTTGCATCAATTAATTGACAGTCACTTGTGACTCAATATCCTCTCAGCCTAAGTCAAAATCAATAATTGCTGATGGGTCAAAATTAAAATTTTTTGTCGCCAGTCATTTCACTAATTTCAATTTTATGGCCAAATTCGTTTCATTTTCACATTTAGCGACAATAGCAACCCCAAGAAGGCCCAGTCTAAATTCAACATATTTAATTGATACTATCTTAACTTCAGACTACAGCTGCTGTAGAGCAGACTTATTACCCCCACCAACACTTTGTCTAAGTATAAGTGCCATAAATTCATAATGTGTCATTATACAAGCACTTTCCAGGGTTTAACACTAACTACTTTTTGCCACTAGCTTTATTGACCTTTTAGCTCTCACTATTACAGGTCCTGCATGAAAACCTTGTTTTATTTTAACCAATTAAGGGGGTAAATTGCATGGAAACATTGTTTGAAAAGAAAAAAAATGCTTTCACAAGCAGTTTATTCTTTTTCTACAAGGTTTTCTATGTGGTAATGAGTATTGGATAGGCAAATATTAAACAGATTTGAAATACTAAGTACTTCGATTAACTACAGGCCTGAAGGGCCAGCATCATGGTAGCATTTACCAGGCCTCCCTAAAATCCACAGGTCTCGTGTTGGAGGACTGGTGTTAGTGTCAATCCCTGTTTTCAGTACAGGAACATCAATTACTACATAAGTAAGAGTCTGGAAGTTCAATTTTTGACAAAGTTCAATTTGGACCTAAGACCTTCATAAACCTTAAACCTAAAACAGTAGGGCACTTTCTTGTGTCATGTGAAACAAAGGTATACAGTTGCATGATTCTGAGTCAATTTGATCTTGAGTTAGAATCTAGAAACAGTTTTTGGACAAAGTGATCCAAAAACAATAGGGTACTTCCTGGGGTCATTATATATTTTTTTCTGATTCTTGGTCATTTGGATCTTGAGAACAAGTCAGCGGACATGGTGAAATAAATAAAGGTAGGGGTATAATGAATTACATCAATAGTAATTTGAGGTAGAAACATCCATAAGTACCAATACTTTTGCATTTTTTTCTTTTCTTTTTTTTTTCTGCCTAAAGATTTAGAAAACAGTTTAATCTTGGACTATTCTTAAATCTTATTCTTTATTCAGGATAAAAAGAAAAACAGGAAGTTAAGACTCTTGAGACCAATCAAATCCTTTCTAGATTAGTTTTTTTTTTTTTAAAAACTTGGCTGTACTTTTCAAAATTTTTCTCTTTGTTTTGATTTGTAAGCAACACCATTTCCATCCTTTAAAGGTCAATAGGCAGTCAGGATATTAGTTAGAAACTGTTACTAAACTAGGGCCAAAAGCAAGTGTGTAACACAGTCCATACCTGCTTAATGAGACAGCCTTCACCATTCTAGAGAGAACAAGGAGATATTTAGGGTCTGTCATGAGATTACATTTGAGACAGGCTTAACTTAACAAAGTCTAAAATATGTTATTAAGTGAGCCAATCCTTGGTGAGCTATATAACTTTTCTATTCTAGACAAGGTTAAAATCAACCTGTTTCCAACAAAATCAAGTATTAGATTCTTACTCTCACATAAACAGTATTTTTGTACTTTTAAACACATTTTACGCCAATCACAAAAGAAGCACGGCATAAATGATTGTTTATTCGATGTTTTATCGAGAAATTAAGAATATATACATCCTTAAGTGTGATTTTTATCATATTAATCTATGTTTGATATTCTATGCTTGAAAGGGCTGTTTTGAGAAAAATTAAAACTAGATTTGTTTCGAAGAGAACAAGTACCCCTCTCCCTCCTTCATCCCCACCCCAAACACACAGCTGCATTTTGTATCAGAAGAAGTGATCTAACTAGTGACCTTGACTCATCATGAATATTAACCAAACTGCTTAGTACTTACTGCAACATTTTATAAAATATAAATGTCCTAAATATGATGAATACTACATAAGAGTATAGAGAGAATTTGTGACCTACACCTTTGACCCCACTAATATGAGAAATAAACAATAAGTAACTCTGGGACATATAGTTCCATGTTTTGAGTTCAAAGGGTTTATGATTATAAGTCATACTAAATACACTTCATTTCTGATGTTGACCTTTTACTTTTGAGAATAACCATCTTAAGACCATTTTTTGGCTATTGCTAATCAACTTTGATATACAAAAAATATAGTTATGAGAATATTAAGTAACCCTTTCCCTCACATAGACTAAGTGAAACACCGACAAAGTATGACAAGACTAATCTATCTAAATCAAATTTATCATCAAAACTTTTGTGAAACAAGAGATGTTTGGCTGGGTCATAAAAACCTACACATAACAAAAATTTAACCCTTGTCCTGCTGAATTTAATATTGTTTCAAACATATTGTTCATAATTGGGACAATATAACCAGTCTAGGTTTTCCACAATAACAAGAGATGTTTGTAAAACATTTACGACACCCCCCCCCTCCCCACAAAAGCAGGTCAATAGCCTATTCTTTGTCAATCAACAAAGGACAATAACTCACAAAATATGATGAGTAGAGTTATGGTTCTTGTGCAACACACTTCTTCTCAATCAGATCTATCCACCTGTGAAGTTTCATTATTCTAGCTCGCATACTTTTTGAGATAAGCTCCAGACAAAAAACAGTCCACAGACGGATCGATCGACCGACAGGTGCAATGCAATATACCCCCTCTTCTTCAAAAGGGGGCATAAATATTGTTTCAAACAAATTTTCCATTCTGTGAACATTTTTACCGGTCCAGCTCTAGGTTTTTCACAATAAAAGCAGGCAGTGTAGACTAAGATCAGACTGCACTTCAGTGCAGGCTGATCTTAGTCTATACTCACTGTCAAAGGTTTGTGTATGGCAAGCAAAATGTCCTGGGTTAAGGTACACAGCACATTTTGCAGATGAAATACTCAAAAGGCAACAAGCAACCTACCATATATTTTTGCCCCTCAGCCACCTCTTCCCCTCTGACTGCACCATCCAAGGTCCAATATTGTATAAAGTAGGAATCTATGTGGTTATAATATACTCTGGGCTGTTCCCATTGTACATATACAGCATCAGGGGCCACAACTGTGAAATTATTCACTATTGGTTTACTTGGGCCTGGAATCAAATAGAGGATACCGTAATTGTTTGTTTTAGTAAAAGACGGGTTATTCTTTAATTAAGAACAACAAAGACTAAATTTTTACAAATGACAAAACAAGTGACTTTGCAAAAAAATAGCTTTTGTTGTTAGAAAAGAGAAAGATCAATCTATCTTACAAGAAAACCAAATGATCATTCTGTTTCTTCAATTAAAAAACAAAACAAGAGCTGTTTGTAAAACATTAACCACCCCACCCCCCACCCCCTAAACCATAAAAGCAGGTCCACAGCCTATTCTTTGTCGATAAACGAAGGGCAATAACTCACAAAAACTGATGAGTAGAGATATGGTTCTTGTGCACTGCACTTCTCTTTAATAAGATCTATCCACCTGTGAAGTTTCATGATTCTAGCTTGCATACTTATGAAATATGCTCCAGATATTGTGAAAATGACATCATAATGCATTAGCTGATGTCAGTTCGTAAAGGGCATTATATGTTTAGCTGTAAAACATGAATCGATAAATGTCTTGGATTTCCTATCTTTATAGCAAAAGTTTGGGTCATATTATAAATAGAATATCAAATTTGTCCTCATAAAATACCTAATTTGTTAAATACGTCATCTTAAATGGATAAAAACCTGGCACACCCTCGTTTTTATCTTTCTATAGATGATTCGTTTATTAAATCCAGTATTCAATGACCACTCATTCAATATCCTCTAATTTCTCAACAGAACTCTATGTTGTTAGTATTCATTGAAATTATCTCAATGAGATAATTTCAATGAATATTAACAGCATAGGGTAAATTTAAACCAAAATTGTAGATTTCTCCCTGCTATATAACACTAATTAGGTTTATACCTGCAACATCAGTTAAAGCTGTGCAGTTATCACTAAAACTACTGTAACCTCCCCCAGTCTCTGCTCGAACTCTCAATCTATACATTGTATGAGGCTCTGAAAAAAACAAATTAAGGCTCAACAAGATGTATTGGTAAAGCACTAATGCCCCCCCTGAAATGGCTTTTTTTAAAGTTTGATCTTGATTATTGACCTTGACCAATAACCATCACATTGACATTGGAGAGGGAAACATTCAAGTCAAATATAAGCATTGTCACTTGAATAGTGTTGAAGTTATAGGAAAATGTTTAGTTGCATGTTAAGGTTTTTCAGATAGACAGATGGATGAACAGACAGATGGACACTGGTAAAAAATATGCCACTGATCTTACGGATGCAAGGGCATGAAAATGAAATCTGAACCCTATGAAATCAAAACTTTGAAACAATATCAATCTCAGCCATAAACAAATTGATAAGGTCTAATATTTGCAGTAAATTGTTTTCCCCTTCCACTTTTCTCACTGACCAATTTTTTAGTTTCCTGGAGTGTATCTTTTTAGTATCTTCTTTCGGATAATTAATTACTGATTGAGAAAAGCAAATTCTCCATTTCTCACAATGCTTACTATCCTCTGTTATTATTTTTGTTATTTTTCAGTCATCATACATTTACCTAATGTTGTCCGTTCATGTACATGCCAAATTGTTGGAAATGTCACGCTCACATTTCAAAAACATCTTCCTTTTCATAGTTATCAAATTTTTAATAACCTATCAACTTTGGTCATAAAGAAAGCCCTGCCTTTTAGATGGAAATATTCGTGACATAAGAGAAATGATACTGAACTTCACATATTGATGACTCAGAGCAAAGCAGTTTAAGACGTTTTCAACTGTTTTGCACAAAGACATTAACATGTGAAAAGCAGGTAAAACAAGATGTGTTTGTGAAACACGAATGCCCCCGGAACAGCATTTTTTTTTAAAAGTTTGACCTTGACAGATGACCTTGACCTTGTCACATGACATTGACCTTGTCACATGACCTTGACTTTGGTGTACAGCTTTGTATGTCAAATACTTTTGGAGAAAAGGCAAAGGTTAAGTTTGGTTAAGTTTTCGGACAGACAGAGGGACAGACAGACGGACAGACAGACGGACAGACAGACGGACACACAGATGGACAGACACACAGACAGACAGACAGATGGACATGAGTAAAACAATATGCCTCCGATCTCTCGATATGGGGGCATAAAAATCCAAACTTTTGTCAACAGTTATGCATCCTTAACACATGGCAGATAACTTACGGAGGTTGCTTATTTTAGCAGACATTGTGTCAGTAAGATGCCCCGTGACAATCCTCGTCTTGATATTATCAGCTCGCTGCCACTGTAACTGGTAGTTCTTCAGTTTACCATTATAGACTCTGGGAGCTTTCCACACCACAGTGAATGATGTAGACTTCATATCAGTACACAACAGGAGTCTTGGTGTATCGGGGGCTGAAATTACAATTTAAGTATTTAACACCTTGCCGATTGATTTACTGTTTGATATACTCATGAATTTACGGATTGTCAGAGCAACAGATAGAGGGGGTATTTTGGATATCAATCTAAATCATTTCAATTTTACTTGTGCAAATCCTTCATTGTAAGTTTATCATTTAAATCCCCTTTTCAAGATGATTTAATTGAAAACCCACAACATAGGGTTTCAATGAAAAATAAAAATTCTTGACTGGCTTTGACCCCTCTTATCTGTACCTTTGATTGATTGATTGCTTGCTTGTTTGATTGATTGTTCAATTGGTAATTATCACCTCATTTCAGTTATACTACAGTAGCTGGAGCACCTAGACACAGAGTCTTGGTATTTCTAATATAAGCCTGTGCATGACATTTCAAGCAATTTGACATCTGCTTAAGTACAAACATTAAACAGCCCATACAATAACCAAGTGTAATTTGAGTATTGCTTACTGTCTATAGATACTTTGAGACCTTATTTATCTAAAAATCGCAAAGTGAAGACTCTGGCCAGACTGTGCTTCTGCACAGGCTGGCCAGAGTCTTTGCTTTGTGTACATTTGAAATTGTTGGAAATGTTGCGCACACACTAATATCCTTTCTGAGCCTGTAGCTGCTCAACCTATTTTTGTTTACAACTAGGTGGATTACAGGATATAGCTGCAGCTTAAGATTTAATACAAGATATCAAGACGGTAAATCAAATGCATTGAATAAAAGGAAAACAAAAATGCAGGCACCAGTTTAACTAAATTATCATTGTGAAAATATATCAAAAGTTTCCTGAACTTTCCATGTTTCCCCACTTAATGCTTAATGAGTTAATTCCTCAGTTCAATAGGTGAAACTTAACAATAGATCAACTTACGTCCCTCTGCTGTGGTAACATTAATGATTGCAGGTGGACTGTTTCCTACATCATTAAACATCATCACTGTCACTGAATATTTGGTGAAGGGTTCTAACTTGTCTAAGGTAGCAGACTGGAAAAAAAAAGAGTTTGTACTTACAAAGGGTTCATTTCTAATTGGTAAAATCAGGATAAAAATCAGTTTTCCCGCAAATTCCCCCTTTCTGGTAAGATTGTTAAAACTCAGAATTGTTTGGTTTAAGGTTGAAGTTAAATGTGTGTTATCAAATTGAAAGATCCAATAAGAACCTGTAGTGATCATGTTTTGATAAGACTTATAAACAACTAAGTACAAACAACCTGCTAGTCCCTTTCAAGACAGTTGTTTATAGGGCATTTTGAAAAGAAATATTAACCAATGCCAAGTGCTTCTTTTATACTTTTTGCCCTTCCATTTTATTTCAATATTTAACAAAGATTTTCATAAATCCTAGAAACCTGTTAAAACTGCTTTGGCAGGAAGTTTGCACATATGTGCATTCTGATCTTACTCCTCATCCCTGGTTTTCTCTTTGTTTAAGCTAGTGGATCCGTAATAGTTCCATAACATTTTGTAACTCATGATCTTTCACAATGTCAAAATACTGACTCACGATGAGTGCATCTGGTACTTTCATCACTTTGATTTTAATTTCCCCTGTTTCAATTTCAGCATGACAAGGATGAAATTCAAGCATGACAAGGATGAAACTTCAGCATGACAAGGGTTAATCCTTCTCATGCTGAACCAGGAATATTTTTGATTTTGCAGGAGCTATAGACAAAGATCAGCCTTCACATATGTTCAGTCTGATCTTAGTCTATACCACCTGGGTTTCCTTTTTCAATCAGTAATGTCCGAAAACTATAATTTCAAAAACAAATATTGACAAACTATACAGGCATCCAGTGTTTTCAGCACTTTGATTTAATGCAATTTTGCACAAAGATGTTCAGCATGACAAGAATGATAGATTGTTACAAACCTCAGCATAAGGATCCTGCAGTGTCAGTTCAAACTTCTCCCCAGATCCAAGTTTCTCATATATGATTATATATCCCTTCACTATACCATTCACTGAATCTGCTGGGGGAGGGACCCATTCTAATTCTATCTTTCTCTCTGTGGGACTAGTGTAATTCAAACCACTAGGGGCCACAGAAGGGGCTGAAATATAAAGTCATTTTAATGAAAAGAAATCAAATCTGAATTAAAGATGTTTTATTATTCAATTGTTAATATATTTGACATCTTTAAAGCTGCAACCAATATATGAGCGAATAGCAAGGAATTAGCGCAAAGCCATATACATGCAAGGAAAAAGACAAGCTGGGGCTCAGTCACCCATGGCCCCTAGAATTTTTGGGCAATGCCTATACCTTTAATGTTAAATATTGAATTTCGAAAGTCTTGGCCCCTAAATTAATATTATAATTCATGTTCCTTGTTCATGAATTCATGAACTCGTTACCTAATAGGGTAACATGCATAAAGGAACCATCTGGGTAGTAAGTAAAGTATCAATCCTAGTCAGACTGCTCTGACTGCTCACCATGACAAGAGTCTGAACTTCTCATACATAGCTGATATTTTGAAATTATAAGATAGCATTGCTAAATTGTTAAAATTCTGTATTTCCAGGCATTTTCACCTTAAAATAAATCTGTAATGCAGCTTTTAAATCATTCTCAGTTTAGCAACGAAAAAGTTTTACAATCTCAAATGCAATTTTGAAGGGGGATAATGTAAGAAAAGGTATAAGGACATTTCGAAATTCACTTATCTTCAATGCTTTTCTGATGTTGACCCACAGGCCATATCATTTGAGCATTTAAGTTTCTGTGACAAAGAATTGTCTAAATCAAACTAAAAACCTGTTTCACTGTTTCCCAATGCAATATTGCTCATCAATTTACCTTGGTATGGCATTAAGGGAATGAGATTTCTCAAGGTCATAGACTAGAACCCTGTTCCTACCTTCTGGTTCAGTAATAAATATACTGCTCTCCACACTGGGTTCACTGTTTCCCAGTGCATTTTTAGCTACCACTCTAACTTGGTATGGTGTGTAGGGAATCAGCTCTCTCAATGTGATCTGTAGGGTCTTCCCGTCTACCAGAATCACTTTACTATCCTCCCATGCATCATCGTTCCTGAAAACAAAAAGTTCAATGTGTACCCATGTCATGCTGAAACTGGAATAATGCTATTTTAGAAAGAAGAAGAGACAAAAGTAAAACTGCATATATGGGTGGCTCAGCACAAAACATTTCGATGGCTCAGCATGAAACAATTGTAACTGCCTATAAACATATAGGCAGTTACAACTATTTGGCATTGAGCCATCATTTTGTAACTGCCTATAATTATGTTTACAACTTTTTTTGTGCTACGCCATCCATATGTACAGTCTACCTTAAGTCTATACAACCTAATTTTGACAACTACTATTCAGTAGGCTGTTAAGATTTTATTTCCGTTAAAAATACTGCCTCGCAATAAGTACTTCGAAAGCTTTACTTTTAAATGCAAATTTTTAACAAAGCTTTGCCACTGATGACTATATGACTTTTCTTTAATGCTTTTCTGTGGTTTATCAAGAAATAATGGTAGATTATCACTTGATAATCTCACCACAAAAGCAGTGCAACTATCAAAAACTTATACCCTGCTTTTGTGCATTTCATCCAATCTGACGTCATCTATGCGGGGCGAAATAAGTGATGTCACAATGAATGTTGCATAGCAATCACGTCAAAATGACGCGCTTAACGAAAATATGTCCTAGAAGTCTCACATTTTGTCTCATTTTAGCATTAAAGAAATAGAATAATCGTTTGTTTTTTCACGTAAGATCGATTCATATTTCATTTCGTGAAAACAAAAGCTATATTTTCACTCGTTCTTGAAATATAGCTTTTGTTGTTCACTCAATGAAATATAAATCGATCTTACACTGAAACAAACGATTATCCTCCATTTATTATTCATTCACTGAAGGATGATTATCTTTCACTGAAAGAAATAATAATTCTCTACTTATTTATATTTTGTAATTCGGTAGACATACCTTTTGAGAGAAAAGGTATTTGTAATTATAATTTGGTTACTGCATTTACTTTTCCCACAAAATCTTGTTTTGTTTCAAACCATTTCCTTGATCAGCAATTTATAAGTTGAAACTACAGCTTGGAAAAATTGCACTTACCTTACTTAGGTTGCCCTCCATCAATTTGTAATTTGCTTTATATCCAAAACTGCATGTATTTTACAGACTAATGGCTTTGTTACATCTTAGGAATGGGCATTTAAGGAGTTAAAAGGGAAAGGTCAACAATCTGCTAATTGTCTCCCCTGCGTTTAGGATGACAAAACACTTTAAACTGTTTGCCAGTTAAACCCCACTTTGCAAACAAGTGCACGTGCAAAACGCAGTGCAATTTGCATACAGTTTCTCTGTTACATTTCTTCCATCAAGTCTCCATTTTGTTTCTAATATTTTCCTTCATATGCAACTAGAATGTTGTAACTAAAGCTTGAATAAGCTTAAGTAACATCATTAGGGTTGCAAACTATTAATTTGCTTTTTGTGTTTTATATCCACGATGAGATATTTTGCAGACAGACGCCATTTTGATATCTGAAGGATATACTATGACAGAGATCATGGGGTTGGTCAGAAATATATAATACATACTTAGTGCTTTGTATGAGAAAAAATATCTAACGAGGTTGGGAGAATTGATCATTGTCGAGGCTCTGCCGAGACAATTATCAATTCCCACAACCGAGTTAGATATTTTTTCATACAATACACTAAGTATGTATTATATTTATCTTATAACCTGTATTTGCCTTATTTTCATCGATGTTTCTAACTGAAATGCAAGTTTCTAAAAATAACTGCATTATATCATTGTTCTAAAAATAACTATGTGATAACATAAAAAATATCATACGGGATGTTATCATACGGATATTTGTACAGTTATAAGATAAAATCACTTATTGTCAGGTTTATTTAGAATTGTTTATTATTATACTGCAAAGAAAATTCTAGCATTTTCATTGGTTAATGCTGACCTGACAAACATTGATAGCTACGGCCGCTCCGGTATTACCTCTAATGTTTCCTCAAGGGGCCTCGACGTGAACATAGACAAAAAATCGGAACGGTAATGGCAGCCATGTTTCTCTCGCTTCGCTGATAACACGACCCGAAAATACACACTAGGATACAGTTGAAAAGGATGTCGGTTAATAATGTGCAAATAAAAAATGATATAGATGTCAATAAATACCTTAAATTTGTACAAATCTGTCCATTTCAAGTACCAAGTTTCTTGCAGTTTCAGCCAACAAACGCTTACATATCACAATAGCTCAGAGTGTAGTAGTGTGACGTCACAACTATATATGACGTCACTTTGTACATGTTTACTTTTCATAGGGGCGCATTAAGGGATATTGGTGGTTTAAAAGAAATCGGTTTATACGAACGCCTAAAATAGGCAAAAGACAGATATTTGGCCCTAAAACTTTGAAGTATAATAAATTCGTAATACGGTTTCTTGCCTGGGTATATGACGATTTATTCCCGGCAGTAAAAATGATGTCAACCCTCGCCTACGGCTCGGGTGACATCATTTCTCCAGCCGGGAATAAATCGTCATATACCCCGGCAAGAAACCGTATAACTAATAAAGTAATCTGTTGGACTCACTCTTTCAGATAAATGAGGTAATTTGTGATTTGACTGCTGTCATGACTGTTACTCTTCCTTCCTGATATAAACACAGTTTTGGATGTCTACCAATCAAATAATGACATGGACAGATTAGTAAATTTAGAATTTTAACAGTAATGTAAAGTAGTAGACCTACATTTTGAGATAGATGAGGTAATTCATAATTGGATTGTTGTAACTGTTACTCTACTTACAAGATATCAGGCAGTATTGAGTAGTGGACATCTACCAATCAAATATGAGAATGGGCAGATTAGTAAATTTTGAATTCAAACAGTAATGTAATGTCAGACTTACTTTTTCAGATAGATGAGGTAATTTGTAATTGGACTATTGTTATCACTGTTACTCTACTTACAAGATATCAGGCAGTACTGAGTGGACATTTACCGATCAAATATGAGCATGGGCAGACTAGTAAATTTAGAATTTTAACAGTAATGTATGTCAGACTTACTTTTTAAGATAGATGAGGTAATTTGTAATTGGACTATTGTTATCACTGTTACTCTACTTACAAGATATCAGGCAGTACTGAGTGGACATTTACCGATCAAATATGAGCATGGGCAGACTAGTAAATTTAGAATTTTAACAGTAATGTATGTCAGACTTACTTTTTAAGATAGATGAGGTAATTTGTAATTGGACTGTTGTTATCACTGTTACTCTTCCTCCATGATATAAAGGCAGTGGTCGACGTCACCCGGTCTGATGTGGGCATGAATGGAGGGCTTGGCGTATCTGAAATTATAAATTGATTGATTGATTGGGGTTTTACACCGTTTTCAACAATGTTTTAGTTATATTTCAGCAGCTAGAGCAACTAACAATGGATTCCTGGTAGTTCTCTCACCAGTACTACCATCACATCTGAAACTATATACTGTTTTATACTTAAATCAACAAAACAGGTCCAAAGAACACAATACACTGCAACTCCATTAAAACGCTGTGGTCGGGGTCCAAGAAATGAAACAGCGGAAGAAGTGGATGTATCTGCTAAAACGCTGCAACCCCCCCCCCCCCCCCCCGGCCGCCGCCGATTTCTCCCCCCCCCCCCCCCCCCACCCCTCCCGCGGTGAACAATAACGTACCGCGGAAACGTAACAGACACAGGGTCAATATTGATAACGATATCGGATATCTAAATATACATGTACATATTTAGGCCATCGTATTTTTATTTTTGAAACTCGGCAATGAATTGAAGAACAAACGCGGTTTATTACTTTGATATTTTTTACTTTAAGATCGTTTTGTTGTCCCTAAACTAAACAAAACTATCTTTGATAAAGTAATCTAGTTTGTAGGGTTAAACGATCGCTACTCCTCTTAGTTCTCTGAATCCCGAATTCTCGGGCCTACCCGCCCGGCAACTGAGAAACACCGATAACGACGATCTCAAAAGGGTAAAGTTAAATCCATAAAGTTTCATAAGATCAACGAATTTCATATTTTAAATATTGTCTTCAGGGAAATAAATCTAGGAGAAAATAATTATCTTCGCAATCAAAATAAACAATACCCTACGTCCGATCGAAATTATACCAAAGTAATCGAATCTCTCGGAGTGCAGGACCGCATTCTTCAATGAGCGAGAAAATGCCGTAAATTCAATTTAATTAATCTGTAGTTATGATATTTGGATCGTCGGTTTGTGAAGATAAGCTAATACATTCAATACATCATCTTCACGAGTCGAGGGATATCGAAAGCTTCTTCTCGAAAACCGTATAAGTAAAGCGTTCGTATCCCTTGGTTTGACAAGATGATAATTCACGGCTTTGATTAACAGATAGTAGATCGTCAGGTAAGAAAATCCAAGCGAACGCAAAGCGAGGCGGTCACCATCAGTTTCGCGCCAAATTTAGTTTCTTTGTTTGACCCAGCAAGTGGGAAATGTAGGCTTATATATAGCTTCCCGTTTAAAACTTAATAAGTTGTCTATTTAGTGAGAGATAAGAATCAACGATAACAATTCATTGGGGCTTTTAATTTTCAAACCCTGTAAAACATGACTATAATATGAATACGTTTAATGAAAAGGAAACAAAATTTTATCATATTTTAACAAAAAACGTAATATTTATAAGAACATTCAATGGGATTGGCAAAGGGAAGTAATAAACCAATAAATTCGGTAAGGGGCGAGTCGCTTTTTGAATCGTTTGTCAACAGCGGTAAATGTCCAAGATTTGAGAATATAAAAGGAGATAAGCTCATTTTGCGAAAACACGACGGCTTCTTCTGAAATGCGAGCCAGACTTTTCGGTGCCCAATTGCGTCCCTGTCGTCGACAAAGCGCAGTTGGTAGCGCGCCGGATTCCGTTCTCCGACGGCGGCACTCATTCTTTCTGACTATTGGTCTCTCACCCATGGGTTTATAATCGTAGACGTATGTGAGATAGCAGTTTGGGGTTAGGAAAGGATGTGATGGTTGTACTCCAGAGTTTGGTACTCCAGCCGTAGATCTAGTGATATAACTATACGTCTGTCAGCAATCAAACTAGCCATTTCTCTCTGACCTGAGGTATTTATCGCCACCACTGCTCCGCGGGAGGTGTGAAAAACAATTGTATTGATTTACCTGGCTTCGCTCAGTATCGATTTTTACTTCAGTGTTTTCACCCTTCGATCTAAAATCGCGATCAAACAGCGTTAACGGCGGATCAGGTAACATCGCCGCAGCATCCCAAAATGGTCGACCCCCCCCCCAATTTCCGGAGCCAAGCGGACCCCGCGTTATAATGGATTTAGCGCTCTAACAGATTTCGTTATAATGGAGTTGCAGTGTAATTGGGGTCATATGGGACCTTGCTCATGGTCTATGATCCCCTGCAGTTATTGTAGTCTAAATTTTTTCAGCTATAACTTGATTTTTAAGTGCAATATTGAATTACTCTCTGGTTTAAGGAAAACAAACATTGAAGCTCAGCTTCAGGAAAGCATTAAAGACTGTTTAGAACAGTCTTTAAGGCTTTCCTGAAGTTGAGCCACAAAGGGTTATGAAAAAAATTCATCTAAATATTTTCATTGTCACATTTTATGAATGCTTTTTTTTTTTAGAAAAATGTCCTTTTTGTAATCAAATAAATGAATATGACAAAGATAAGTAAATATGAATTGAGAAAACTAGAACATAAATAGAAACACAATGAAGATAAAATTTTGAAAGATCAGTGGACAAAATGTTTCCTCAAAATGTGGTACTATCTTTTCAATAAAAGTTGTTTGCTGTGTTGGGTTAATTAAAGGGGCATGCTTTCTTCAAATACTTCATTATTAAAACATGCTTTAATTTTTAACATTCATGCATCTAAAAGTAACAAGTACTGTTGCCATTAATCAAACATTTTAACTATCAATTGGTCCTATCAAACGTAAAAGCTATGTCTTGACATATCTTTTGGTTTCTGGAAAACTTCATAACCCAATGACTAAACTAAATTTTATTGAAGTCTTCATCTACTATATTCCAAACTAGACTGTCACAAAATGGTATAATATAGGTGTATTTTCAAAACTGAGGTCTGACATAGGCACTGAGTCTATTACTATAGGTAAATCGGGTACACTTTAAAAGCAAATGATAGGAATTTAACGTGATCCCTTCAATGCAATTATTAAAGTACATGTTTGAGTGAACTTTACGTTTTAAGACAAGTAATTATGTTGGTTTAAAAGGTAAAAAGTAAATTTTCTTAATGTGCTATTTTAACCTGTTTTATCTATTTCGAACAAATGACACGAGAATCTAACTGTAAAAAAGTTGTTTTCACAGCTCACTGTACAAAATCTACCTATACCCCCCTACAAGTGCTTATCAATAACGTAAAGCCATTTTCCATCAAAGGGCCATAACTCTGTCCAAAGTCAATGGATCATTATCAAAATTTTACTTGGGCATCTCTGCCTGAAACTGATAACATCTGTAAACTGTAAAGATTCAATGAAATCCCCCCATAAGTTGCTGAGAAATTGAGCGGACAAGAAAATGCTACAGACTGCATTATTAGGTCTAGAACTGTATAAAGTCAATAGGAATGGTTGGTAGCCGACTGTCTTTCATTCGGGCATCATAGTGAACCCTTGACCCTGACTGTGACCTTTGACCTACTTTCTTAAATATTGAATTATAAGGGCTAGGACTGTGTTTGTACCATCATTTACCACTACCTAATTCCAAAATTCCAGCTGCTTGTCCCACTAAGTTTTACAATTATCCATCCATTCATGGGAAACAAAGGTTAGAAAGGAAATCTACTGCCAGTAGGGATCAAATCCTGGACCTTGAAACTGAGGGTCTGATGCACTACCAACTACACCATGACCCTTGCATTGTTTAACCCTTGTCTTGCTGAATAAAAAACCTTGGAAAAATGATATGTAAATCAAAGAGCTGAAAGTTCTGTATTTCCTAATTGTGAGTCAGCATTTGCTTCTAAAAATATAATTTCTGAAGCTTTTCTGGTTTAAAAAGGAAAATCAGGTTGTATGGACTAAGATCAGACTGCCAAACCAGGAATATTCCGGGATCAGCATGACAAGGGTTAATTTGTTTTTGGTGTAAGAGCACACTCAACAGAAGTTGCCTTTGACAGGGGCCGCTGTTACACCTACTCATGGTTTTCAGTCATTTTTCACATAAGTACAACCTCAAATTTTTATCTTAGCCACTACTAACCCATATAACTAAAAAGTGTATTATTTGCCAATTGATGATAGACAAATGACCTATGTCATAATGACTTTTGTCAAATGTCAGATGAACGATTGAACTTAAGTCCCAAATAATGAGAGCAAGGCCCATTACAAACTTAGCTAACTGGGCTTGGCTATTTAAGACTGAGAATGCTTTTGAAATAAAGCAAAAAATAACTATTTCTGCAGGCAAATTTGGTAGGGAAAGACGATCCCAGAAAAAAAAGAAACACCTCCCACCATAGCATTGTTCTAGAGGAGTAATTATGATACATGTATACATCCCCAGTTAAAAATTAGCTTTGAACACTACTTCATTTAATGTTCCAATTATGATAATGAATATATTATTGTTAAAAACATTACATGTTTACAATACAAGAACATGTACTTCTGTAATATTTCATAATGGATTGATTATTGTATTTATAATATGCTTATATGTATGGTATAATAAAATATACATAGCATATTAAAAACTTAAATTTGTTTTTGCCAATATATACAAATTAAATATAACTTAAACTCTTGCTCATCTGCAATACAAGCAGGCAAAGACGGTTCAAGCAAACACTTGTCTTTCTTTTTTCCTTATAAATGAGCCTCTGTGTGACATTATCAACAAATTAACATCAGCATAAACCATGAATATTGAACTGCCTAGACAATCACATGATGCAATGAAAATATTTTATCAATGTCTTGGGAAGGATTAAAACAATACCAGTCTATAAAGCACAGAGTGAAGATTCTGGTCAACCTGTACAGATGCACAGGCTGGCCAGAGGCTTTACTCTACGCAAATATTAATTTGTTGGAAAAGTCATGCACAGGGTATGAATATAACACTTACAACATCTAATGTTCACACCATATTTTCAGGCAATAAAATGATTTACCAGTAGTTTGATTTCATTTTCTTTTACATTTTTTCAGGCATTCTGGACAATGAATGTGAAAGTCATGAAAGTTTCATATCGCATTGCAAATTACCAATACCACCTACATTTAAGCTAATCTACGAACTAATTGAGCATAATATTTAATAAACATTTGACCATGAAATAAACATGATTGTTTTTCAGATGTTCAGATAATAACAACAACAACAACAGTTTTATCAGATAAAAAGAATCTCAACAGGTTACAGGGTGGCAGTAGCACTTAGTGCCAAGGGTGACCACATAAAAATTCCAGCTTTTCAACTGGCTCATAAAAACAATGACCTTGACAGATCATGGCCTTGACCTTGTCACAAGACCTTGACCTTGGTATCTGTAGATGCACGCCATCGTGATTTATCATCATGCCAGATATGAGCTTTATATCTTGAATAGCCTTGAAATAATTAGCAATATCAAGTTTTTGGGATAAGTTTTGCAGACAGACAAACTGAAAGACAAGGATAAAACAATATGATTCCCTGGGTCCCCATCTTTCAATTTTCTAAAAGTCCATACCCATGACGTTCAATGCTGCATTTTGACAGTCCCCTTCGTTAAAATTGTCAGTTTTCCTCTCCTATTAAGATATCTAAATGATGAAACAAAGCTTGTTAAGCATGAGCAGCCTTGACAACACCAGTTGATCTCACTAGATAAGATTTATCTAGATCATCTAAAAACCTTATGTTCATCTTTATCCTTAAGAACCCACCTTAGATCAAGAACATGAGCAATACTTTTGTAAGTTCAGGCACAAATGTTTCACACATTACTATCAAGTTTAATTTCAATTATCTAACCTTCACCAGAAAGGGGACATAACTCCGTTAACCCTAGTTATTTACAAATTAGCTTGAGGGAGGCAACTCTTTCCAATATTCCATAAGTCGGTTTTTTACAATTAAAACTACGCTTCATTCCCTTGAGTCCATAAAACAGGCGGTTACTTTCAAAATCTACGAATTATAATACTAGCGATGTAACAAGGTTATGAATTAATACATCATATACTTACCGTACGGAAAACGTTTATGGCCTAGCAAATCAATAGTGCAACAATATATAAGGACGTTTAGGTGAACACTACACTAAAATATATATGCAATTTTAGACTTCATATGCCCATATACATGTAGTCCAAATTGGCAAACCAACTTATTCAAATTTTAATAATCATCTATAATATTTAAAACTATTAGAATAACCATTTTTATCTAGCTTTTGAAGATAAACAAATATTTTCCTTTTCACTACATGACTTGTGGGGCAAAGTAATACCAGTTCGTAATTTATGAGTTCATAATTCACCAGTTCCTCCAGGGTGTAGAATCAAGAGGGATAAATCTCTTTTGTTCTACTCTCTCCCTTTCTTTCTTTCTCTCTGCCTCTGTCTCGTTCTCTCTATTTTACATGTATGATCTTGGGACGATGGGTTTGGATATTGACATTGTAGCAGCCCCTCTCTCTCTCTTTCCTTTCCCCCACCTTTCTATCACACTTTCTCTCCTTCTCTCTCCTTCTCCCCCCCCTCTCTCTCTCTCTCTCTCTCTCTCTCTCTCTCTCTCTCTCTCTCTCTCTCTCTCTCACTTTCTCTCTTTCTCTCTTACTTTCTCTTTCTCTCTAACTCTCACACATAGTATACACACGCACAAACACAGAGGTGTAATCAGGAAAAGAATCTCAAAGGGGAGACAAAGGTTTTGGATATTTACACTATAGCAGCCAATACACAATCAAAATTACTTCCAATAATACTGAAAATAACATTTAACCCATCTTTAATGTTATCCACAAATGGTCAATAATATTATCAATCCATTGAGAAAGACAATACAGGGGAGTGGAAATACCGATTTTTTCCACTTGTCCTTGGACAAGTTAATGATGGTTTTCTACTTGTCCAATATCAAAATGAACTGTTCCACAAAAAAAGTGAATACATATATTTCAAGAAACATTGTTTTTAATGAAGAAAATGCTGGAATTCAGCATTTTCTACATAAGAAACAATATTTTCTATTCTTTGAAATGTAAGTTAGGATAATCTTTAGATCTAATCGATACCTTCCAAATTTTGCCATCATATTTACTTTTCCATGGACAAGATTTCAAATTGAAATATGTCAATAAAACTAGCAGGAATCTTATGTTGTGGGTACTCATATTGGAATCGTCTCATCAAGATGATTTAATGAATACCCACAACATAAGGTTTCTTTAAAAAATAAAGATTTTAGACTGGCTTTACCCCCCCTTATCTGCACCTCTGTTGATTCAATATTAATGTCAATATTTCTGACAGTGTATTGGCCCCTTCATTTTTTTACAACATGGGACAAAGCGTGACAACACTGTTACATACCAATTGATTCAATTAATCTTTTAGATTGCTGCATAAAAACTTGGAAAGAAAAAGAGAAAATGTTCTAAGCAACCAAGACAACTAGACTGTCGCAAAATGGACTAATACCCCTATACAAGTGTTTGTCAATAATAAAAAGCCATTTTCCATCAAAGGGCCATAACTCTGTCAAAAGTCACTGGATGGTAACAGAAATATCACTTGCACATCTCTGCCTTATACTGATCAGACCTGTAAAGTTTCAATGAAATCAACCCATTAGTTGCGGAGATATTGAGCAGGCAAGAAAATGCTACAGATGGACAGACGGACAGACCAGCCGACAGATGGACGGACCAACCAACCAACAAGATGACTCCTGTATATCCCCCAAACATAGTTTAGAGGGTATAAAAATGATAAGATTGTTGACCACTCTAGGCACTAAAAATTTGCAACGCAATTCATTGCAAATCATAACAACAGAAAATAAGAGCATGTCATGCAGATAATGCTCACATGCTTTTATTTGTTTCTAATTAACCCTTGTCATGCTGAACCCAGAATATTCCTGCTTTGGCAGGAGTTATAGACCAACATCAGCCTGCACATATGTGCAGTCTGTTGTTAGTCTACACCACCTGTTTCTCACTTCAAACTAGAATTGTCAATAGATTTAGTTTTCCCATTAAAAATTGACCTTCAGTTGGTACTTTCAGTGGTTTTTTGGCCTTTGATTTTGATGCAATTTTTTTAGCCAAATTTTATTCAGCATTACAAGGGTCAAAATTAAACATAAAAGCTTATTTTTGCATTCAAGTATGTCCTCTACTCTATCAATAATAATGGAAACCACAATTTCGCTACTAATCATTCAAATCTTAGCAAGACAACTTTCTATAAGTCGCTTTTAGTCATATAACACTACTTCAGGCCCTTAACAAGTAACCATATAACTTAATGTTTTTGTAATAAAAATTCCTATCTGTTTCTTTGTTTTAGGCATTGAAAACCTATTGTCATGGATGAAAATAGTAATAATAAAATAATAAGAATGTTTAAATTCCAATAAAAATCAATATTGTTCTATTAATTTTATATATTTGGTCACTTTCTGTTTTAAGTAAGAAAGGGAGAAACACAAAAACTTAAAGAATACTATTGGTGATTAAAAACTTAATGAAGATATTTGATATCACAAAATCAAAGGTTTGCATATTAAAATGAAAGCTTTTGTAAGTTTTTTAAAGCAAAATAACAGTTTATATGGACTCCAAGAATATTTCAGGTTTTCTAAAGGTCATAAACTTCCCCCTTGCTAGGGGGGACCTGCTACTTATTCACTCTATGATTATAACTCTATTCTTTAATGCTTTACGGTGGCTTATCGAGAAATAACGGTAGATTATCTTTTGATAATCTCACTGCCAAAGCAGTGAAATTATCAAAAACTTATACCCTGCTTTTGTGCATTTCATCCTATCTGACGTCATCTTTGCGGGGCGAAATAAGTGACGTCACAATGAAAGTTGCATAGCAATCACGCGCAAAATGACGCGCTTTACGGAAATATGTCCTAAAAATTTCACATTTTGTCTCATTTTTGCATTAAAGAAATAGAATAATCGATTGTTTTTCGTGTAAGATCGATTAATATTTCATTTCGTGAACAAGAAAAGCTATATTGTCACTCGTGGCTTTGCCACTCCTGAAAATATAGCTTTTGTTGTTCACTCAATGAAATATAAATCGATCTTACACTGAAACAAACGATTATCCTCTATATATATTTAGAGAGGTTCCTTCTTTTATCTGCAGGCTATTCCAACACCTATTTGACTGATTTAACTATAATTGATTTCAGTCATGCTTCCTACAAAGTGAAAAAGTTAATCAATCTAAGAATTTTTGTAATTAATGACAACATTAACTAAAGTATAACACAGAGATTCAACTAGAAACTCTACATTGCTCCAAATAAATTGAGATTTGATCACTACAACAGTTAAAAGTCTACATTTACACTTTCCTGTTTTACAAAATTTTGGACCTGTCCAAATTCAAAGGTCTTTGAAACTTAATCCCACAATGACAGCCCCAAATAAAAAGAGTTCTAGGCAAATTTATGGGCAATGCAGAAAATCTCAGTAATCAGCAAAACTAGAAAGCCATGAATGGCTTGTGTCGCTCCACAGGCTTGAATTTCTTGTAATAGCAAATCTAAGTTTTGACTAGATTTTTAGATATTTTGGTTTCTACTGATGTTGAAATGGTTTTCAAAGATTCCACTATTATAACATATAGAGAAATGACCTCCGTCCATAAAAGACATATTCTTCATCAAATCACAATAATTCTTGGCTGCATGATTATAGATCACCCAAGGATCATAATAATGAAGTTTGATTGATATCCATCCGTTACATACTGAGAAAATCATTTTCAAAGTTTCCACTATATAACATATAGGGAAATGACCTCCGTCCATAAAATACATATTTTTCATCCGATCACAATAATTTTTTGGTAGACTGATAAAAGGTCACCATAGGATCATTCATGTAAAATTTGGTTGATATCTATCAATTAGATTCTGAGAAAATGATTTTCAAAGTTTCCACTATATAACACATAGAGAAATGACCTCCGCCCATACAATACATATTTTCCATCCGATCACAATAATTCTTAATAGACTGATAAAGGGTCACCCAAGGATCATTCATGTAAAATTTGGTTGATATCTATCAGTTAGATTCTGAGAAAATGACTTTCAAAGTTTCCACTATATTACATATAGAGAAATGACCTCTGCTCATAAAATACATATTTTTCATCTGATCACAATAATTTTTGGTAGACTGATAAAAGTTCATCCAAGGATCATTTATGTAAAATTTAATTGGTATCCATCATTTAGAACCTGAGAAAAGTCACTTTTTACCATATTTGGAAATTAGCCACGCCCATTAAATCCATGTTTTTCATTGGATCAAAATTTCTTGAACAACTTTGAAAGAGGGTCACCCAAGGATCATTCCTGTGAAGTTTGGTTGAAATCCATCCAGTAGTTTCTGAGGAGAAGATTTTTAAAGAAAAAGTTTACGACCGCACGCACGGACGCACGGACGCACGGACGGACGGACGCACGACGGACACAACGCCATGACAATAGCCCCAGTGGCTTTCAGCCAGTGGAGCTAAAAATGATAAGGAAATAAAAGTTAAAAATTCATTTATCAAGATTATTTTACATTTATTTGGAGCCGTGTAGTTAACAAAACAACATCCAGAGTCTAAATCATGATGCAAGGTCTCACCATTAGACATAACAGATGATGAAGTAGGAGGAATAGTGGAATAAATAATCGTTATATTTTCATCGTTTGTGTTAAACACATCCTCATACAGTGTGCCGTTATTATCATCTGTAAAATTGGGACATTAATCTATACAACCTTACTAAGACAATATAAAATTGAAAAATGGACTCTTCTACTATAAACATCTATAAAGTTCAATGTACAATGTATTAAAATTAACCTTTTTTTGCTAAATATACATTTTTTCATTAAAAAAATTGCTTATTTTTGATACAATTCATCAAGTTGAGATGGTAGGTACTGATAGGGCATCCACAACATAGGTTAAGGAAGAAACTGTTGAAATATTTAAACATAAAAAATCCATGCAAGACTCTCAGGTACCTCTTTCTTAAATTTCAAAAGTTCATCATATCATTAACAAAATCACATTTTTTTTTATATTTACGACAATCTTTTTCAAATGCTATTTGATACTGATAGTTCACATTCATGTGTAAGATATTCTTTTAATACAATTTGGAGCACTAATAAAGCGAGGGGTAGGTGAAAGACTATTGTAAGTGCCTACAAATTTATAGGCACTTATAATAGTGTTGCGCTGACCCCTTTAAAGGAAATCAATCCTGATGTTGTATTACTCCACCTATTACTACTTAATTCATCAGTGAGTTTATTTGAAACATTCACCTCAAAAACATTTCAAGTTTTAAAGTTACTTAAGCATATGTGCTAATATCTAGAATCAATATTCACTTAATTTGTTTGAAATCTAAATGATGTATATTGATATTTTCAATTTTCTAACTCATACTACATGATAGCCACACTTGATATATATGACAAAACTTTAGACTAGCAGAATAATACATGTCAACACACCTCATCACTGCACACAATATTTTTTTAAATACAGTAAATATTGTTTTAAGTAGCCACTAACGGGACCATAAAATAGGCTTAAGGGGTTGGTAAAGAAAATGGCCACTTATTTTGCTTTAAAGAAAGGGATTTTGAAAACAGTCCCTAATAAAAATGGTTGCTTAATAGATGTGGTTGCTTGAGCAAGATTGACTGTAGTTGCATAATCTAATTCAAGCACAATACCGGTATACAGGGATTTATACTTGCATCAACAAAATGGGGTCACAGGGACTCAAAAAATGGGATCAAAATGGCCCTTACTTAAGATTCAAGCTTCCCTTCATTAAATGCAAAATGTTTTGTTTCAGATGTAAACTATAGTTTTATGTAAATATTAAGCTATTTCTGGTAGTTTTATGTAAATATTAAGCTATCTCTGGTTAAAGGTGAACATAGTATTCGACAGAAATTAACCTCTTGGGCTCAACATCTGGAAAGAATTGAAAACAGGCTTCAATTCTTTTCTGAAGATGAGCCCAAAAGGAACCATGGTACACACATTTGATAATTTTGAGGGTTCTGGTTAACTAGTCTATGTATGTCTCAGACTCACAAGACCAGTGTCCTTAAAAACCCTGTATGTAACCACAGCGCTAAAGATAGAGGGTGTATTTTGGTTTTCAAATTTAAATATTTCACTCAAACCCTACGATTTTGGTACTCATTGGAATTGTCTCACTAAGACAATTCCAATGAGTACCCACATCATAGGGTTTCATTAAGAAATAAAGATTTTAGACTTGAGTTACCCCCCTCTTAGCTGTACCTCTGTTACCAAAATAGATAAAAGTAACATGAAAACTTAGTACATGACTGCAACACTGCAACTCATTCAGCACAGCAAGGTTTCATGTCATTTACTTATTTTTTATATCAATATCAAATTCTATTTTTTCATCATATTTCAGAGCTTCAGACAAAAGGAATTGAAGACAATCAAAATCCACACTATATTTTGTAGGTACTCATTGAAATCCTAAAACATAGAAGTCAAAAGAAGGATAATGGATTATTAAGCAACGAAGAGAAAAAAAAATCATTTCATGGTAAAATAGAGGTATTAAATTGAAAACCTAACCACTCTGAATGAAAATGCAAAGCAGATTCCTATATTTGTGTGTTAAGGTTTTTAGTTTCATAGTTCAATGAAATCAAAAGATAATCTCTTCATATCAATATTAATTCAATATTATGAAGAGAAAATGTAGAAATCTTTAAAATAACGAGACAGATTTCTTGTGAGACTACTTTGTCTGCAAGCTTCATTGAGGAAAAACATTTTTTCAAGCCAATTAGAACCCCAAAAATTTCGATTGACACATGTAATGTTACAATTAAAACTTTATGAAATTAAATCCTTCTATCTGAAGCTCTGGTCATTTATTTCTCATTCTAACAGGAAAAGAGAATAATGAGTGAAGATTTCTGATACATTGTGACCACACTGAAGAGGAAATTAATTGCTGTTAAAGTATAAATCAAATGAATGATAAAACTGTGCACTGGTGATCACACAGTATGTCATTTGGAGACTTAAGGAAAATTATTGCATAAAATTTACTTTTTCGGGTCGTTATCACCATACGATAATGGACAAAACCCAGGATTCAAAAGCAAATTCACATGCCCTTAACGCCAGACTTTCTTCACTTAAATATCCTCAATCTAAGCCTATGTCTCTTTAACAGTTTCTTTGGCTAACATCAATATTGAGGATACATAAAGACGTCAATCCTAATTCCTCGTTATTTTTGTGATGTCATTAATATACCAAGCAAAGTCGGTATTACATTTGGAGCTGGTTTTAAACCTTCCTATGCATTATTTTGCAATTTCTGTTTGAATAAATACTAAAGACTTGATTTTTATGCAATAATAGCTCCAATTCACTTTTTTCAGGCGTTAACATTTACAGGGACCCTCAAGATGCTTTGAAAACAGCTAAGCCAAAAAAAGGAAAATTGACAAATTCTTTTCTCACTTTATGTCTTACCCTACATGACAGGGTTTTTGATTTATTTATTTAATTTTATTTTTTATTTTTTTTTTTTTTCGAATTAACTTTTAACATGTGAGTTTTGAGTCCATTTGTTTTCAAACTATTCTATTCTGATAAACCTTAGCACAGAAAATTACCATTGATTTGATTTACCCAAACTGGTTGTATTGTGAATAATTCTGTCAGAGAAAAAAAACAACAAATTCATACCTTGGACAATAAGCTCTACAGTTTTATTTTCCTTTTCCACTGTACCACTACCAAATTTGGTGAAACTCTTCTCACAGGTGTAATTCCCTGAATCTACAGTGGCTACTGTTAACACCGTCAGAGCGTGGCTTCTCTGATCTATCTGGTATTTCTTCTGGCGGTCTGGGAAACTATACACTATCTGTCCATCTTTACCTGGAAATGAACAGATCACAACTACAGGGTTAGAAACTAACCGATTTTTGCCACCAGTCTGAAGGACCAGTTAGCCCAAATATAACGGGTCCTTCCTGATATCAACAGGTTCTGCATGATGAAAATCATGTTTAATTTTAGCAATTTAAGGGATGAATTGCAAGGAAAACATTTTCCGAAAAGAAGAAATTGCTTTTGACAAGCAATTTCTTCTTTTTCTACAATGTTTTCCAAATGGCAATGCAAATTTTAGTATTAGAAAAGGAATTATTTTTCAAAACTGGACAGATTAGAAATACATAGTTCTGGCTTTTACAACAGGCCTAAAGGACCCGCAGCATGCATTATAACATCTACCTGTCCTCCCTAAAATCCACAGGTCTCGGGCCCAAGGACTAGTGTTAATGACTTAGATGTCATATATTCTGCTTGAACAAGCTGTAGTTATAATGGTTGGTCACCTTTCTTATGACCATACAATCATCCTGAGAAGTTTTATAGGAAATCCAATTATATTTAAGAGCTTAATTAGGAAAACAAGATAATTTCAGGTGAAAATCCATTTGACCCTTTCTATGCCAACAGATCCACCCTACTTTGATTTGAAAGTACACTGCAACTCCATTAAAACGCTGTGGTCGGGGTCCAAGAAATGAAACAGCGGAAGAAGTGGATGTATCTGCTATAACGCTGTACCCCCGGCCGCCGCCGATTCCCCCCCCCCCCCCCCCCCCCCCCCCCCGCGGTGAACAATAACGTACCGCGGAAACGTAACAGACACAGGGTCAATATTGATAACGATATCGGATATCTAAATATACATGTACACATTTATGTCATCGTATTTTATATTTTTAAAACTCGGCAACGAATTGAAGAACAAACGCGGTTTATTATTTTGGTATTTTTTATTTAAAGATCGTTGTGTTGTCCCTAAGCTAAACAAAACTATCTTTGATAAAGTAATCTAGTTTGTAGGGTTAAACGATCGCAGACTCCTCTTAGTTCTCTGAATCCCGATTTCTTGGGCCTACCCGTCCGGCAGCTGAGAAACACCGATAACGACTATCTCAAAAGGGTAAAGTTAGTAAAATCTATAAAGGTTCATAAGATCAACGAATTTCATAATTATCTAAGCAATCAAAATAAACAATACCCTACGTCCGATCGAAACTATACCAAAGTAATCGAATCTCTCGGAGTGCAGGACCGCATTCTTCGATGAGCGAGAAAAAATGCCGTAAATACAATTAAATGTATCTGTAGCTACGACATTTGGATCGCCGGTTTGCGGAGATAAGCTAATCCATTTAATACATCTTCACGACAAGGGATGTCAAAAGCTTCTTCTCGAAAACTGAGGAAGTAAAAAGTTCGTAAACCTTGGTTTGACAAGATGTTAATTCACGGCTTCGATTATCAGATAGTAGATCGTCAGGAAAGAAAGTCTAGACGAGAGCGAAGCGACGCGATCACCATCGATTTCGCGCCATTTTCATATTCTTTGTTCGACGCAGGCAAGCGGGAAATGTAGGTTAATATATAGCTTTATGTTTTAAACTGAATGAAGTTGTCTACTTAGTGAGAGATAGGAATCAACGAAAATAATTCATTTGGGCTTTGAATTTTAAAAAATGACTATAATATGAATAAGTTTAATAAAAAGGAAACAAAATTTTATCATATATTTACAAAAAACGTAATATTTATAAGAAAATTCAACGGGATTGGCAAAGGGAGGTAATAAACCAATAAATTGGGTATGGGGCGAGTCGCTTTTTGAAACGTTTGTCAACAGCGGTAAATGTTCAAAATTTGAGAATATAAAACGAGATTAGCTTATTTTGCGAAAACACGGCTTCATCTAAAATTTATTTAACTTGGATTTAATCGCATGCGAGCTAGACTTTTCGGTGTGCCTGCCGTCGACAAAGCAAAGTTGGTAGCGCGCCGGACTGTCAATATTGGGATTCCGTGTTTCTCCGACGGCGGCACTCATTCTTTCTGACTATAAGTCACTCACCCATGGGTTACTAATCGTAGACCTATGTGAGATAGCAGTTTGGGGTTAGGAAAGGATGTGATGGTTTTACTCGTGATCGAATTCGGTACTAGCGGTAGTGATATAACTATAGGCCAACGTCTCTCAGCAATCAAACTAGCCATTTCTCTCTGACCTGAGGCATTCATCGCCACCACTGCTCCGCGGGAGGTGTGAAAATCAATTGTATTGATTTACCTGGCTTCGCTCAGTATCGATTTTTATCTCAGTGTTTTCACCCTTCGATCTAAAATCGCGATCAAAACAGCTTTAACGGCGGATCGGGTAACATCGCCGCATCATCCCAAAATGGTCGACCCCCCCCCCCAAATTTCGGGAGCCAAGCGGACCCCGCGTTATAATGGATTCAGCGCTCTAACAGATTTCGTTATAATGGAGTTGCAGTGTACCTTCCATATGATGACCCTCAGGGGTTCTCAAATATTTTGAAAGTCAACTTGCCCACGGACAAGCCACAATCACATTCCAGCTTGTCCAAATCAAGCTCTTTCTTGTCTGTTCTTTATCATAAACATTTATTTTCCAAATAAATAGTCTTTTTTTTTTCTTACATTGAAGATACTTTTGTTTTTCTATAAAAAGCATCCATAGAATAGACTCACTAATTGTTAATATAAGTACTAAGTATTATGGCACATATTTTTAGAAATTGCTAACTTTTACTATAAGAAAATATTACAACGGACAACTTAGCAAGGAAAATCTGCTTGTGCGTGCAGTTTAATGGGCGACTCGGGACAACTCAGGCAGCTTATTTCAGAACCACTAACCCTATATCCTACATCCTGTAAAAATTTCGAGGAAATCAGATGATAATTGTGAACTTCACTTGGTAAATGACAATTGTTATTGGAAAACATACAGACAGGAATCATGCCTACATTACAGCTCTTCTGATCTTAAGTCAGTGGTTGATTGATTGATTGAATTGAGTTTAACACCACTTTCAACATTTTATAGACATATTGCGGAGGCTGGAGCACCTAACAGTGGTTTCCTGGTATTTTTCTCACCAGAACAACCACCACATCCTTTCCTAGCCTCAAGCTGCTATCTCACAATGTCTATGATTATCAACCTATTAGTGAAAGACAAATAGTCGAAAAGAATGAGTGCCGCTGTCGGGGACCTCTAGATTAAGTTTGATGCGCTGCCAACTGCGCTATGACGGCGGCCTTTAGTCAATAGACTAAAACCTATTGCTACAAAACATCAGGGATGGACACTTACTTCTGTGAGTATGGAGTCCATTGGACTCCCAGCTTATGAAATCAAGGAGCCTAAGCTTACAGTAAGGAGTTTGAATATTCATAATGGGAGATCATTGTGGAAAAGAAGAAATTGCTTGTCAGGAAGATGGTTTTCTCTCAAAATTAAAGTCCACGTTAGCAAAATTTCATCATACTGTTGTCTGCAACAACTCTAAAATTTTGACAGACAAAGTGTTGACAATGGCAATATGCTGTTCATTTGTTTAAAATATAGTCATATGAATTTTGGAGTATATCAGACTGCTAACTTACAGGACAAAGAAGTCCTAACTTGAAAATTAGGAGTCTCAGTCTCCTGGACTCCTGTTAGTGTCCAACCCTGGTGACAGACACATACTCACCTTTTGAAAGCAACCATACACTGCCTTTAAACCAATTTAAAGTCAGAAAGTCCTCATCAAAGGGGAAGGAGAGCTCACAGGGTAAGACTGCGTCAGAATCCAGTTTTGCATACTTCAGCCCTTCTTTTTCTGGAAATACGAGACCACTATCTTGACACAGGACACCTGTTATATGGAAAAATTGTTTACTGTACATGTGATTTTATCAGCTAGAGGATTATGTTTTCAAATAAACTTGTTATGAAAATCATTTATAGAAATAAAAAACAAAGTATTTCTTTCTAAAACATGAACTCACCCATACCTTTGGAATCCTTGATACATGTATTAACAATGAAAAATAACCTTTAAACTAAAATATGTTTGTGAAACACAAATGCGCCTGAAACAGCAATTTTTTAAAAAAAAGTTTTCCCTTGATAAATGCCATTGTCATATGGCCTTGACCTGGGTACCAGCCGAAGCATATCATTGAGATCTATCATCATGCCAAATATGAACTAATTACATAATGCATCTTAAATAGGCTTGCAGTTATTGGCATGCTAAGTTCTTTGGTGAAGTTTTAGTAGACAGACAGAAGGAAAGATGTCAAGACAGATGGACAATAGTAAATAAATACATGTATATCAATGTTATTCACAGTAACCCATTCACACACTTAACTTTTGCTTATATCTATGTAATCACTTGGAAAAAGAGTTTCAATATAGTTGACAAGACAGTTTGACACAGTCTTCAAGTCTTTTCTGAAGATGAGCCCCAGTTGATTGATAGGACTCACTTCAGTTAGCTTTGAGACTCCTGACCACTTATTTGTGAATCTCAGATGCATAAAACATGCATCCCCTACAAACGTGTGAATCTCTTATTTAATATAGATATAAAAGACACTGTTATTTCTTATGATTGAGTAATTTGCAAAAGACACTTCTATGAAGGTCTACTAGTTTAATGACTTTTTGAAAAAGCCTGAAAATGGGGCCCCTGATTAAAACTTTTAGGGATCAAAGTAGGATATTTTCAGATCTTTGAGAATCAAAATCATGTCTTGAGGATCAATCACAAGTCCATTATGATAATACTTTATAGTGTGCTGTATGCAAACATTCTATGAATAGGAGCAAACAATTTTGTGTATGAGCAATTTCGTGTTCAAGAAATTTCTCCTTTTCTCATTATGTTTCAATTCTATACACAATTTATTTTTCCATTCAAATATATACTTATGACTTCAGAATATTGTATACAACTTCTTGTTATGCTACCCTTGAATTTTTTAACAGTCATGGCTAATAATTTCAAAGTTTCAGTCCCAGATATACAAAACTCTTAAACTGGAGTGTGTTGATAAAAGCCTTGCATGAGAATAGGAACAGATTTGTTCTATTAATCTATAAATATAATTACCTGTCAAAACCAGGGCTATTTGACAGAACAAATTTACAGGTGTCATGGTAACCTTGTCCATCCCTCATCTCATTGACCTGTAAATATACAATTACCAGTTTCTCAAATCAATTCATGAGTCATTATCAGAGAATATATAGTCCGTTTGACTTCTATATGGACCAACCTTTTCATCAATTGCATAAAATCGGGTTTGAAAGTAGAATTTGTATGTGGTAAAATCTTAATTTCAGCTTAATACCATTCCAAAAAATATTTTTTGAAAATAAAATGATTTCAAAATAATGAATAGCTTCGTCAGATTTTATTGTACGCATGGGGCTCGATGGGGCGAAGTTGTCAAGGGATTTAAAGTTAATGCCTTTAAATGTTAACTCAATGCTGTTTGTAAAAATCATCTGATAACAGAGAAAGAGAACTGGAACAGCGAATAAAGTTGAACGTATCATCATCTTTGGGATTTCTGTGTAAAAGAAATAAAATTAGATTCAATAGGCAAAAATGATTTCACCTTTTTGTCTATCTAGTTAATGTTAAATTTTTGCATTTTCCGCTCCTAAACACGAGGGGTGAAGAAGGCTGTTTATTAGTAACAAGATATAAACATAGCGTAAAAAACACATGGTTTTATACTAAACATTTTACAGAAGAAATGGCCATTATTCCTTATTTGGACATACTAATTAGCATATCGACGGTCATGTCATCTTAAACTTTTATATCATGTGATTTGTACCGTTATCACTCGCCTGCTTATCTAGTTTTTCTCGTGAAATTCACAAGGAACTAGTTAAATAATGCTTTTTGATTGGTCTAAATATGTGAAAATGGGGTTAGTCTCAAAATAGACAACAACAATTATCATTTATCTGGCTAAACGGTTTTTAAACAAAGAGAGAATACACTCAGATTTGATATCCCAAGGAATTAAAAATCTGCGACAAAAGTAATTTTATGAAAATATTCGATTATATACCAAAACGACTGAGTTAAAATCATACACTTTTGACTCTGCCCCTATGCAAATCAGAACTATTTTTGGTTGGGCAAGTTGCTGTTCCGTTTAAACAGTCACAAGAAGGGGTGAAAGGCTGGAAGTTAACATGTAGACGGATGGACAAAATCATTATTTTACATTCAAAAATTCTGAAAAACAAGATTCGTCTTGGTATTAGATGGAAAATGTGATATGACAAGAAAAAGATACGTTTCATTAATCCAATTCCATGATTTTCGGCGAAATGTTGGTCCATATAAAAGTCAAATGGACTATACTATAAATAATTGACCTGCAGGGAAAAAGATCGAAAATTTCAACTTAGGGGACTAGACCGCCAGATCTGGGATCAACACTAGCTACTGTGAATAAGGAGTCTTTTGGATTCCTAAAGTGAGAAATCAAGGAGTCCAAGCTCAAGTAATGAGTCTGGATTTACATAATTGGGAGAAAATTGTGGAAAAGAAGAAATTGCTACAAGCTATTTCTTCTTTTCCACAAGTTTCTCCCCCAAAAAAGGAAATTTTGATGCAAAATACTGCTAAATGCCAGCAAATAATATCTCAAACAACTTCTGTTATGAAAAGTTTTGACAAGGATTAAAAAGAAAACTGCAAGAGCAAATGTTTTTCAAACTTTTCTTTTACAATCCTTTGAGTCCACAGAACTCCTTGCTTACAAAATAGTCCAATCTGGTAAACAATAAGTCTTGGACTCCCAGACTCCCCTTAGTGTTGAACTTTACAAATTTCAGTTTTTATCATCAGGGAAATGAGTAATTACTCAAAAAGTTCAGGGATCAAGCTCAAAATCAAGGGAGCCATGGGTGAGCAGGTTGACTTAGCCCCTGCTAGTCTTTTACCCTTGCCTGTCACACCAACATAAACACCACTCTCGTATAAAATACTGTGGGTTATGGATTCAAAAACAATAGAAAACCATGTGCAGGTGCACCAGCCATGGCAATGTAACAGTAAACTGTGATTATGTTGAAAGTGGTATTAAACACCATCCAATCATTCAATTGTGAACATACAAATTTGTCCAAACAAGTTTCCTCGTATAAACAGGGGTCGACACTAACTCCTGAAAATTAGGAGTCAATTGGACTCCTAACACATGAAATTAAGGATTCCAAGCTCAAAGTAAGGAGTCCAAATTTCATAATTGGAGAACATTGCGGAAAAGAAGAAATTGCCTGTTATAAGCAATTTCTTCTTTTCCACAATATTCAACCAAAGAAGAGTTTGTTTTTTTCTCAAAACAATACGGGATGCATTCAAACGTTTTCTTCAACAAGTTTTGTGCATTTGTTTTTCAAAATATTTCCTTTCAACCATTGGAGTCCAGCAGACTCCTTACTTGCAAACCAAAGGAGTCCAACTGGTAAACAAGGAGTCTCGGACTCCCAGACTCCCCTTAGTGTCGAACCCTGATATATGGCGATGATATACAATGCATCATACAGTAGTACCCAAGGAAATTTCAATGGCATCAGTACTGTACTAATCAACTAGACCTGCTTGAGCAGCTAATTTGCTCCAAAGGCCTGATAAGGTATTTGGTTGATATCCATCTTTTAGGTTTTGAGAAATTAATTTTCGGAATATCCACTAAATAACAATCAGAGAAATGACCTCAGTCATTTAAAGTTATATTTTTCATCTAATCACAATAGATTTTTGTCGTCTAATAAAGGATCACCAAGGGTCATTCCAGTGACATTTGATGATAATGATATACCTCAGTTAGGTTTTCTTTTGAGAAAATGATTTTCATAGTTTTCACTACATAACATACAGAGAAATGATCTCCGTCCATAAAAGACAGACATATATTGCATTTGATCACAATTTTTTTCTTGTAGACTGACAGAGGGTGACTAAAGGATCATTCCAGTAAAATTGGGTTGACATCCATCAATATGGTTCTGCGAAAAATAAATTTCAAAGTTTCCACTGTAGCACAATTGGAAAAATGACCTCCGCCCAAAAGATTGATTGATGGAGTTTAACGCCGCTTTCAACATTTTTTTTCAGGTATATTGTGACAGCCGGAGCACCTAAAAATGGATTCCTGGTATTCCTCTCACCACAACAACCATCACATCCTTTCCTAGCCTCCAGCTGCTATCTCACATAGGTCTACAATTATCAACCCATTGGTGACAGACAAATAGTCAGAAAGAATCATTAATGAGGGCTGCCACCAGGGATTGAACCGGACACCTTTAGATTGACAGTCCGATGTACTACCAACTGCACTATGAAGACAGCCTCCGCCCAAAAGTCATATTTTTCATCTGATCATAATAAATTTTTATAGACTGTTAAAGGGTCACCCAAGGATTGTTCATGTGAAATTTAGTTGAAATCCATCACTAAGGTTTTGAGTAAATGGTTTTCAAAGTATCCACTAGATTACATATAGAGAAATGCCCTCCATCCATAATTTATGCCCTCCATCCATAATTTTAGCCATAAAAGACATACTTTAGATCAGATCACAATAGTTTTTTGTACCCTGATTAAGGGACACCAAATGATCATTCATGCAAAATCAAATCAATATCCATCAGTTAGGTTCTGAGATAAGGCACTTTTTACCATATTTGGAAATTAGCCACGCCCATAAATTAAATGCCATTTTTTATGGGATCAAAATTTCTTGAACGACTTTGAAAGAATGTCATCCAAGGATCATAATTCCTATCAAGTTTGGTTTAAATTCATCCAGTAGTTTCTGAGAAGATTTTTGAAGAAAAAGCTTATTACCAGACACACAGACGGACAGTTGCACTACAGGCACAGCACCATGACAATGGGCCCAGTGGAGGAGCTTAATACTGTCTGATGCTATCTGGGAATAAGGTAGGGTGGAAATCTACTGTTTGCTTTTTACTCCATGTGTGTGTAGTTGTGTATCAGTGTTCCCAAAAACCCCCATATGGGGGTGATTTACTCATAATTTGAAGCTTGTACCCCCAATTTTGAAACCCACCTTCTTTGTGTTATATAGAAGAGGTACATGCACGCTGTAAAATACCCATTTTTACCCCTAGATTGAAAAGGCAGTGGGAACACTGTGAATCTACTTGTATTGTGTTTTAATTGCCTGAAAGTTTTTCTTTCTATGCTGCAGAGTTCTGCTCTGGTTAAGCCATTGCACTAATGCCACTAAAAAGTTGCAGATGGCGCAAAAAATATCAAATAGGTAGGCCAAACAGCTTGCTGAAATTTTTTACATACAGGGGAAAAGACGACTTCTGTGACGGCAATTTATCCTATCCCAAAATAAAAATCAATATCATACCCTGTCCTGTGCCACGATACTTTATTCACAACTTATAATTGAAAATTAAAACAAGAGATGTTTGTAAAACATTCATGCCCAACCATAAGAATAGGTCAATGACCTATTCTCATGTCAAGCAACTAAGGGCAATAACTCACAAAATATGTCGAGAAGAGTTATGGTTCTTGTGCACTTCACTTCTCCTTAATGAGATCTATCCACCTTTCACCTTTTCAAGTTTCATGACGCTAGCTTGCATACTCTTTGAGATATATGCTCCGGACAAAAATGTGTTCCCTATGAAATAAGATTCCGAGGCCCTTGATTATCCCACCAAAACCCAACTGTCAAAAGTCTGTGGTGAAAAAATTCAGCCCACATGAATTTAAACAGCGCTTCTCCACCATGTGATGTTCAAAGGTTTACGATTTAACTATGTTCCATCCCTATCAGGATAAGGGTCATTGCACGATTTATATTCATCTTAAAAAGATTGCTAAACTTCTGAAAACAAGCTTGTGCAAAAACCCGCATTTTTCTGGAAGCTCAAAAGCTAAAATGCGACTCAAATTTAGAACTTAGACTCGTAATACATGAGGTGTGACAACATGATAACATCAAACATGAATTTCCTTATATTTTTTAAATTACTCCAATAACTTAATTGAAGTAAAATACATTTACTTTGCATATTTCTATACACACAGCTTAAGAAGATACCAACCAGATAGTCAAAGCTCAATTATCAAGCATACCTCTATTATCATGCAGTGAGAAAAACTAAATCCATATACACTGCAACTCCATTATAACAAAACACCATTAAAACACTTAGCATGGTTTTCATTAGCATCCAAAAGCCAAGAGTCAATGACCCTTGAGTCAAAATTTCCAAGAGTCAAAATGAAAAACCTCAAGACCCACCACCACCACCACCTTCCTCCCCCCAAAAATAAAGTATTAAATTTATAAAAAAGAAAATCATTTCAAATGTATTGAAATAGATAAAATTATGTCCAGATCATTTTTCCAAAGGTGCCTGATAATAAACTCAATAAATGATTGATAAATTTTAACCCTCATTGTTCACCACAATGTCCAGTCATTAAATAACTACTATAGAGCTAAATTTCTGACAAGAGACTTGTTTTTTCGTAAGTTCAATAAAGTGTTTAGAGTTTAGAAGCTGCAAATGCAAGTAAACGCTTCTAATGATTTTTATTTTTCACAAAAAAGAAGTGGAGTTCAACCACGAAAACCCATGGCAATTCACAACTGATCCTCTCTTGCTGTTTATTGACTTACTATGTAGATACTGTTTGAATTATAGTGAAATTATTCAAAAACATGTTGGTTTTAGTGGAATCAGAGTTTAAGTAAAAAGGTTTTAGCTGAATTCCCAGGTGTCAGAAGACGGTCAATTACGATCGCCGATGCATAACCACTCACCGGAGTGTGTTAATTGTCAATCAAGCTAGGTGTTATTAGACCATCAATTAACTGTTTTCCAATTATATGACACACTTCTGACAACCCTTGACGCATACCTGCTAATTTTGAAGAGTCAAAATGACACATCAGCTCAAATTTCCAAGAGTCAAAATTGCATCATTTTCGATTTCTGCGAGTCAAAACCCAGGGTCCCGGGTCAAACGAAAACCCTGCTTAGCTCTCGAATTTTCGGTGTGTGGGGGGGGGTATTTTGGACTGCTGCAGCAAAGGTTTCCACTATGATAGTTAGTATGCTGGTTAAACGGCGAATTTCAAATTGAAATTTGTGGTTGGGACCATTCATGTATAAATTGATAAAGACATAAAGCCAGGTAAGGAGTTCAGACCTTTTTATTGACAGTTTGGCAAATAATGCTTGGGGACAGCATTAATTGATTTGATTGACCGATGAAACCAGCATGCCCACTCTGTTTTTTAAAGTGGGGTACATGTACCCCATGGGTTCAAATATTTGGGGTACACCAGAAATTTTAGGGGTACAATTAAATTAATAATCACAAAATAGTAAAATCATGGGTTGTTCTATTTAACTGATTATTTTGTCTTATATTATTTCATCAAGTGGATCAAACAATCAAAAAAGAAAACATTTAATTGACAATGATTCATATTATAAGTATGAGAAAAGTCTACATCAAATAAAGTGTTTTTTTTTTATTATTTTTTAAATGAGATTAATTTCTACCTTTTCTAATATGGACATCATTGAGTAATCATGTATGGTGTAGAGTTAAATGGAAAACACAAATAGTCTGAAGATTATTTTTTTGGATGGATGGTGTTTTGAAAAAAAATATCCAAAATCTAACAAATGATAATGTACAATCACAGATTTGAATATTTATTGTTGTTTCAATAATATCAAAATTCAGCAATTTAAATGTGCAACAATAATTGCTGGTAAATATCAGACCTAGAATCATGTGAATTAATAATACTAATAAAACTTTTGAAATGATTCCTTCTTCACTACTTTTTATAATCAAATAACATAGGTAAAGGATCTTAAATTGATGAAGTCTTAAGGTCTGATGATGCAAAATATCCACGTCAGCGTTTGTAACTTTGGGTGGTTTGTATTCAAGTTTGATATTTTTTCCTAACAGATTTGTCCTTGCAATTTGTATCTAAGATTAGATCATAAAAGGTTAGCAGTTGGTCATGTAGAAATTCTAAGAAATTAAAAAAAATCTACCATTGAATTAACACCAGGTAATGATTCTCTACAAATAGGCCCTAAATCCCAAACTGTCAATGTTGCTGGGCATGTTCTGTTCTGTTCAATTCTATCGCGATGCCCATGCAATGATGCTGACAACAGCAAATAATCTTACTTATTTATCAAAAACGAATTCAATTTATATGAACATTGTCAAAGGTGACTATTCTTAGTGATAACAAGAGCTGTCACTGTAAGATGACAATGCCCCCGACACCGCTTTGATTTAGAAGTTATGGCCAATGTTAAAGTTTTTGGACGGAATGACGGACGGACAGACGGACGGACGGACAAGTCAAATTTATGATGCCTCCCTATCGGGGGCATAAAAATTGTGTTTTTGACGAAAATGGGTTGTAAAATCACATGATCAAACATAGAAATCGTATCCGAATTACTAGTAACTGTCCGGGTAATAGTGCGCCGTCCTGCAGTAATGCTAACTATTGCATCTTTGTTCTGATTATCATTGTACGTAAATGCAAATACAAACAGAATAAACTCGATTAATCTGGGGTTTTCATTCCTCCTTTTCATTCTTTTTTCTCTTACGAAAAAAATAAGTTCCTACAGCTGTTTTGCGCTTGCAGACGACGGAATTCAATAAGGAACGACAACTTTTGCAAAACAAAATTCCGTCCAGGCCGCAACTAATTAAAAACATAAAGTCAATCTTTGAGATGATAACCAATATTTTAGTGTTTTGATAAAGATTTCAATTTCTTGATACTCAGTACCGATTTTTTCGGGCATTTTTTATTGCGTGCATGTACCCGACCATTTTATTTTATTTGCTTGCACGGACATTATTTTACGTGATTCACGCAAAATATTGCGTGAATGGGCATGCTGGAAACGTGTCTTAATTTTTAAATTGGCCTAGCCCGTTGTCAAACTATTTTGACACCAGGCCTATGCAATAGCCTGAAACATTCGTAAATATGCACCTGTAAGCCCATTAATCGAACAGAATCTTGTAACTGTAGCCTAAAATCCTTGTATAGCTAATTGACGATTGAGGATCTCTATTGTTTTAACAATATGGATTAATGGAGTTTGTTGAGAATTGGCAAAGTTTACATTGGAACATGATTGATCAACACATGCGTTTAAATCCATGTTCATAATCTTCACAAAGAGCCATGTGTTCACAAAAAGAGCCAGACTCTTTTTTGTATTATTCTTCAATCTAGAACATTTACTGCGGTTGACAAAGTTTTTGAATAGAGACCCATCCCCTACCTAGTTTATACTGCTTTATTGCCTCCCTTTGACAATATATCCCATAGAATTTTTCTTCAAATATTTTTCGGCATTTTATACAAGTTTTGTACAAACGATGCTTCAATACCTTACTCTGTTTATCTTTATCCTTTTTCAATCCATATTTTTTGTCTTTTTAGAAATATTTTATCAATTCATAGTTTGATTATGAACGATTCTAAGATTAACGATCCTAAGATTTCAATTTTAATTTTCTGATGCATAGGTAAATTTCCTTTTAACTGAATGAAGATTGAATACTTTTGTATTTGTTATAAAATTACTGAATAAGTATCAAACAAGAGCTGTCACTGTAAGATGACAATGCCCCCGACACCGCTTTGATTTAGAAGTTATGGCCAATGTTAAAGTTTTTGGACGGAATGACGGACGGACGGACAGACAGACGGACGGACAAGTCAAATTTATGATGCCTCCCTTTCGGGGGCATAAAAATAAGAAGGTTTTGGCATAAAATGTAAATGGGCGGAATTATACGTTGGCAGAGTTGCCAATGGGCTGAGTTGAAAATGGGCCAAGTTGACCTGTCACCAACAGATTTGTACCAAATTTTAGAGCTTAATAAAATATCAATTACAAGAAAAATAATATGAAATGGTATGAAGGCCTGGCTTTCAGAGTACAGGGAAGGTCAAAAGTCTAACATGCACAATAATTGAGGTGAAGAGGATACCAATAATCATCTTATTTCAGGCCGAGTTTACGGGACAAGTTAATCAGAGGCCTTGTTGAGTGTGAACCCACAAGATAACCCGGCAACCTCCACTTGAATTCCATACTATCAACAACTTTTGATATATTTTATTTGAAATTTCCTTTACAGCACTGGTAATAGGCAAAAGAAACTCAACAATTGATCAACTGCATTACTGCAGTAGTGTCAGAATGGTTGCCACCAAGATTGACAGATCGATTTATTCCCAACAATAGATTTTAATTGTTCTAAATTGATTCGTTAAAGGTATAAAGATAAAGTATAATTAAACGAAAATAACTTCGTGATTGAAAGATTGAAATCGTTTCACTATATACCATTAATTAATGAATATTCCGTGAAAAAATCTAAAAATCCATCTCCGGCCGCCATTTTGATTGCTTATTTCCGGTCAGTACTTGACTGGTTCTAAAAAGGGCCAACTTATTTTCACGGCCGGGGCCCGTTTTTCAGCTTGAAACCCGTCCTTCGTTCAGGCTGAAAAAATATTGCAAACCGTTTTTAAGGTTCATGTAAAGTGTTTGAGACCCAATTTTAAGGGAATTCATATGCCAAGAAAAAGCAGTATGTCCAGGAATATTACATATCAAAATGAAGCTATTTATGAGCACAAGCAGTTGAAAAATATTAGACTGTATTACTAAAATAATAATAGGTTTAACCTATCGACGGGAAAAGTAATTTGGAGAAAGAACCATTCTTGATTTACTCATTTACTCAACTATTTAACAATACAGCTCCTGCACCCCAGCCTTTTGCTGTATCGACACGTATGAATGATGTATTAAATTCAATCTTATCATCGGTGTCTGTCTGTTCCGATCGCTCTTTTTTTTTTTTTTTTTTTTTTTTTTTTTTTTGCCTAAATGGGGTTGAGGCCACTTTTTGTCATTTTTAAGTCACATTCGAAGAAAATGGAATGCTTTGTTGACCTTTTTCTACTCCGAAGATATTGTCACTGGAAATATTAGTGCAGTTATAATGTGAAATAAACTTCCCCAGGTGCTTTTAAAACATGCGCATGATAACTAATTTTCAGAAGACCAAAATAGGCTATTTATCAAATCGATGGCTACATGATTTTTCTCATTTATTTCTAGATTGATTTCCTCATTCACAGTCATTTAGATAAGTGCTAACATCAGAGAAATTAAGATATATAAGTGAAAGATACTCAATACAATTCTTGTTGATTTTCCTGCGTAAAAAATATAAGGGGGGTACTTTTGAATATCATGTGGGCGCACGTATAGAAACTGCGTCAGTTCTAAATCCTAAAGGATGCGATTCCGACAACATGTTGGCCGGCATAGCTTTAGCTAGAATAGCTGTATTTACAAATTATTTTCTAAAAATCAAACTGCGAGTTTTGTTAAAGATTTCATCTTTTTCAAGTCTTAACCGGGAATATTGCAAATCATCTCTTTCAAGTCTTATCCCACTTTTTACCCCGACGTTAAACGCAACATCAATGACGTTGTTTTAGCGGGAAAAAGTAGCGTCTTATTTCCCCAAAGTGTAGAATGACGTCATTTGTGGAAGGTAAAAAGAAAACGTCATCCAAACGTGATTTAAGCAAAAATGTGAAACTTTTTACATGTAAGGCTGATTCTTATCCTAATTTTACGTTAACTACAATCTAAATTTTGATAATGATCGACAGAAATAAAACCGAAGAAAAAAGAAGATAAATTAAAATAAATAATGAAACAAAATGGCGAAATCTCGCGAGATCATCATCCTCCATGTAGGCCGCCATTACGACACAAATTTAAACTTTGATGGTATATGTATTTCATTTTGATTTTGATTATTTAAATGTTTTGCACGCGTTATCTAGAAGCGGGAAAAGCCGCAAAGCGCCCTTCGGGCGCTTTGCGTTACTTTTCCCGTATAACGGTATAGCCAAAACATTGTGGAAAAGGGTCATTTTGTACAGAACAAGCAACTGCATGACTGTTGGATAAAATTGGCTCATATTTTAACAAAGTCTATCCTAAAGTACCATCCAGGTAGTGCTACAACCATTGGCATAAAACTCAGTCCCAAAACGTAGTTATGCAAGCAATTTATTTGGACTTATTTTATAAACACATATGTCATATATGTCATTCTAATTTTGAAAACGTGTAGATCTTTTTAGGGTATGGTGTGTTATCACAACATAAATAGACATTAATTGTTTATATACCTGTAAGATTGTTTAGCAATATATCAATTTCTATTTCACAGAATGATAATATATAGTAATATTGTAGATCATTGAATTAAAAAAAAACTATAATTTGAAATAAATCACAGAAAATATTTCACAATATTATGGTGTGATGTTGCACCATACCTTACATCTATTTTGAAAACAGACCAAACCGGTTTGACATGTATGTTGACAAAATATTTGGAAATTGATTGTTTCAAAGGAGCCTTTTGAGACTGAGTTTTATATTTAAGGTTGTAGCACTACCTGGATGGTACTTTAGACTGTACTTTGTTAAAATACGGGGCAATTCTATGCAACCGTCATGCAGTTGCTTGTTCTGTACAAAATGACCCTTTTCCACAGTGTTTTGGCTATACCGCTATAGCTATGGCGGTCTTATGATGCCTAACTGCTTGTGCTCACGAATAGCTTCATTTTGATATATAATATACCTGGACATACTGCTTTTTCTTGGCTAATGAAGAGCCCTTAATATTGGGTCTCAAACACTTTACATGAACCTTAAATTATACCCCGCTATACAACGAAACTGATCGAAACGATCTAACAATACGGCACCTAACGTGCACGTGATTCCCGTATGATTTTTGTGGCGAATTGACTTTTATTTATTAATTTGCTTTAGTTGATCGTTTAGGGTTCAACACGAAAAATCCATGGGTCTGAACTTTCTAAGCACATTCCCCAATTTTATGGAGCAATTGGTTCAAGATATCGCGGCATGCTTATTTTTTCTAACAATGCTTTCTTTACTTTTACCTTTTATACCTGCAGCCACACCATAAGAGCGCGGCCTAGTGGTGAAGCGACCTTAGCCATTGAAACCCTACGAATTTCGTGTTTGTATAAAGCATAGCAAGGGGTTGGGCATTCTTGAATCCATCAGTAACTTACGGTAGGCCTAGAACAATCGGTTGGCTATTATGTTGTCTGGATCTAGTCTTAACTATGCATCTATCACGAATCCGTTGATCATGAAGAAATTTTGTCGAATATTTAGAGTTGAACTTGGTTTACTTAGCTTTTCAGCAAATTTCCTTTATGTAACATATAGATCCGGGCTATCTATGTATTTGGAGTAAACACTCGGAGTATCACTACAAATTCTTTCCTTGCCCTTTAGACTTTTGAAGGCCTATGTTTCAATCACTTGAACCTCCCTTTGTCTTCTGGGTTCGAGAGTTGTTAAATAAAGTCGTTGAAGTCGGTCGTGATATGGTAAATGTGAAAGTTCTGGAATAAATTTAGTGGCTCTTTATTGGCCATTAATCATGGTCCCGGTTGACTTTATTCTTTGATCGTAGCTTGCAAATTGTTTCCTCATTATTGTCTCGAGAAAAGGAATTCTGTTTATCAGATCTCATTTATTTGTAGAATTGTGGACCCCCTCCCCATGAACCATCTCTGGAACCGCCAATCATCGGCTTGCGAACAGGCGGCAATGACATCTTAGCAATGAAAATGACTGAATGTTTGCTCGAATCTGCTCGACTAGCAATTATAGCCATAGTCACCGACCCCTTTTCCTTACAAACTTTAGATGAATAAATTGTTAATGAGAAGCATAAGGTCTGGACGTAGAATGAAAACATTTTTGTTTGGCGAGGTACAACATTTCTTGACAATATAACTGATGGGGGCAGTGACTCGAATTATAATGAAATGATCATCAGTTAGTGTTCTGACATTTATGGTTGCCTTTCTTCATCTGTCTTTCGTTTCGTACTGAAATGGCCAAGTGCAAGAAATGATGTACTGTGTGAAGAATGAAGGAAGTAGAAGCCACCCTTAAAAAATAACCCAACCTCATTTAATCCATGATGACAATGGCAATCCAATTTTAGACCCAAAAGATACAGCAGATAGTTTTAACTCATTTTTCATAAGCATTTTTCAAAAGACCCCTTCGGTTGCAAACCTAAATGAATATTACAAAGATACTATTCAAATTCACTTTCAAAATCAACCAGACCTAAATTCATGTTTTCAATTTCCTAGTTTGTCTGAAAAAGATGCAAAAAAGCAGCTAGAATCTTTAGATGTAACCAAAGCCACTGGACTTATTAACCCCAGTCCTAGATTTCTCGAAATTAGCCCAAATGTTGTTTGTAAGCCTCTTGCAAAATAATAAATCTGAGTATTTCAAAATGTGAATTTCATCAACAATTAAAATTAGCAAAGGTCATCACACTGCATTAAGGTTCCAAACATGAAAAGAATAATCATAGACAAATATCTATTTTAACTTATATGAGTAAAATTATTGAAAAGCATGTCTCTAATAATCTCAAACAGTATCTAGAAGTTGACAACCTGTTATATTCAAGGCAAAAATCATTCATGTGAGACTGCTCTTACAGCCATAGTTGATTATTGGATATCGGCCATCAATGACAGAAAGTATGTGGGGGCCCTATGCATTAATTTCACTTAAGCTTTTGATTTGGTTTATCATTCCGTTTTGCTTGAAAAGCTTGAATGTTATGATTTTTCATCCCAGGCCCTTGCATGGTTTAAATCTTATCTAAAGGATAGATCTCAACAAGTAAGTGTATCAGGAATCTTGTCAGATGCTGAACAAATTTCACCAGGTGTTCCACAGGGTTTAGTACTTACCCACTTATCTTTGCTGTTTATATAAATGATAACCCCTGCATCTAAATAAAGCAGAAGCTGACATGTCCTCTTTAACTGTTGTAGGAAATTCTCTGAAGGAGGTGCACAATCAACTACAAAATGAACTTCAACATGTTCAAAAATGGCGTGAGTCTAATGGTATGATTCTGAATGCAGAAGAAACTAATGTCATGTTTATTTCATCTTCACCCAATCTAGAATCTAGGAAGCCCCAATTTTTCAAATTAAACTGAATGATCAAATCATTGAGCATATAGATACAGAAAAAATGCTAGCAGTACATGTAGACAGTATGTTGAATTCGAAAATTCAAGTTCGAAATACAGTTATAAAATGTAATTAATCACTATATCTTGCTGCGAATAAGCACATTTCTAAATGTTGATGCCCGAAAACTATTTTAATGCTTATATCTTACCTTATTTGGACTATTGCTCCACTATATGGGGTAATTCTAATAAAGAACTTGCTAATGATATTGTAAAGATACAGAAGCGTGCTGCTTGCATTATTCTTGATGAAACTATTGAATGTCTATCAGAAACACCCTCCAAAAAATTGGGATGGATGAATTCTAATGTCAGGGTGAGTTATAAGAGGGCTATTCTTATTTATAAAGCCACTAAAATTCCCAGTGCCCCAAATTACATTTGACAAGAGAAATGTTTGAAACTAAAAATTACAAACAATATTAATTTAAGATCTTCTTGTGCCAAAGCCAAAACTCGAAAATTTTCAGAAATCATTTGCCTACTCAGGTCCAAAACTTTGGAATTCACTACCTCTCTCAGTCAGAAACTCTGAATCACTCGACCAAATTAAGTCCGGCTATTTAAAGTTGGAGTTTCTGAAGGGAACTAAAAATTAAAGCTTTCTTGGACTGCTTTAATTACGAATCAGAACCTCAAATATTCTGAAGATGTCTTTTGATAATGTGTAATTTTACTTTTTCAGCTGGGATCTTCAAGTGGATATGTTTTTAATTCTTCTGATTGTAAGGAACAATTATAAATGTTATAAATTTTATTAAATGAATGGTTCCCGATTTGTTAATCAGTTTCTCCTACACACAAATTGAGGACTCAGATTGGCACGGTCTAATTAGAGTCTTTAAAATTCACTCTATAGATAGCTATTTAGGCTAGATGTCTGCATTCATGCACAAGTGAGGTTGTTGGAAGTGTCCAACACTGGCTAAATTGTTTTATCAGCAAGCTTTTACTATTATTTCTTAAAGTATACTTTAAATGGTAATTTTAATTCATATTTTCGATGTGTTTGTTCTATTGCTTGTTGGCTTGTTCTTTTGTAAATTTTGTACTTCATGTAAATGTTCATATTATTATTTTATTCACATTTTAATTAAAAACTCTATTTCAATATTTCGGCGAATGCCTTTTTCAAGAAATATCACTCAGAAATGTTCCAACTACATATTTTACAATTCTACTGTGCAGCCATATTGAAATTGTTTTGAATGTCGCTGTTAGAAACATGACGTCATTTTGGCGTAAAAGACGTAACGTCATTTGCCGAAATGACGTTATTTGGCGTAATGTCACTCTTTGGTGCACATACATCATTAATTACTACTGGAAGGGTTCTCATATGATTTTTGATATTACAGCCACTGGGTTTTGCGGTTTTCAGTCTCTGAATCCATAAGCTCTCATGTAATTGGCGTTCTGTCCTTTCGGCCCCGTAACATTTTCGTAAAACAGCAAAAGATAGATCTTCCTCTGTGTGGTCTCTAGAACCGAAGTGTGAGTTAATTGGTTTGTCCTTTCCTAAACGTATATCGCGCATGTGCTCTGTTACTCTGGTGTGTATTTCCCTCTCGGTCTCGCCTACATATACAACTAATTGACATTTTTTACATATTAAGACGTAGACTACGTTACGTGTACGGCAATTTATCTCTTTCATTGTACTGAAAGTCGACTGACCCCCGGTGTCTTGAATAGTTCCCCTATACATTCTTGAGCATAGGAAACAGTTGGTGCGGCATTCGTTTCCATCCTTTTTCGTTAATTTGTTTGTTTTTCCATGTACCAGTACATCACTGATTTATTAATATTATTTTATTATTATTATTATTATTATTATTATCATTATTATTATTATTATTACATCTCTCTCTCCAGTAATCATTGCAGATGTAAGGATTTAATTAACAGTTTGTTTTGAAATGAAATGTGATACCAAAGACGTTGTCTACCCCTCCCGTAAATTGCTGCCTGCGCGCCTGGATAATCAGTAATTGAAACTGAAATACACTGAAGCGAACTTCTAAACGGCCACCTTACATTTACCACATTTCAACGTATTGTAATGAAGTATATAACATTCCTAAATTCCTAAAGGTCGTTCAATTTGGCGAATTCTAAAGAAAGAATGGATTTGATTTTTCGTACTTGGTGTTTCATGCAAACGGTCAAACTCAAGAACCCTCATTTACAAAAGTCACAAAAGTTGCACATTTTCGAGGAATTTCAAATTTTCGGTCTGAAAAATACTCGAAAAGTAATTCTAAATGTGACATAATTCGACGGCTACTGCGTATCAGATATCAAATTATTAAAGAAAACAACTTTTTGGTTGGTTGGCTTCTAAAACTGGCATTAAATGATAAAATTACCCCACCCACCAATGTTAATTTTCATATCAAGGGTACCCTTGAATTCCCTTCAAATCTGTTGCTTCCTCACCTTTTTCGTGTCGATGTTAAAAGAAGGTTCCCCCCGAATGTTTTTTCTAATACAATTCGACTACTTCTCATCTCAGATACGAAAGAAAATATCACTTTTTTCAGCAAAAACCAAGAGTTCGTTTAGAAGTTCGTTTCAGTGTACAGTTAAAGACATCGTGAAATTGACACTCATTCCGATCAAAACCGTTCTAAATCGCTCACTCGGTGCTCCATTAATTAATTAATTAATACATTAATTAATTAATTCATTCATTCATTCAAAACACTCACTCAAGTTATTCAAAGGCACCCCAAATCACTAATAAAGATAGGATCAACAACTCCATTAACTCCTTTCAAAATAAAAATCGGTTGATAAAATCCACGCCTTCACTAACATTACTGAATTTCGAAAGCGTAAAATGGGTTTGTGAAAACATAGAAAGCTATGCATAGAACCTCTTTGCATATTTTATTAAAGAGAGGTAATAAATATGGATAATTTTGTTCATCGTGAACACAATTAGCGATATTGGATTACCTCCATTGAATTGCACTCAAAACTCGCTCCACAAACTCATTCAAACTCATTTCAAAATTATTCATCTTGACAATTCCACGATGTTCTTAACTGTAGCAGGTAAACGAATGTCATTGAGATACTCGTGATTCACTACATCAAATATTGTTTTACTATGGTCTAAGGCAATTTATTTTGTACAATTTGCCTTAAACGACAGTAACTGATAAACGAAATTAAACAGACGCATATATTTGCCTCAATTTTGAGGGCTGGATGTTTCAAGGTCACCTCGATGGCCCAATATATGCAATTTCTCCTAACAATAAAAATCAACTCTTTGTGTTATGGCGTGTTAACAATATTTTGTATATGCGCGATAATTTTCGCACAACCCCGATTCGATGGTCTATTTTCGCGAAAAGAATCTCACATAATTTCAAACCGACAGATTCTAGATCAGATTAATTGAAAGCCTGGTTTGAACTATGCTATCAATAAATGTTTATAATGTCAATAAACAGGAAGTGCTGGCCGTCTTCAGTAAATAAGACAACCAATAAAACAAGCCATTAACCGTTTCCTGTACAATCAGTCATTCAGTCTTTCATTCATCCATTCATTCATTCATTCATCCATTCATTCATTCATTCTAAACACCCACTCAAACCATTCCAAAACTCTCCAAAGTCACCAAAAAATGATAAGATAAAAAACCACACTTAAAATAAAAGGCGATTGAAAAAATCCACGAGTTCACTGATGTAATTGAATGTTTTGTAAGCGTATTATGCATTCACGAAGCCATAGAAAGCTACTCAAAGATCATGTATGCATATTTTATCAAAGGGAAGTAATACATATCACTTATTTTGATCATCTTGACCATTAATTAGCGATATTGGATTACCTCCCTTTGATTACTCTCAAAAATCGCTCAACACTCATTCAATTAATTCCAAAACCATTTCAAAATCATTTATCTTGTCAATTTCTTGATGTACTTAACATGTATGGGAGCTGGAGCAGCTGGATGCCCGGAAATGATGTAGTTGTAGAATATACCAGGATCGATGGTCAGGTGCTGCAGTCGAAATGCGAAATGAATGTTTAAAATCTGTTTTATGTGTCATTTATCAAAATTTAAAAATAAAGTTGAGAAAGATTGTTGAAAAGAAGAAATTGCTTATTTCTCCCCCTTTTCACAATATTCTCTACAACATAGGCCTGTGGTTTTCGTTAAACTGTAAGCACTTTTCAGTTTCGTCTGCAGTCTCTTTGAATTTGGATCCGTCTCAAGTTTTCTTAATACATGTATTTGCAAACTACACGCGTACCTGTTAAACAATTACCGGATATTAGGATTGTCCGTTTAAATCACATCTTATCCTTTATCCACTAAGAATTCGTCCCTATCTTGAACAAATGATCAAATGCTATCCCTATCTTAAACTTTAAGACTCGATAATAGAAATTAATAGCCTTACTGTAGATTCACGCTGGTTAAGTCATAATTCACCAATAAATTATTATGTGTAGTAGACTTTAGTCATAAAGAAAACAATAATGTATTATATTATTTTTTTCATTCATTGAAGTTTGAATGGGACTCTACCGCTATACAATAAGTACTTCGAGTCACGAAAAGTTGGGTCCTAAACAGATAGACGAAGATCTTATCATCTACGTTATACTTTATATCTAAACAAAAAAGATTTTCTGTGAAACCGTCTCCTGACTGTCTACATATACTTTATACAGTTAAGAACAACCTATAATTGACAAGATGAATGGTTTATGAATGCCGGACTTTGGAATGAAATTGAATGAGTGTGTGGAGCGAGTTTTGAGTGAAATTCAAGGAAGGTAAACCAATATAGCTAATTTTGTTCAAGATTAACAAAATTAGCTATATTTATTACCTCCCTTTAATAAAATATACGTATTTTTGTTTGTTTGTGTTTCTCCATGAACCAACCAGACACTTTTAAATCCACACCGGCCAATGAAATCGTAGAATAATTCGATGATTTGATTTAAATGGTGATCGCCTTTGCCGATTTCGAAATGCTTTCTAAAGATTTTGGAGCGTTCTTTTAGTGAGTGTGTGGATTTAATGAATGGAGCACTGAGTGATCAATTCAGAGTGGTTTTGATCGGAATGAGTGTCAAATTCACGATGTATTTAGCTGTAAATAAAAGATTTTCTGTGAAACCGTCTCCCAACTGCCTCTATTTCTTTTTTTTAACCAAAACCCAATTATCTTATGTAGGCACTAGATTCAGTTAGTAAACATCGTGAAATTGACATTCATCACGATCAAAGACATTCTTAATCACACGATCTGCGATTCATTCATTCATTCATTCATTCATTCATTCATTCATTCATTCATTCATTCATTCATTCATTCATTCATTCATTCCAAACACTCACTCAAACTATTCAAAAACGCTCAAAAGTGACTTAAAAGGTTAAAATAAACAATTACATTAAAAAAACATATAGCTAGAAAAAAATCGCGTTTTTTACTGAATTAATTGAAATTGTGAGCATCTGTTTCTTGATTCTTGTTCTAGAAGAAATAATAAGCTATTTATAGAACGTATATGCATATTTTTTAAAGGGAGGTAATATGTATAGCTATTTTTGTTCTTCCTGAACAAAATTAGCGATATTGGATTACCTCCCGTTTATTTCTTTCAAAACTCACTCATCGTACTAATTCAATTTTTCATTCAAAGTGATTCGAAAATCATTCACCTTGTCAATTTCACGATGTTGGTAAGTTTTACAAAGTTGTGTCGAACTGTGTATTTTTAAGGGGTTTAATGTTTACTCACTATAGCAAAGCATCGTAAGAGCAATTGGTAGCGCGTCGGACCCCCAACCACTGGGTCACGGCTTCGATCCTCGGAGGCGGCGGATACCCTGTCCGACATTTGTCTGCCACAAAGTGGGTGGAAAACCGGTATCCTATGTTGGAATGAGCAAATGGAGGCTTGGAACGGATTTTTTGGTCGTGCTACAGTCACCAAAGTTAAAATCAGCGGTAGACCCAACTCAAACACCAACCTAGGGCATATGGAGACGGGACCTCGGTTTTAATATGATTTCCTACACAGTCCTCGAACTTTGCGTCCCTGTTATTTAAACTTAGGAAATAATGTTAAGAAAATTAGAAATTGATTGTTCAAGCAAATTCTTGCGTTTCCACAATATTTTCTTCAAAGGTTTCCACTACATGTCACTTTTTAAGCAGGTAGGTTGGAACTGGCTTGCTAATTGTACTTGTCAGCTTTTTACTTGTAAATCCTGTCCTCGAAGACATTTGTGGACTCCTTGTGGCTTTCATTAAATAATATGGCAAAACGTGCTCATAGTGAGCTCAGTTTTGTGCTCACATTTTGTCCGTCGGTAGTCGTCAACAATGCTAAACATCTCCCCAGTAACCAATGAGCTGATGTCAACTAAACCTGGCAGAAATGTTCCTTCGGTGACCTTTTTCATAACTTATTCGTGACTTTTTGAGTTACCTAAAATATGGGATTGTCAGCGCGGGGGTTATTTGACCCTGAAATCTTTAAACATCTTCTCCTCAGCAACCGATGGGCTGATTTCAACCGAACTTGGCAGAAATTTTCCTTCTCAGAACTTGTTTGTGAAAGTTTGATTGTCCCCCAAGGATGGGCATGGCAGGGCGGCGGCTTATTTGGACCATGAAATCTTTAAACATCTACTCAGTAACCAATGGGCCAATATCAACCTAACTTGGCAGACAATTCATTCGGCGACCCTTCTCAAAACTTGTTCGCGAAATTTTTATTGATCCCTAAATATGGGCGTGGCAGTGTGGGCAGTTTTTCACTTTGGCATATTTTTTCCAAAAACAATTGGGCATTTTAAATTTAACTCAGAATGAATCTTCCTTGGTGACACTTCTTAAAAATTAGTTTCGCGAAATTCTGTTCTGTTTTTGCGACATTCTGGTTAGGCCATGAAAATGGGCGTGCCTAAAAAGGGGTTTTTATTTTCAATAGGAATACTTGGACCAACATCCCCATCAGCCGCTAGGCAAATTAGAATGAAACTTTGCCAGAATGTTGCTTCGGTGACATCCACTGGACAAATGATACATGTATTTAGGTGAGAGGTTAAGGGCCATTCTGGCCATCTTCTTTAAAGAACTCTGTTCTTTTACATACGATAAATACAAAAATATTGCCTCCAAGGGTATGGCCTAACCATTGGCATTTACACGATGGTGCTTCATTTTTAAAGACTTAGAAGAAAGGAGAAAGAGCCAGGTCCCGTTTTACTAACCTTCTTACAAAAAACTAGTCGTTAGTCAAAACCTACCTGATGTGTTCATTCATTGCACGATTCTGCCTTGCAATATCTCATTGGAATCGTCTTTAGACGACGGTTCCAATGATATGATGAATGACCGAGTTCCATATTTGTTTACTTCTGTAGAAGCAACTTTAATTTTTGACTATAGCAAAAAATGATCGCAAGATATTAAGCAAAATAGGTCCAAGGGGCCAGTTTCATCAAAACATTTAGGACGCACTTTTGTCTTACCGATGATTTATCACATATTTAGGACAAAATCACGTAATACCAATTTATCAATACCTATGTAAAGTGGTTGCTGTTGTTACTGTTTCGAAAGTCATCAGTAAGACAAAAATACGTCTAAAATCTTTTGATGAAACTAGCCCCAGGACTCCTTGTTAGAAAAGAGAAATTTCTTGGAATAATATTTACTAGTTCTATTGCCTTTACACACCGGTTATACATTAAATTTGACTGATTTGGCTAATATGTAAGGGTCTTCTGGACATGTCTACAACTTTCTGGTCTGTATAGTAAAGTGTAAAGGAAGTTAAACTTAAGCAAATTTTCATATGTGTTACGCCATGTGAAAATGGGAATTAAGGTTCAAAGCTATTTATTTTACATCGATTGGGAAACAAATTCTTAGAACTTAGATTGATCCCGCTCGATTCTGCCTCCTGGAAATGAACAAGTAGGCCTTCTCGCGCCAAATATTTGGGCGAATCAAAGGACCAAGATTGATAGCAGCTCCCTGGAATCGATCTCTGGGCCTCATGATTTAGAAGCCTACGCTTTATCTCGCCATGGGCACCATAGGCGTAAATAGGATTTTGATATTTATACGCACTTAGAAAGCGACCAACATGGAATATATAGGATAAAGAAGATATTTGGACTGCGACAAAAGATGAATGTCCTCCGTCCGCTTATCTTTTATATGATTTGAGCGTTGACAAATGATCAAAACATTTTAACTACACTCTTGAATCATTTTGTTAGTCTTGAATTTAACGCACCTTTTAATTATTTTTCAGTCATATTGCGACAAGAGTACCTAACAATGGATTCCTTCCCTGCGTTCAGGATCACAAAACGGTGCAAACTGTTTTCCAATTAAACCCCGCTTTGCGCGCATGTTTACGTGCAAAGCGCGGTATAATTGGAAAACTGTTTGCACCGTTTTGTGATCCTGAACGCATGGCTGATATATTTCTGACACACAAGCACATCACATCCTTTCATAGCTTCTAGCTGCAATTCTATTTACTAAAATTACGATTATCTACATATTTGTGGAAAACATGTGTCGGAAAGGGTTACCCGGGAGCCTTCGGCGAGACCGAGCGAATGTTCCGAATACACAGTTTACGGAAGAGTCCGAGCGATGTTCCGAATAGGAAAGGATATGTGTCACTGCTGTTAGCTATCAGATATTTCAGACTGGTGAAGCCCTATTTGCTTGGCTACGATCCCTGGTCGCTGCTGAATCCTTTTCGACTTTTGTCTCCCACTGATGATTAGACAATCGAACCTAATAGGACTGAGCAGCTGAAGTATGCATTGGTTAAATGGTATATGTGTGTGAAATACCTGGTTAGGTACCCCAATCTCCGATATATTGCTAAAGTAGAACTACTTTTGAAAGGGACTTAAAACTGCATTTAGTGACACTATCAAAATTTCTCACCAGTATATGCCTTCTTAGAAACAAATATGACTTTGTTACCGAGTAGTTATTAATCGAAACATACTAACGCTTCTCTAAAAAATCTCCGTAAAATGTATATAAGATCTTTTTTTGTTTAATTTCAGAATGATCCTAGGATCCCAGGCGCGTAGCTTGCTAGACTGGTCCCACTGTCTGCTATCATAAATGCTTCATATATGAGTCGACAGTAGGACCAGTCTAGTAGCTTGCTCAAATTAAAGTAGCACGGGTTCGATCCCCGGCCGCGGCACTTATCCTTTCCGACATTTGTCTTCCACCAATGGGTAGGTAATCGTAAACCTATGTGGAATAGTAACTGGAGGCTAGGAAAGGGATGTGGTGGTAGTACTGGTGTGAGGAATACCAGGAATCCATCGTTAGGTGCTCCAGTCGTCGCGATATAACTGAGAGATTGTTGAAAGCGACGTAAAACCCCTATTCAATTCAAATCAAATCAAATTAAATTAAAGTAGGTTCAAGGAGATGCCAGTCGGATCCTCGAAAGTGCAAAACAACTTCGTCAAAGGTTCCAAGGTGGTTCAATCTAGCCGCTACACGTACGTAGCCCCTTCTCTGATACGCTGGTGGAGAGGCCCTCCATTGGCGTATCAATTAGAGAGAGAGAGAGTTACATCTTAGTAACCGGTGATAACCCATCATGTAATGGACAAAACTGACTGTTTTTCAATGGGGTTCCACAGGAATCCCTACGTGTTAGGACAGTGATCAATCCAGATAACTAGTGGTCCCTGATTTTCCCTACACAGTTAGAATTGTAAAGTAATAGCGAGAAGAAGCACAGGTTCATGAAAACATCTAATATTTTTCAAAGCTAATGTTCTATAACTTCATTTTGTTCCTTACATTTGTAAGGAGCAAAGTGAAGTTATGGAACCTTGGCTTGAGAACAGTGGAGCCTATTCGAATGAACTTTTAATTTTTTTTAAAATTTGAAGGATCCTAAAGGAATCTCTTGCTAGAGCTAACGGGATCCCTCCTAACTATTTTTGGATCGTCGGGATCCCGGGACACTGTAAGTGTCGAACCCTGTCATATAACTAGGATATTAGGACTGGGGATCAGCCCTGCGTTCAGAATAACAAACGGTGCAAACTGTCCGAAATCCGTTTGCACACAAATGCACGTGCAAAACGGCGCGGTATAATTTGCAAACTGTTTGCACCGTTATGGCAACCTGAAAGCAGAGCAGATGTGTTAGCAACATCGTTTTTGTGTACAGTTCGCTTCGCAAATGAGGGCAGAAGGTATCTTACAAACTTCGTCGTAAGTAAGATTGATAGATTGAATGGGGTTTTACGCCGTTTTCAACAATCTTTCAGCTACATCGCGCTGGCTGGAGCAGCTAACAATGGATTCCTGGTATTTCTTACACCAGTATTACCATCACACCCTTTTCTAGTTTCCTGCTGCTATCCCATCCAGGTCTTAGATTTATCGACCCATTGGTGAGAGACATGAAAGTATGACATGCGCCGCGTATTCTTTCATTTAAAGGGTAAGGTACGTAACTAGGCCACTTCCATACGTCGCCGATATCAAAGTTTTCTCCCTTGGAATATGCCCGGTCTTACTCCAACGATTTGCGTTTTGTTGTTTACTACAAATTATTGATAGGATCAATAACCAAAAGAATGTCTATGTATCACAGTCGAATACCTGGTACAGTGTAGTGAAAAAGTGCCCAGTGTGGAAGCATGCAGGATGGTGGGCGTAAACAACGATCAAAAGTAAGTACATTTTCAATCGCAGAAATACAGGTTAATTTCACTGATGGTGTTTGATAATAGACATTATGACCAACATGAGATGTCCGATTTTCTTATTTTCCCATTGATTTTTCGTGATGCCTACTACACAACTTGGATTCAATCGATAAAGTTGGGTAATTAGCAAAAACCGAAATTGAAGCGGTGATCGCAAGATTCATTTCAGAATATTGGATTCATTACAAATAAAATCACCAATGCCCAACGACCTATCGTAAGCCCAAACCCCCACAAATCATCCCGATTTTTGATAGCTCTGAAAAGCATTGTGGAAAGTGACATTTTTAGTTTTTGTAAGTAGAAACGGTCTAGTGCAGTAGCATGCCGTTTTTTTCATTGGTACAGTGGAGATACCAGGTTATGAGGAGATTTTGAACCGGTGGAGATACATTTTCGGAAACTGTGTAGAAAGAAGGTCAAAGGTCACCGACAAATTTACAAGCCCACACAAAGTCCAGAATTAATTAAGATCAACTTTCAAACTTTATAGGCAAAACAGAATAGTTCTAAATATAAAGAATGGATAAATGTATTTAATATTTCCCTTGTGTTACTTTTCGAAATAATAATTCGGCCACTTTCAAAACATCACGACAAAGTCATTATTTACCAACGTCGTACTTGTTCTACACGGTTTTAAACCATATGCCTACACATTTTCCAAAAATGTATCAGTAAAAAATTATAAATGTATCAATAAGTTGTTTCAAATAACAGCTTATTTTTTATAATCTTGTATATCCATACATTTATTAAAGTTCTGAGATTGAGAAAAACCTCAGTACAGTACGAGAAAAGTTTCATAATCTCAGATAAAGCAAATAGCTTATCCTCTTCCTTAGATAAACCTGGGAAGCCTGGCCAGTGTAAATATCAGAAATAGATATTTGCTTATTGTTGAGAAAATTCTCAGTTGGGTACGAAAAGAGTTTACATCAGGCCCAAAAATAGCCATTGGCTTATCCTTTAAGTCATAAAACCCGGAAAACGTTTTTAAATTATCGAGCTCTGACAGGAGTGCACCAAATGATCGTTTAAAGGATCGGCAACTGTGGCACGAAACGCACAATTCCCTAGTTCCTGAAGCCCTCTGCACACCTTAGGTCAACTATTCGACAATTAAAAACATCGTGAAATGAACACTCATCTTAATCAAATCCATTCCAAAACACTCGCTCAGTTCTCCATTCATTCAATCTAAACACTCATTCAAATTACTCAAAAACGCTTTGAAATAGTTTACAAACGCTTCAAAATTGTTTAAAACGATAACGATTCATTCAAGCAGATCGAAAAATTGCTTGATTTAAATGGTTGGTGTAGATTCTAAAGCGTCCGGTTTGTTCATGAAGATACATAATCAGGGCCCGAGGTTATAAAACTTTTCTCAGACTCAATTGAGAATTTTCTCAAACTTCAGATTTGAATAAATGTATGAAAATAAAACATGATATTAATTAGTTGTTATTTATAACAACTAATTGATATCATTTTTTGTGTTAATACATTAAAATGAGTATTTAAACAGAATTACGGCTTTAATCTCAAATTGAAATATGAGAAAATTTTGAATTGAGAATGAGAATAGTTTTATTTCCTCGGGCCCTGAAAAAGTATATAGACTCTGTTAAAGAGAGGTTAAAATTTGGCGAAATGATAAATACTATATTATTTCCCTTTAATTTCATCCAACGCCCGATCACCTCACTCATTCAATTCATTCCGAAATCATTAAAAAAACTATTCAACTATTCTCTTTGTCGATTTCACGATGTTCTTAACTGCACCGGAAGAAAATATTGGCTCATCCTTTCATTAGACACGGAAAGGTTGTCCAAATTATCGATCTATCCGCGAAAAGGAGCGGTAAATGTGGTAGGAAACACTTTTATCTTAGTCCCTTATCAATAAAAGAATTAAGAGAATACTTCTTTTTTCATTGAGGTTTAACACGAAATATCTAATTACATCTACATAAGAAGAAAATGTTAAGATTGTTTGTATGAAACGAATAATACAATTCACACTGTTTACTGACTTTACTCCCATTCATGAGTAGTAGGTGAATCTATTTTTCCTTGACTATCAATTCTCACATCCGAGTTAGATATTTTTTTCATACAATACACAACGTTCGTATCATATTTATCTTATGATAGTGTTATCCTTGTTATCTTCGGTGGTTCTTACAGAAATACAAGTTTTTTGCCATGTTTCAAAAAATAACCGTGTTATATCATTATTCTTAAAATATCCATGTGATATCATAACAATTATCACATGGGGTGTTATCACACGGATATTTGTATAGATATAAGATTAAGAATGTTATCCTACAGATGTGTTAGGATATCTTTGATGGCTGATGGAAGACAAGGGGAGGTCTGTGAGAAATTAAATAATAGGATACACAAAGATAGTATTTATTGGAATATTTGAGGTATGGAACCTTGAAAAACCTCATCACAATTATGTATGAATAAGCGTCGCGTAGTCTATTGTGTATTTGATTGGTTTTTGATTTCATACCTACATGGGTTAAAATATACTCTTATATCTTAAAAAAAAGGCATGCCCTTTGTACAGGATGCAGTTCGTACCGTTCTGTCATTTTGAAGGCACGGCTGATCTTTCCTTTCAAAGCTCACTGTATAATACGCCATTCTCCCTGTGTGAGGTACTAGGGAACATTGACGTATTTTAATACGTGATAATTTTTCGTGAGGAAAATTGATCCACGCTGAGCTTTTATGTCGAGACAGCTCAAAATACTCTTCTGATCAATCTTATTGTTCAGCAAGATGTTGAGTTTAATTATCGAGCTAGTTCAATTACTAATTGTCAAATTTATTTCGGCGTTTAGCATGCTGATGAGCCGAAATGACTTTCCAGCCCAACAAGTACCCTTCTTGTCTAATTTCAATTGAGCTGGAATCTAGTGGTAGCCCAAAAAGAAACAATCTTGGAATATCGTACCAGCTAAACAACGAGCAGTTTTGTTCATTTCTTGTTGCGATTGAAGATCGTACCAGCTGAACAAGAAGCAGTCTTGTTCATTTTTTTGATGCGATGGAATATCGTACCAGCATAACAAGAAGAAGTCTTGTCCGTTTTCTTGTTGCGATGAAAAATCGTATTAGCTCAAAAAGAAGTTATCTTGTCAATTTTTTTGTTGCGATAAAATATCGCACCTGTTCAAAAAGAAGCAGTCTTGTCAATTTTCCTGTTACGATGGAATATCCTACCAGCTTAACAAGATACAGTCTTGTCCATTTTCTTGTTGCGATGGAATATTGTACCAGTTCAAAAAGAAGAAGTCTTCTCCATTTTCTTGTTGCGATGGAATATTGTACCAGCTCAACAAGAAGAAGTCTTCTCCATTTTCTTGTTGCGATGGAATATCGTACCAGCTCAACAAGAAGAAGTCTTCTCCATTTTCTTGTTGCGATGGAATATCGTACCAGCTCAACAAGAAAAAGTCTTCTCCATTTTCTTGTTGCGATGGAATATTGTACCAGCTCAACAAGAAGAAGTCTTCTCCATTTTCTTGTTGCGATGGAATATCGTACCAGTTCAAAAAGAAGAAGTCTTGTGCATTTTCTTGTTGCGATGGAATATTGTACCAGCTCAACAAGAAGAAGTCTTCTCCATTTTCTTGTTGCGATGGAATATTAAACCAGTTCAAAAAGAAGAAGTCTTGTCCATTTTCTTGTTGCGATGGAATATTGTACCAGTTCAAAAAGAAGAAGTCTTGTCCATTTTCTTGTTGCGATGGAATATTGTACCAGCTCAACAAGTAGCAGTCTTGTCCATTTTCTTGTTGCGATGGAATATTGTACCAGTTCAAAAAGAAGAAGTCTTGTCCATTTTCTTGTTGCGATGGAATATTAAACCAGTTCAACAAGAAGAAGTCTTCTCCATTTTCTTGTTGCGATGGAATATTGTACCAGCTCAACAAGAAGAAGTCTTCTCCATTTTCTTGTTGCGATGGAATATTGTACCAGTTCAAAAAGAAGAAGTCTTGTCCATTTTCTTGTTGCGATAGAATATTGTACCAGTTCAAAAAGAAGAAGTCTTGTCCATTTTCTTGTTGCGATGGAATATTGTACCAGCTCAACAAGTAGCAGTCTTTTCCATTTTCTTGTTGCGATGGAATATCGTACCAGCTCAACAAGTAGCATTCTTGTCCATTTTCTTGTTGCGGTGGAATATCAGACCAGCTCAACGTGAAGCAGTCTTGACCATTTACTTGTTGCGCTGGAATATCGTACTTGCTCAAAAAGAAGCAGTCTTGTTCATTTTCCTGTTTCGCTGGAATATCGTACTTGCTCATAAAGAAGCAGTCTTGTCCATTTCTTTTTGCGCTGGAATATCGTACTAGCTCAACATGTAGCAGTCTTGCTTTTCTTGTTGCGATGGAAGATCCTGTCGGCTCAACAAGTAGCAGTCTTGTCCATTTTCCTGTTGCGCTGGAAGATCGGGTCTGCACAAAAAGTAGCTGTCTTTTTCATTTTCTTTTTGCGCTGGAATATCGTACTTGCTCATAAAGAAGTAGCCATTCTTTTGTTGCGATTGAATATCGTACCAGCTCAACAATTATACATTTTCCAGTTGAATGAGCCGGAATATCATGCTTGCTAAGTCCTCTTCTTTTCAAGTTCCTGGCGAGCTTTTTTTTAGCTTGAATGTCGAACTAGCACTCAGGCAGCTGTTTAGTCAGTTATACTGTTGAGGCTGTCGTTAAGTTGGATTATCAAGCCAGCTCAAAGAGTATTCGTCTTGTTTATTTTGCTGTACATAGCGCTGATTTTGAGTGTCCTACCTGTCCATGTAGTACTTCTCTAGCCTTTCTTGCTGGCTGCTGAGCTGAAATGTCTAGACGGCACAAGAATTTTTTTTAAATAATTCCTGCAATTAAGGTAGTGGACCCGTGATAGTTTCGCAATGTCTCAAAAGTATTGAACTTTATCAGTGCTTACCAAGGTTTCCTAATGATTTTCATTAGGAAACCTCGGTCAACATTGTGAAAGATCATGTGTTCCGAGATGTTGCAAAATATTACGGGTCTATTACCTTAAGTTGGTTGTTGCGCTGAAATATTGTGCCAGATTAAGGTGTACAGTTAAGAACATCGTGAAATTGACAAATTGAATGATTTTGGAATGAATTTGAATGAGAGTGTGGAGCAAGTTTTGAGTGAAATAAAAAGAAAGTTATCCAAAATCGCTTATTTTGTTCAAGTTAGCGATTTTTTTACCCCCTTTTGAGAAAATATATACGCATTTTTCTGTTGGTGCGTTTTCGCGTATTCTGTCTAGCAACATCTCACTGGAATCGTCTTTAGAAGACCATTCTAATGAGATGATGCATGGCAGAATTCCATATTTAATTACAACTGTAGAGGCAACTTTAATCTTTTACTAACGCAAAAGGGGAGCGGATGGAGATTCATTTTTGTCAATGTCCACATATCGTCTTTATCCTATATATTCTACGTTGGTCGCCTTCTGAGTGCGTATAAATTTCAAAATCTTAGTGATGCCTGTGCTAGCCGCCTACAAAGCGCAGTTTGTAGCGCGTCGGAATGTCAATCTAGAGATCGTGGGTTCGATCCCCGACGGCGGTGCTAACCCTGTCCGACTACTAGTTGTCTCTCAACACTAGATTGTTAATCGTAGACTTAAGTGAGAAAGCAGCAGCTGGTGGCTAGGAAAGGATGTTATGGTTGTACTGCTGAGAGAAATACCAAGAATCCATTGTTAGAGGCTCCAGCCGCCGCGATATCACTTAAAGATTGTTGAAAGCGGCGGCGTAAAACTCAATTCAAACAAACAAACAAACAAACAAACAAACAAACAAACAAACAAACAAATTCGTGTACCTTAAATGATTATGCAATATGGAGATATACGCTGGTCGATGACCGATACCTCGAACAGTGTCAACCCGATTTTCTCCGTCGGTAGGGCACCGGACTTCAAAACATTTGAAGGTCGATCGCATGGGTTCGATTCTCGGTATGGCACACTAACAAACTAATTGTCTTTCGGATGAGACGTTAAACCGAGGTCCTGTGAGACCGTGCTTTACACCTCGCGAGCATGTTAAAGTACCACGGCGGATCTCAGTAGTAGTTTCGTTATGTATCCTTGCACTATCCCGCGTAACAACTAACCGTATTCTCGGGAGCGTCTCTCAAATGGGTATTGGCTACGGTAGCGATGATAAATACACGGAAATAAACAAACAATCATTCTAATGTATGGCTGACAGGAGCGATCTGTTTATTAGTGAACCTTAAAGGATTACGTATTATTGGGATATATCGATGGCTCGGCGCGAAACAGTTGTAACTGCCTATATGTTTATAGGCAGTTACAACTGTTTCACGCTGAGCCATCGATATGCTGTCGATGACCGATACCTTGAACTGTAGCAGGAAAAAAAAGATTACAGGAAATCGTATGATTCTAATTACACCAGGAAACATGATACAAGGAAAAACAAACAAACAACAACAACAACAACAACAACAACAGCAACAAAAAAAAAACCTTGTAAACATATGAACACGTAAACAAGGTTGACAATGAAAGCAGCTGAATACAATTGCTGTAAAGGGTAGCAAATCAATTGGGAAGTACGGTGGTAAAAAAAATAATAAAAATACTAACTTAAGAAGAAAGAGCAATACAGAAAACACATCTAAATCACAAGAATTTACTAAGCCATTGATTTTTATTTTTATTCAATTTCACGTATCTCATAGTCATGGTAAGACCCGGTCCCAATGCACTTACGGATGAATTGGGGATGTAAAAGTATAGATATCTTAACATCCCTTGAAAAGTCGCTTTGCATCTATTTCAATCCCTGTACATACGCTTTGTATACGCTCTGTCCGTTGAGCGTCCGACCATTGTGATTTCATACGCACACAAAGTCTTGAGCTTCACAAAACTTGCAAAGCGGATAAACTTTCCGCTATGTACGATGTAAATGCGAAACAATACCAGGGACAAACGCTACGTATCCGATACCATCCGCTTAACATCCGCTGTATCCCCAATCCACCCTCGATACTCCGATCCGGTTTGGTTGAAAACTTACAGTGGGCGGAATTTTCGGGTATGCAATTACATTTGTAGTTTATAAAAGGGAGGTAACGCGGTATGTATGTTAGCGTTTGCATCACGTACAATTTAATGATCCACGCTCTATCCATTTTGTTTTCGCTCGGCATACGCGGTGTATACGACCAATTCTTTAAGTATCCGCTCTTTCCGATATTCGAATACGCCACAATTCCATCAGGTAACCTCTTCTGAGCTGTCATCCGCTCTTATCCGCGAGGCTTCCCATGAACATCCACTCAACATCCCGGCTACATCCTTAAGCCGCCCGATATTTTCCGTTGTGTTTTCGCAAAATTTTGCTACATTTATCAAAACATTTTCTTACGTATGAGAACGGATGGAAGTTTAACTCTCCACCGTGTCCGTTTAGCATACGTTTTGTGTCCCTTTCGCAGTGGGACCGGACCTTCAACTATCGACTGGGTATGAATAGCATATGCAAGGGAGTAACGTATACATAATAATTTTAAGCTTTTGAATAAAGAATACAGAGCTGTCCTGTGTTCATGGCAACAAAACGGTGCAAACTGCTTGAAAATTATATCCTGCTTTGCACGAAAGTGTACTTGCAAAGTGGGGTATAATTTGCAAACAGTTTGTACCGCTATATACTTTTGAAGGTAGATCAGATAACAAGTATCCATACAGACCAGTAATCTTATATTTACTGAGACTGTTTCATGTTCTATCAGTCTCTAAGTAGAGCGAATAGGAACCAAGTAAAGCAAACAAACTCACAAACGGGAAGTAAGTAGAAATCAAAGCTCTTAGGCGAGGGAAACCAAGGTTTCCATTTACCTATAGGAATCGTAAGCCACATTCTGAACCCACTTCAAAGGAAAAATGTCGAATGGTATGCTCACTATATTGCGCTGAGTCCGCCATAGAAGACTAATTCCCAAAGTATAGATATATAGAGATAGAGATATAGAGATATAAGAACACCGTAGTGATATGCAAGCACTGCGTTAAACACACAAAGCACTTCGTGTCGCACAAAAGGTGATGACGGATCCTAGACCTTTTTTTGCGTGCACGAAAAAGCTACGTAGTACACACGTTGTTCGGTTTTTGACTCATTTATCCTTTTCCTAGACAATTTCAAGGATTCGGGGCTGTTTCCTATGACCTGCTTAACCAGGCCAAAAACTACGACTGTATACTCCGTATTAGAAAAGGCTGTGGACTTCGGGAGCTAAGGGACAAAAAACATATCACATGCATTGGCGTAGCGAGTAGTATCGTCAAATTTGTGGAGGTAAGATCTACAGAGGTAAGAACTTAAACCAACTTCTAAACGGTCACTTAAATAAAGCACGGAAAGTATAGCTTAATTTTGTTAACGATGCGACTGTTTGGTGAGTTGTGATAGCCCGTTCACTTGGTAGCTAGCAAAGCCACAATTCATCAAAAAGTTCTCCTAGGAAAGCAATTAAACTTGCATAAGAACATAGGTACCCCCAATTTCAAATTTAACATAGGTAGGTGGGGTGAATGTTACAAATTCATCTAAAATGAACGTCTGAAATAGTAATAATAATTTTCTGATTTTTTGTCTTCGTGGTCAAAAAAGACAATTGAATATGTATTTTGAAGCGTTTTGAACTATTTTGGAGCGTTTTTGAGTGATGGAGTGGTTGGTTGGAATTAATTATTCGAGCGCTGACAAGTGAATTTGATAGACACGAGTGTCAATTTCACAATGTCATTAATGGTACTTAATTTGCAAGTTTCGAAACATGAGGTAGTAGAAGAGAGTGGTAATATAGCGGTCAGCAGTATATATCAAGCATGGTTCATAGATTATCGACTTATTATCGACGATATTATAATAATAATTATGATGAAGATGATGATGATGATAATAATTATAATAAAAATACTAATAATAATAATAATACTAATTCTAATATTAATAATAATAATAATAATAATACTACTAATAATAATTATAATAATAATAATAATAATAATAATAAAAATACTAATAATAATACTACTACTACTACTACTACTAATAATAATAATAATAATAATAATAATAATAATAATAATAATAATAATAATAATAATAATTATAATAATAATAATAACAATAATAACAATAATAATAATAATAATAATAATAATAATAATAATAATAATAATAATGATAATAATGATAATAATGATAATATAATAGTGATGATAATGATGATGATGATGATAATGTTGTTGTTGTTGTTATTGATGATGATGATGATGATGATGATGATGATGATGATGAAGATGAAGCATCTATTTCAAAGTTGAAACGTCATAGGGTAGAGTATATTTATTTAAAAAGAGAGAGAAAAAATATTGGAAACGAGTAACTTCGCTTTTTTTCTTTACCTTCGATAGACTTTTTTCTCTGTATACTGAAAATCTATATTTATATTTAAATGCTGTAACAACTCTATCGAAATTAAATACTTAAAAAAGGTGAAAACACACTCGCCCATTAAAAGTTGCAACAGCCTTTTTTAAACAAGGTCTAGGTTTTGTTAGGTTTCAATTTCAGTTTGTCATGAACATTTTAAAGCTAATTAAAATGTCGATTATAAATAGATTAAAGTATGGGCATTTACGGGTAGAAGCAAAGGCCAAAAATAGATCTTATTGTATTACATACTTGAATGTTTCTGCAAAAAAAAAACTTTATTCATACTATACTATGCATTTTGAATCCGAAGTGCAAATGCACTAACCGTTCGTGCGGCTTTGAAAGAAAGGCTTCTCCAATTGTCCTTAGATAAGAGTGCCCTTGTCCCTGGACAAGTAATACATTATTTCTTACTCTTACTTATCTAGGATGAAAATGAACCTGTTATAAAAAAGTGAATAGATAAATATATGGAAAATATTGCGTTTGGTGAAGAAAATGCTGTATTTCAACCCAGCAATTTCATCATTGGAAAAAAAAAGGTTTCTATCCTTTGATAATATAATCATTTTTACAATATGACCTATGTCGCGGGAGTGAAATAACACCGATGAATATTTTTGTTATTACACGAGTGTTATAACACTAGTGGAATAACTATGCAAATGAGCTCAGAGCGAATAACAACGCTATTTTGTAACCGCGAGAATGACGTCATAATGTATATATTGTGACGTCAGTTTTAAACGGCGTTATAAGTTTCGCGGAAAATTGAAATGTCGAATTTCAGGAATGTTGACGATTTTTCGCGAAAATTCGGGTCATATTATAAATAGAATATAAAATTTGTTCTCATAAAATACCGAATTTATTAAACTCGTCATCTAACACAGATAAAAACACGGCGCAGCCTCGTTTTTATCTGTTATAGATGACTCGTTTAATAAATTCGGTATTCAATGACCACTCATTCAATATCCTCTATGAATATTTTTTATCTTAAATCTATTTAGTAACACTGCTAGATATACCCTGAAACTTACGTGTTTACCGACAGGTGGCCTATAAATGTATACTTGTCCGCAAGCGCAAGTAGAACAGTCTGAGTGTTAGGGTGCTGACCGAAGGCCAACGAGCTATTGTCATGGCTGAGTGTCCGTCGTGCGTCCGTCCGTCCGTGCGTAAACCTTTTCTTTAAACATCTTCTCTTCCCAAAGAAATGGGTGGATTTTAACGAAACTTGGTAGTAATGATCCTTGGGTAGCCCTCTTCTTAAATTGTTCAAAGAATTTTGATTGGCCCCCAAATATAGGCGTGGCAGGGCGTGGAATTTTTTCACTTTGAAATCTTTAAAAATGATCTCGTCCCAAACCATTGGGCCGATTTCAATGAAACTTGACATGGATGTTTCTTGGGTGACCCTTTACTTAAATTGTTCAAGAAGTTTTGATTGGCCCATAAATATGGGCGTGGCAGGGCGGGGCTTATTTTGAGCCCAAAATCTTTGAACGACATCTCCTCCTGAACCAATGGGCCGATTTCAATGAAACTTTAACAGAATGTTCCTTGGGTGACCCTTTACTTAAATTGTTCAAGAAATTTTGATTGGTCCATGAATATGTGCGTGACAGGGCGGGGCCTATTTTGAACCCGAAATTTTCGAATGACATTTTCTCCTTATCCACTCGGCTGATTCCAATGAAACTTTACCAGAATGTTCCTTGAGTGTCTCTTTTTAAAATTATTTGCTAAATTTTGATTGGCTCATAATTTTGGGTGTGGCAGGGCGGCGCTTATTTTGAGCCCAAAGTCTTTGAACGATATCTCCTCCTGAACCACTCAGCTAATTTCAATGAAACTTTACCAGAATGTTTCTGGGGTGACTATTTACTTAAATTGTTAAAGGAGTAAAGGAGAAAACGTTTTAAGCCCAAAGGAGAAAAGAAGAAAAAGTTCTAAACCAAAAGGAGAATCACAACAATTAATATATTGTTTATATGAAAACACAATTAAATTTTAGTGGGGTCCATAAAAATTGGTGCATCCGGGTATTTATATAGGGCGATTAGATTTATAGTCTCCTACTTTTATTTATTCAAAATTATTCTCATCACTTCTTATTTAATTAAGATCAATCAAATGGAAAACGGATCAACATAAACGCTATTTAGTCACAAAAGAAAGCGTGCACATTCTTTTTTTGCATGGTTTGATTGATACACGAAGTTGAAGAAAATTTAGGAAGTAAAATTGATTGCATATTTTATCTCATAACTATACAAATATCCGTGTGATTACATCCCGTATGATATTTTTTATGATATCACATAGTTATCTTTAGAACAATGGTATAATGCGGTTATTTTTAGAAACTTGCATTTCTATACTTAGTTCCAAAAGAAAGTGTGCACTTTTGAAATTTTAATATCTCTGAAATAACACAATCTATCGTCATGAAACGTCGTATGACTATTCCCAAGAGTATGTGCAAACAATATTTGAAAATAAAAATCGCGCGATGAGCAAAGGTTTTCTGTTAAATTGAAAATTTTGATTTTGCATGTTTTGCATGTGCACCACGCGTTAGACAAAAAATTGGTCTGAAAATGTATTCAGTTGAATCTTTGCGGCTTTCCTAAGCATAAAATCACATCCTCAATACAATTGTGAATGCTGCTAAAGCGTGGTTTGACTACCAAAAAAACGTCGTTGAACAAATTTGAACCTTGTGAGATTTAGAACGTTATTAAAAGCTGATTGAACATTCATATTCCAATAGAAATCGAGGCTATCATTTTGTACGACCTTTCATAAGCAAATCGAGATGTCATAGAACGCCATAGCACCATCCAATGACAAGTTACTGGCCTAACAACATAGCAATATCTAACGTTGACGTACACGTAATGTCTGTATAAAAAATTTAAACTTTTGTTTGGAAATGGTTAAGAATTACTTCTAAAACTCTATAATGCAACACAAACACATAGCTCTTACCAAAGAAAAAGTTGTACGGAGGTCAAATCTCAACATTTTAAGTTCCGTCTGCGCGTATGCAGCATGCGATACTTTATCAAAATCTGATTTGACATATTATTTCAAAGGGTCTTGACTAAAGAATGGTATCAAATTAACTCCATAATTTTCATCAAACTTTGTAAAAATCATGAGAAATGCAAAAGTTGAAAGTGCACACTTTCTTATGGAACTCAGTATATTAGAAACCTCTACGAAAACAAGGTAAATAGAGGTTATAAGATAAATATAATACGTATAGTCCCGCAATTTAGAGTGAGTGATCAAAGGTCAATTTTGTCTATACAGGTATAGACATAATTGACCTTTGATCACTCACTGAAACTTGTGGATCTATACTTAGTGTATTGTATGAAAAAATATCTAATTCGGTTGGGAGAATTGATCATTGTCTCGACAGAGCCTCGACAATTTTCGTTTCTCCCAACCTCGTTAGATATTTTTTCTCATACAAAACACTAAGTACGTATTATATATTAAGATAGGATCGTATTTAAATTAAACATAAAATCAGATCTTGATTATGAAGACCATTGTAAGATCGTATGGCGTAGAGATTCGACCTCCTTTCAAATTCTAAAATGGTTGGATTAATGTGCTTACATGGATAAGCGGAGTTTAAGGAGTCATTCCAAGGGCATAACTACCATTACGCACATGCCGCAAGTGCGTTATAGAACTTAAGCCTCTTTCGAAAATTGCCGTTGATGAATGATCATAACATCGAAACCTGATATTGAAATACTCAAAAAGCAAATTTGAGCTTTTCTTAGCTTTTATTAAAGAGACTCTTTAATTGATATTTTATTGAAATTAGCCTTACAAGAGACGAACGAAAGAACGGGCTGACAAACGACATAGAGACGAAAATGCCCCCACCCCCCACCCCACCTTTCAAGTTAAGGGGCATAAAAATCGGGTAATGAAATAACCTCCAGTGACTTGAGTTTGTTTTGTTTGTTTGTAAGGAGTTTAACGCCACTTTCAACATTATTGCAGTTAAATCGCGACGGTTGGTGAACCTACCCACAGGTTCCTGTATTTTCTAAAACCAGTACAATCACAATATTTTATCCGAGCCACCAGAGACCTGTTTTACCAAACATCTAATGATCATATTTTTTGCGTTGGTCAAAAATCAAAGTTGCTTCTTCAGTAGTACCTTACTATGGAAATTTGCCATGCATCATCTCATTTGAATCGTCTTCTAAAGACGATTCCAATTAGATATTGCATGGCAGAATCTAACAAAGAATGAAAACACTATGTACGGTTTTTGATTTTTACTTACGATTATTTTTTTTTCGTAAGATGTTTAGTAAACGGGCCCCAGCTGCTCACCCTTCCTAGGTGTACTACTTATCACACACCAAATGGTTGGAGACAAATGACTCAAGTCACATTGACTTTTGCCAATGTCGGATGAAACATCGCCGAGTCGGGTTTCGAACTCTACGATGCCAGGATTGCCAGCCCAATGCGTTACCGCTGAGCACTGAGCCGGTCTTGGCTACTTGATTTATTTTAAGCTCTTTAAACTATGACCACATACGTCGATTTTTCATGATGTCGGTTTTGGATTTTCTGCCATTAAAACAACCACAACAGCAACCACAACAGCAACCACAAAACCGCTCGCGTGGTTGTGATTGTTATGGTATAAATCCACAAGTTTAAGTGAGTGATCAAAGGTTAATTTTGTCTATACCTGTATAGACAAAATTGACCTTTGATCACTCACTCTAAATTGCGGAACTATAGTATTGAATCGATATTAATACATGTAGATGGTTTTGTAAACATATGTAAAGAAGGTTGGCAAAACACGCTATGAAGTGTTTTAATAAAATTCCAGTTCAGAGAAATGTCAATTTTTGCTTTCAATATAAGAGTAAGTTTTGAAGTTTTGGAAATTAGTTATGAATTATCGCCGGTTATTTTTCATACATAAGCAAAAACACGAAAAAGGTATCAATGTGAACCAATTTTTCCATCTTAAACCATTCATTTTGTGTAAAGAATTTATATTGGGCGTTTAAGAACAAATTTAATGAAGAACTGTGAAAAAATACTTCGAAACATGTGTTGCGACATGTAGCGTTTTTTATTTTTTTCAGAAAAAGCAAACAAACAAACAAAACAACAATAACAACAACAACAACAACAAAAGCTTCTTTATAAAGGATCAATAAAGATACCACGATTTCTTTTTGCTTCAATGAACTTCCATGCTTTATGTCTAATTCAATGAAATGAAATGTCTTATTTCCGATCAAAATGCAAAACTATGCTTTTTAAATTTACTTTTATACTATTCCAGTAACTTTACTTGAAGGGTTTACATTTTTCCCAGAAATTCAAGAGTAAAAAAAAAATATATATATATACTTGTTATTTAGGGCAAGTTTTCTTGAAGAATGGAATATATATATTAAGGACTACTTTTGCACAACACTGAGAAAAAAGAGAGACGGTTTTTACACTACCCCAATGTTCTAACTATACCGATCGTAAATTTCTATATAGATTATTTAGAAACGGGACCAGAGTGTAAAAATTGTATGAAAAATATAGGATAATCACTTTTTCAAGATGGCTTTTACTGAATTATCCAGGGCTCACAGATTCGTCGCAGTTTAAATCAATTTAATTACCCAGGTGTCGAAAGTCAAATACTAGTAAACAAACCACAGTTTCATTTTCGAACTCCATGTATTCAATTTAGATTTTGACAATACTCTGTCCGAAAGAGTGTGGAAATTCGACCCTTTCCCTGATAACCAAAAGCTTTTATTGACTTGCGCCCTTGAAAATTTCAGTTTTCCTACCCACCCACATTTGCCAGAGTGCTTTTCAAACCAGTATTACTTTTAAAGAGTTAAGTGGTATATTTAATGTATACCGCCATATTGCGGGCGTGTTGAGCACCTTACTATGAGTTTATGGCATTCCTAACCCTAATACAACAACAATACACAGTCCGATCCTCAAGCGTCTTGAACAACCTAGACCACTGTTTGCCTATTAGCGAGAGGAAAAAGAACATTTGAATCACCTGTAAGTATGAAGCCGTCGACTCAGTCGAGTCAAGCTGCGGACACCGTGATTCGCAGGCTAACGCTCAACCGATGGCAATCGGGAACCCTCGGCGTTTCTACGGAATAAACCTCGGGAATAATACGGGCGCATCCATGAAAGCGCGTTATTTCGCACGTGGGTTTATATGACGTCACAAATATAACTGAGAATGACGCTGCGAAAATCAAAATCGACGTAAGGCAAAAATCGGGTATACTATGATTTGAAAACAAAACGCAGTGTTTTACTGCGTTTTGCTTTCAAATCATGTTATGCCAATATAATCTCTATAGACGATCTGAAAGCATTAAAGGAATTTGATTTTTTTCAGGCGTATTAACCAAAGTACCACCAGGAGCCGAATTACCTAAAAATGGACCAAAAATTAGTACACTTACGTCCGAGGTACTTTCCAGTTTACGGAAATGTCCGAGCGATGTTCCGAATGAATCGATGGCTGTACTTCAATTGTCTGCACTGGGTTACAATAGAGCCAAGATCTCGGAATTATGATGGCTTTGACAAAACTATCGCCCTGTGAATGTGAGCAGAAGTTTCGTCGACATGCACTCTGTGTGCGTTGCTAAATATAACCTTATAACCTTAACAGATCCTTTTCGACTTTCGGCTTATCTAACTTTACTACTGAAAAAAAAAAAAAAAAAAAAAAAAGACCCCAAATAAAACTCATGATGCAAGCGAGTCGTTGCTGTTTTCAAGCTCCTCTGTGTAAACAAGTAACGAAAACACGTTGACACGCTACAATTCACAATCAAAGTACTGACAGTACTGAAAGCCAGGTCTTGAGTACATGTAAATGGTCGAACTCGTTCTCCGTTCAGGGAGAAACAAAACATAATAAAGTACAAAAAAGTAATTGTAACCTCAAATTTTAGAGACTTGCATAAAATCTCACAAAAGAAAAAGAAGCATTACAAAAGTATACATACGCAATATCATGAGTTTTGGTCTAAACCTATTTATTTAACATCGATTGGGAAACATGTTCTTACAACTTAGATTAATCCCTCTCGATTCTGCTTCCTGGAAAATTCACCAGTACTCGCGCCGAATGTGTGGGCCAATGAAAGACCCAAGATCGATAGCCGCTCCCGGGAATCGAACTGGGTCAAGAGGCAGACGCTCTACCTCTAGACCACGGACACCACACAGTGTGTGAGTACATGAGTACATTGTATTGGTCAGAGGATATGAAACACATCTAAAATAATAAAAACTATTTCAAACGATAGAAAATTGTTTTTCCTTTTTCTCTTGATGATATGCAGTACTTCCGAAATGATTGGTTGAGATAACCCTATATCACCCCATTAACTATTCAACGCCAGCATCTTGTATCCTGTAGCAGACGACTTTAAAATAGATTGATTCACTCCTAATGAGTCATTTGGTATAAAAAAATCCAAAGATATTATAAAAATTGCCGACGTATCAGCCCAGTAAAGCACACCGCTGTTGCGAAGGTCATGCTTATTGTTTAAAGACTTCGCATATGTTGCGTCTCAAATTATAAAAAAAAAAATAATAAAAGAAAAAAGAAAAATAGAAATAATAGAAAAATGAGAGAACTTCTCAATATCTTGCCCCAAAATGATCCCTGGATCGGATCTTTGTTGAAATTTTTAGGGTGTTACAGAAGTTAAAAAACTAACAAGAGGGCCATTGGCCCTAAAGCGCTCACCTGATGCATGGCTAAACAAAAGTCAAAGAGATCAAGAAGAAAACATTTCAGTTAAAAATGTTGCCTCTAAAGTACTAAAAAACGTTTTTGACCCTCTATCAAACTAGTGTAAGATTTCAAGGCAATTTCAAACTTGACCTAGGTTTCAAACAAACATATTGACCAAGTTTCAAGATATTTGAGTAAACATGTTTTCTTTTTTTAAAGATTTGACCCCTTGAGCCCAATTTTGACCCCACTTGACCCAATTTTGAACATGACTGAGATTTGATGGAGACAAACATGTTTCAAGACATTTGGACCAAAGATGTGGCCTCTAGACTACACACAAGGTTTTTTCCAAGATTTGAACCCTTGACCCCATTTTTGACCCAACTTGACCAAATTTGAACTTGACCGAGATTTGATGGAGATATACATTCTGACCAAGTTTCAAGACATTTGAGCCAAAAATATGTCCTCTAGAGTGCGCTTAAGGTTTTTCTTATATTTGACCCTTTGACCCCATTTTTGACCCCACTTGACCCATTTCTAAACTTAACCGAGATTTGATGGAGACAATTATTGTGACCAAGTTTCAAGACATTTGGGCCAAAAATATGGCCTTTAGAGTGCACACAAGGTTTTTCTAAGATTTGACCCCTTGACCCCATTTTTGACCCCACTTGACCCATTTCGAACTTGACCGAGATTTGATGGAGACAAACATTCTGACCAAGTTTCAAGACATTTGGACCAAAAATATGGCCTCTAGAGTGCACACAAGGTTTTTCTTATATTTGACCCTTTGACCCAATTTTTGACCCCACTTGACCAAATTTCAAACTTGGCCGAGCTTTGATGGAGACAAACATTCTGACCAAGTTTCAAGACATTTGGGCCAAAAATATGGCCTCTAGAGCGCACACAAGGTTTTTCTAAGATTTGACCCCTTGACCCCATTTTTGACCCTACTTGACCCAATTTCAAACTTGACCGAGATTTGATAGAGACAAACATTCTGACCAAGTTTCAAGACATTTGGGCCAAAAATATGGTCTCTAGAGGGCACACAAGTTTTTCTTAGATTTGACCCCTTGACCCCATTTTTGACCCCGCTTGACCCAATTTCGAACTTGATCAGGATTTGATGGAGATAAACATTCTGACCAAGTTTCAAGACATTTGGGCTAATATTGTGGCCTCTAGAGTGCACACAAGGTAAAGTTTGACGACGGACGATGGACGACGGACGATGGACGACGGACGACGGACGACGGACGACGGACAGCAGCCCATCACAATAGCTCACAAATGTGGTCTCTAGAGCGCACACAAGGTTTTTCTAAGATTTGACCCCTTGACCCCATTTTTGACCCCACTTGACCCAATTTCTAACTTGACCGAGATTTGATGAAGGCAAACATTCAGACCAAGTTTCAAGACATTTGGGCCACAAATGTGGGCTCTAGAGTGCACACAAGGTTTTTCTAAGATTTGACCCCTTGACCCCATTTTTGACCCCACTTGACCCAATTTCTAACTTGACCGAGATTTGATGAAGGCAAACATTCTGACCAAGTTTCAAGACATTTGGGCCACAAATGTGGGCTCTAGAGTGCACACAAGGTTTTTCTAAGATTTGACCCCTTGACCCCATTTTTGACCCCACTTGACCCATTTCGAACTTGACCGAGATTTGATGGAGACATCAAGACATTTGGGCTAATATTGTGGCCTCTAGAGTGCACACAAGGTAAAGTTTGACGACGGACGATGGACGACGGACGACGGACGATGGACGACGGACGACGGACGACGGACGACGGACGACGGACGACGGACGACGGACAGCAGCCCATCACAATAGCTCACCTTGAGCACTTCGTGCTCAGGTGAGCTAAAAAAAACAAAAAAAAAACAAAAAAAAACCCAGATGATTCGCCGATTGTGCGCCTCGAACCCACGCCGCGAATGTACAAAAGATTACAGGCTTCAGGCGTATACGTTAGGCTATGGCCACTCAGACCAAACATTAACGAATTTTAAGAGTATATATTATTGATATCCTAAAATAGGATCCTTTCCTACGCGATTCACGATTGTGTAAAAAATATTCATATAGTTTACGGACCCAAAAGAATTGTCTTGTCGTTATTTTGATTTAACTAAAATGGCAGTCAAGTTAAAGCCGAAATGATACAGCAATTAGCGGTTTTCGGTCTGTGTACACGAGGAACTACTTTTTGATTTTGGCGGTGAAGAGGTCAACAATTTCCACCCCGTCTGGCAGCAATAAAGCCAGTATACTGAAAGTATACCTGGCTTTAAAAATCATAAGTCCTAAAAGTGGGAGGGTCTTAGCAAAAGTAACAATGAAATCGGGTGATGTAAGTAAGTATATTCCGGGTCTAAATATGGTGTAGTTAGAATATTGGGCAAGTGTATATTCGAAAATTGAGTTATTTTAATTCTAATTCAAACTTGTATTAAAAAACAAACAAATAACAACAACAACAAACAAAACATCAACACCACCCCCCCAAATATCTTAAATCAAATCAAAAGTTTTTTCTTTTTTTCTTTTTTTTTTTTGGTTGTTGTTGATGTTTTTTTGATGCGACTCTCCTTAAGCTTACGTGCATTATCGCACGCCTACATTCGTTTTCAAAAAAAAAAAAAAAAAAAAAAAAAGTGAGCGACTCTCCTTAAACCTACGTTCTTTTCGCACAAATTAAATTTTATATCCGGAACATAAACAATTATAATTGTAATATGATAAAATTATATTTTGTTTACGTGCAAATGATACCATACACTAATATTGATATGGATATCAGGCCGATCACTGACCCCATATTATCCAATTAATTACGACGCGTTGAAAGGGTCGAAATATGACTGTTATTCAATAAATGACTCGTCTAGCACATACGAACGTCTGGGTGGTGCGTAAATTGTCGACCCCAGTCAGACTTCACGGACTGTGCAGGCTGACTCGGATAGGAACATTTCGCACTTGGCAGATTTTCTGAATCAAAAGTGACCATTTTTCCTTCCTGCACAAGATTATTTGAAATTCGTTCTGATTTTAGACCTCTATCGGAGCCAATCTGTTTTTCAAATATTTTAATTACGGAGATAGTCCCTTTTTTTGCTTGATGTGACACATATATAATTCGCTTCAACGAGACAAACCTTTCTCTGTTATCGGCCCTGCGTTCAGGATGAAAACGATAGCGAAGCGCTTTCGAAATGATACCTCGCTTTGCACGTATGTGCACGTGCAAAGCGGGGTATCATCTCAAAGTGCTCGCGAAACGCTTTTACACCCTGAACATAGGGCAGGTTTGCTCTCTTACAGGTCTCTGAACTTACGATTCGTGACGATATATCGTCGAATGAACGATCGTTTGATACAATGATATGTTTCCGCTACTGATCCGATCAACTCCTTCAAGCTTGGTCGGCATGAATGATCGGGGCCGGTCTTGGCGATTGAGCGTAGACGGCATCGCTTGAGCATCCTACCCAAATATCTTGACATATAGAGGATAATCGTTTGTTTCAGTGTAAGATCGATTTATATTTCATTGAGTGAACAACAAAAGCTTTATTTTCACGAGTGGCAGAGCCACGAGTGAGTGAAAATATAGCTTTTGTTGTTCACGAAATGAAATATTAATCGATCTTGCACGAAAAACAAACGATTATTCTATTTCTTTAATGCAAAAATGAGACAAAATGTGACATTTCTAGGACAAATTTCGCAAAGCGCGTCATTTTGCGCGTTATTACTATGCAACGTTCATTGTGACGTCACTTATTTCGCCCCGCATAGATGACGTCAGATAGGATAAAATGCACAAAAGCAGGGTATAAGTGTTTGATAATTTAACTGCTTTTGCGGTGAGATTATCAAGTGATGATCTACCGTTATTTCTCGATAAACCACCGAAAAGCATTAAAGAAGTATAAAATACTTGTGTTCGATCGAGTGGAAAAAATGATCGAGAAGCGGTCGGGATTCTCGACCTGTACTCGAGTTTTTTCCGACCTCATCTTATTCAACTCGAACTGAAACACGACCACACTCGATTTGTTTCGATCACTAAACGGAGAAAGATCTGGAAGCGGTCGAGTAAAAATCAAGCTGATCCTGAAGCGACCGCGTAGAACTCGGGTATAGGTCGGGTTGAACGAGCGAAAATCTGAAGGATAATGATCGGAAAAAGAAAGGGGAAGTCAACATGTATAGATTGATATGGTCAGCTAGTGATCGAGTAGTGATCAAGTTAAGGTCAGGGAAATCGAGCCGACATCAAAATGGAGGGCAGATTGCGATCGCGAAAGGGTCGTGAAGAAGTTCATTTCGACATGAAGAGTTGGGACTAGTCTACTTTTAGTAGCTCACGAAATAGAATTTCAAAATTCTAAAGAAAATTGAAACGAGTTGATCAGCTTGTCGTTGTATAAGGGAGGGGGGGGGGGGGGGGGGCTATAGTTTTGAGGGTGGATAAGAGAGAATTAGAACTTAGAAAGAAACGAAAAAAGAGAAAGAAAGAAAACTAGTACAGCACTTTTGCCACACCGAGGGTCTTTATGAGAATGCGCGGAAAATCTGTGAGATTTTTTTCCGTTTTTTTCCCTAAAATCGTTTTTTCTGAGCAAAATCGCTAAGAATTGACTACAATTTAAGGCAAATTACAAGTGGGTCCCCTAAACGTCCGAGAAATAGCTTAATCAGTTGTAGCTAAGATGTTGAAGTCGTCCGATGTCGAAAAAGTATTGAATAAATCTCTAACCTCGCCTATATTCGATTATTATGTGACCCATCACGCGAGAAGGGACCATCCGGGATTCCTGTAAAATAAACATTTGAAAAAGAGATTGGTTCAAGTACAGGCCAACCAAAGGTCGCATTTCAAAAATTCTTTCACAGGAAGTTAGATTGATTATTCTAGATTCAGAAAATTAGTAAAGCGCGAAAAGTTTCGGCCCTAGTCAGTCTGCGCCATTCGCGCAGTCTGACAAAGGTCGACAGTTTACGCACTACCCATATGGTCCCTTTTCGCGAGACGGATCTCATTTATATTAGATTGAAATATTATGAATCGTGTATAGGCGCTATTGACAATTTAACATAATAATTCTAATATTGATTTGATGCCATTGCCTTTTTTTTCAAATTGAAAAATAACCACCAAAACATTGAAATTCTCTCAATATCTTCCACATTATCAAATCGTGAACTCTTCACGACATGGTAAGGGCGATATTTCAAGACGGTCCCAGTATCTGTTGGTTTGAACGGTTGAAGGTAGTGGATCAGTTATATACGCAACATTTCGAACTACCTATTCTTTCACAATATTAACCGAGGCTTCCAAAATTATTAGGAAACCTCGGTTAACACTGTTACAGTTAATTTCTTTCGAGACGTTGCAAAACTATTACGGATCCACTACCTTAACGCCGCTTTTACTAACCGCCCAGTCATATCGTGGCGGCTTTTGGTACCTAACAATGAATTTCGGTATTTTGCGTATCAGCATTACCATTACAAAGTTTCCTAGCCTCCAGCTGCAATCGCACTAAGTTTACGATTATCCACCCATACCTGGGAGACAAATGACGGTACGGTTATGTACCGCGGCCGAGGATCGAATCCATGAAATATCGTTATTGATGATTGAAGTCTGATGCGCTACCAACTGAGTTATACGGCGTCTCTAATTGGTCGCAGAAGTTCCCCTTGACCATTACATGTATTTATATCACTGTTTTTTATCTATCCGGAAGAGCTAGTTAAGTTGATATTTTGGTTATGATAGCTCGAGGTTATTTATAATATAATAGAACGCTTTTCCTGTTACAAGGATGCTATGATTGGCCCAAAATTGGTGTAGCTAAATCGTAAACATTTGTTCCGTCAAGCGAAAAGGGGAAATTTAGACTTTAAGAGTGGATGCATTATGCGAAAAAAAGCGAGCGTTCAACATTCTGAAACATCTGCCAAGTGCGGATTCTTTATTTTGTTTGTTTCTATGGGTTTAACGCCACTTTCGACGTTTTTTCAGGTATATCGCAAAGGCTGGTGCACCTACCTATGGTTTCCTGTCGTTTCTCACACCGGTATATATGTTCTGCGCAAAGCAGGAATCGGTACAGTTCCGGAATTGTTCTGCGCAAAGTAGGAATTCTTATTTTGTAGGACATTGTAAGAATTCTTACTTTGCGCAGAAAGAATCTAGAATTGTCCGTGCGAAAAGTAAGAATCAGGACAAAGTAAGGTTATATTCCATAATGTACTAACTTTGTAATTGTACATTATGGAATGTAACCTCCACTAAATTGCACTTGTCCCCTTGTAGTGTGACATGAGAGAGGTAAAACTGCAGAGTTCATGAAGTCCAAACATAAATGCGTCGTTTTAAAAATTTTAGTTGTTCCCTGATAGTGTGACAGGAATTTGATATTGTAGAGGGATAGAGAGAGAGAAAGATAGAGGAATGCCCGGCGGGCACTCACTCAAAATTCGTACTTCCACATATAGATGAACGCAGTTGAGAGGGCTTTTAGCACTGAGGTTTTGGGAAAAGGTTGGCCTTTAATTGAAAATTAAATGTTTTTTAACGGCTATCTGGTTATGAATATTTAATAAGCTCTTTTGAAAAAGCAGTAAAATGATATTTTCTATTAAGCTTACTTAAATAGTATTCTAATGCTATCAATATATTTAGAAGGGAAAATTAAATTAGATAATTGATACTTGATTGATATCATCATACAGAAGGGAATATTTAAATTGTTATTCTTAAAAAATGATATTTCGTAATAAAATTAATACTATAAATATTTTTTTCCTCTGGTAATAGTCATTCACACTAAAATACAATTTTATCTACTCTTGCATTAATCCGCGGATTAGCTGTGAGGACTTAACAGATGGGCTTTTCACCAAGCAATAATCAAAATATTTTCTGTCAGAAGGGAGTTCGATCCTGGGAAAAGCTAGTTTGTAGTTGTCTCTTTAGATTTTGCCAAATCAAAATAAGAAAATATATAATGTTTCATCTTTTTATCCTTCTCAGTTAAAATTTAATTCATTGCCAATGTAAACGAGGGTTGTTCAGGAAGTTCGTGGAATTTAGTGGTAACCCTAGCAACACAATATCGGGATACCGGAGCAGTCGATTTCTTAACTATGTATAAAATAGTAGACCTATAACAGATTAACATTGTATTTTTTATAATTTTCTAATCGCATCAAATTGGCGCGAAAACATCATTCGTTAACACAACGTCATGACGTCTTTTCTCTTAAATTTTATAACGTTTTCGGTTCTTTCAATCGAATTATGTAAACGATTTCGAAGGAGATATCAAAAAGTCGCTGACCGGAAAAGATGACGTCTACCGGCGACATCGAATGTGAAGTGTTGTGAAATTTTGTGTAGCGCTGGAAAAATCACCAATAGAAGCGCTGAAAATGATCAAAATTACAAGAAAATATAAAACTGTACATAAAGGGAGTGTGCATTTTAGCAGCGTAGGTCATTCTATTTCAGGACGCTCCTAGATCTGCTGTGGACCGATCGTCGTAGTGTGTTCAGTAAGGGATCGGGTTCAAGTCATGGTAAATTGGGATAGGAGAATATTACTGTCAGGTCGATTGCAGATAAACTCGATTTTCGGTATCCACGGTGCATGGGAAATTAACAGAGGTGCGTTCGTTAGCGCAAGATTCTAAAGATTCTTATTTAGATTTTCAAGATAAAGTGTTTGGTAGAGCGAAATTTTTTAGCCGCCTAATAAGAACCTTAAGGTATCTCAATGGGGAAACGGAGATGGTTTTGTATTGGCATAGAATGGGTAGTCATGAGAACGTCGAATTTTTTCATTCGAATGATCGAAAATCGTTCATTATGACGTCTTAAAAACTTACTCTGACAAACGCACCTCAGATAAACTGGGCATGCCTAAAGTTAGTGCACGTTTGGTGCCCGATTGCTCAAGGAAAGTGAAGCAGATTGTCGGGTGCGATGTTCATATGTTTTCGCTACAAAACAGAGGGAAATAAAAAATAGATAGATAAATAAATAAATAAATTTCTTTAGGTTCTGAGGTGGGATCTCGTTATCGCGATACGGATTTGATTTGAATTTGGGTTTTAAGTCGCTTTCAACGATCTCTCAGTTATATCGGGACGACTGGAGCACCTAACGATGGATTCCTGTTATTTCCCACACCAGTACTACCACCACATCCCTTTCCTAGCCTCCAGTTGCGCGATACGGAAGAAACGGCCCAACTTGAACCATGACAAAGTAATACTACACCACGGTAATGCACCGGGACACCCGGCGGAATCTACACAGGTAGAGATCATTCGGAACAGCACTCGGCCATTTCCGAAAACTGCTACAGACCTCGGATGTATGTAAGGAAGTTGGGTATGAAACAAAATCGTGCATTTTGTTAGGCGGAAACAGTGTAAGAAAAACTAGCACTGTAGATTTATATCTTTTACAGTAAACAAAGGCTGAAAAGTCTTAATTTTTGAGAATGACGAATCGTTCTCAAAAATTAAGATTTTTTCAGCCGTTATTAAAGAATCTAAGAATATTAGGATACGATGGTTTCACGTCAGTGACCTAAACGAGTAGCGTTGGCGACGTCAAATGTTTGCACCCAAAGTTTCGAGGGTTAACGCCATTTTAGCTGACGTCATCGAGTTTCTCGAAAGTTTTCCCGGAATTTTTAGAAAAAGTCCGTCTATGTACATCCGAGGTTGATCGTGAGATTGGCCGAGTGGTGTTCCGAATGAGTTAGAGATCACTCTACTGGGTGTAGGGATCTTGAAGCACCCACCATACAGTCCTGACCACGCTCCCATGGATTTTCGCGTGGTCCCCGGATCTCAAAGCAGAGTTATGAGGAATACGGTTTGATTCAGCTGACGACCTTGCTTAACAAGTCCAAGCACTTGTGTCGTCATTTTCTGGAGAGTGGAATGTAGAACCTTACATTATATGGATAAGCAGGCATCGGAAATGCGTGTATATACCGTTTTCTAGAAATCGCATCAGTTGGACACATTAAATTTTTACCCTTATCCGCTGAGCATTGTGTTCGAGCCAAACTATCTGTTTTCAACACCGAAGAAACGGCCTTTTCAGTCACAATCTACAAACCTTTTTTTTTTTTTTTTATATTATTTACTTTTGTGACAAAGAAAGAACGGGTTAATACAAAATTTGATGTAATTTTCGCTTTTAGTAATTACCAGTTAGTATTTTCAGTGTTTATAACATGATTTTCGGTTGAGTAAAGGAGTTGAAACGTACAATAGGTGAACTGTATAATAAATTTGTAGCAGTTACAATATTACTGCTCTGATTTTTTTCTCGGCCATTTACCATTTGTAGGGCTTACAACCAATAAAATTCTGTTATGATTATCACGTGGTCAAAACCCACGCTTACCGAGGCTGGACACTTACATTTTGCGTGTTATCCACTGAGCTATTTGTTCAAGACAACCAACGCAAAAACGGCCTTTTCAGTTACAATCTACATTTTTATTTATCTTTTTCACTTTTGTGACAAAAAAGGAAGAGGCTTTTACATAATTTGATGTAATTTTCGTTTTTAGTAATTACCAATTAGTATTTTCACCGTTTTTACAAGCTTTTCGGTTGAGTAAAGGAATTGAAATTATCTTCGTGCTGTTCTAATTTGTTTTTCTAAAAACTCTTTAGTGTGATCAATGTCTAGCCCTGCAGAGGGGATACATTGTGAGAAAGGGGACACAAATTCTTATATTTCATAAAAGAACAACAACAACAATTCCTTACCCTCCTTCCTCTCCATTTTCCTTCGTCTCGAGTTCTTTCTTTATTTGTCGTCTGTTGGAATATTCTGCCTCTATAGTTGACATGATTTAATCCTAGTCTATTTTAAGCACAGATTTCTTTGCCATTGCGTTGATTTTGATCGGTTTGTAAGGGGTTTACGCCGTTTTCGACTGATGTGGTCATATTGAGCGGCTGGAGCACCTAACCATGGTTTCCTATTGTTTCTTATACCAGTACTACCACAACACCCTTACCCAGCCTCCAGCTGCTCCATCACATAGGGTCACGATATCAAACCATTGATGGACGACATTTTTGTCTGAAAGGATATTTACCGCGGCCGAGTATCGAACCCGGGACCTCTCGAACGAGAGGCAGGTAAAACTGCGCTAAGGCCTAGGATTACCGTTACATTTTGATAAACCGTCGGTGCTGTTATAAAATATCGTAACTACGACTTTACTCAAGCCGTAGTTACGAGATTTTGTAACAACGCCTACGAAATATTGTTTGTCCGATATTGCGTCATTGTTAACTGGATAAAATCGTTCCCCCATCGTGTTCTAACTTTTAGCTCTCTGTGCGAAAAAGGGCTTTTCCAGTCCATCGGACCAAGGCTAAATAGTTTTGTTGAAATTTCATGTGCAATTTTGGCATCTCAACTGTAACTGTGCCTATCCACTGCAGAGACATGACCGGGATTTGCATTTATCTGCCTCTATATAAATGCTTCCCTCAGGCATCAAATTGATGCCGGTTCTACCCATTTGACGTCTGACCGTATAGCGCAGTTGTTAGCATGTTGGATAATCAATCTTAGTTGAACTTGGTTTCAATCCCAAGTTGAATGGAAATGTTTTGTGACATATCTCCCAAGTTGAGTGGATATAGTTCTGTAGACTCCAGTTGGAGAAGCTGGCGATGTCCTCGAAAAGATGGAGTGTTAAGACAAAAAACTCACAAATTTGGCAAATACTTTACCAACTTTTATTGTCCAAATTTGAGCCCTTTTGATTGACGAACTATTACAATATCCAAGCCTCTCAATGATGCCCGATTTACAGTGCTGACAGCACTTTGATTATTTCGAGTCATTTTCCTTAACTATATTAAAAGGCGTGTGAATAAGAAGGTTGAATTGATCTGTATGCACTTTTCTTGTTTTGTCGTTTATATATCAAGGCATTATTCCTCTATGGTTCAGATTGACAGACTTAAATATAAAAGATGTTTGCTGATTTTCTTAAATTTAACGATTTTAATGAATGGTAATTGATTGCTGTTGAGAAATTTGAATTGTCATTTAGCCCTTTTGATTTCAAGTTGCTATTGGATACCAGAAAAAGTATTTTTATTTTCAAAAGTAATTAAGCAATCGAATGAATCTTTATTTGGTAAAAAAATGTGTAAAACGCTTCTCTAAAAAATCTAAGATTTAAGGAAAGAAATTTCCCAGTCCATGTAAAACATATATAAAAGGTAAGAGTGTGTTTAAGATTATTTAGAAATAACACTTGTAAATAATTTCGAGAAGACGTGTATGCAAAGTGCCACATTTTTCCTATAAAATCAAAATAATACATTTACATGAAAATAAGAAACGGATGCAAAGAATTAGCGATATATGCTTTTTCATTTCTTCTACAGAACAGAATGTCTAAATGTAGTCATATTCCAAATTAATTTATAAAGCAACGTTAGAGAGATTTAGAGTAAACCGTAATCAATTCAAGGAGTGATAGAAAAAATCTTATGGTCGGTTTTCTCAAGTAGAGCCTCCTTTTCGAAAACGCAATCATATACAATTGGAAAAACAAATATTTGAAAATTTCTGCAAAGAAGCTTGTGAATTCAATAAAAAAAGTTTTCTGAACAGACGGACGCAGAGGGCGAAAGAGAAACATACTTATATAGCGATACGACATAAGTTAGCACTGCGAAATGATAAGAAATATAAGTGTGTTGTATTTGCATATCGTAGGAGAGACAAAATATTGAAAAACTGAGATTTCAAATTATTAAAAATTAATTTATACCAAATTCACTCTCGCAGCTTAAATGACATATACACAAATGTTGCTTATTGTGCTTTACTGGTTTATAAAGGCAAAATAAGACAAAGTAAAACAAAAAATAAACAAAAAAAAACCTATGCTAGTGTAGGGGTTACATTATGATGTTGAAAATAAATTAACTTGTTTGATGAAAAAAGTCAAATAAGCGTAAGATGTCTCCGCAATGAATTCAGTTGAATTTTACAGACAATGTTTATCTTTGTAATCCCATTTATAAACAAAAGGAAATTCAAAAGACGTGCGTCGGCCGGGAATCGAACCCGGATCGACTGCTTGGAAGGCAACCATGCTAACCTTTACACCACCGACGCTGTTAAGAGATGGGTCGGTAAATAAACATCAGATGTAAATTCATTTTACCTCTAAGTGTTCTTACTGATTTTTAAATCGGGTTCGCCCGATTTATATATACCGTTTTCCAGAAATCGCATCAGTTGGACACATTACATTTTTACGATTATCCGCTGAGCAATGTATTCGAGCCAAACTATGTGTTTTCAAATATAAAATTCCCTTTGATATGTATCATGTCAACAAAAAAAGTTCAGAGAAAAAACGAAATTACTTTTCAACGCAACCCAAAAGTAGTCATAAATAATACAACGATCAAAAAAAATTCAAAGAATGGTCTCAATACTTGTTTTTAATATCTAAAAATTTAGAATTGACGCTATTATTGAAAAAAAAAGATTATTGTATTTATTCAAATATACATGGTAAATAATTCATAGAAAAGCTTTAAGGCTAGCTCCACACCCAAGAATGTGCCGGAAAATTGCCTTCTGCATTACACCGCCACTTTTGTTCATGATACCGACGTTGCTTGGTAAATTTATGACGTCACAAAATTTAACGCGGGAATCAGATCAACGTCTTTATTTATTCTCTGAATTAAAGTTAGACCTAGAAACTAATAAATTATATAGGCCCAGTCAGAGGATATATAAGTAAAAAACAAAACAAAACAAAACAAACAAAAAAAAAAAAAAAAAGCCGGGCGTTAACGACACGTGAATTTCTTATTAATTCACGTTTTCGCCCGTTAATGCTTGGGTTTTGTTCGTTATCGTATGCCCATAACAACCCAAAACGTACATTTTATGCAATTTTTTTTCCTTTTAACGGAAGGTAGATTGATTATTCTAGATTCAGAAAATTAGTAAGGTGCAAAAAGTTTCGACTCCAGTCAGTCTGCGCAATCCGCGCAGTCTGAAAAGGATCGGCACGACACGTTCTTCCAAGATTTTCCCTTTCGCGTGACGAATTACAACATATCAATTCCATAATCGACCTTGAATTTATCCAGTAAAATACCGTACACAGATTTTCGAAACCCTATATCACTTCAAAGAATATTTCTTCACGTTTTCCCTCTTACGCAACGACTCACACCTTAAACTACTCGCGAGGAGGTAATTCAATTACTGTAGCATGTCATACTGTCAATCTATAGGTCCCCGGTTCGATCCCCGACGGCGGCACTCATCCGTTCCGACTATTGGTCTCTCACCAATGGGTTGATAATCGTAGACCTATGTGGGATAGCAGCCGTTTGAAAATGTCACCCACGGGCTATTCTGGTGAAAAATAATAAAATGAATATTCAAGGGTTCAGAGCAATACTGCACTTGTACAGACACTTAGTACAGATTGGCGCCGAACCCGTTGTGATGAAGTATACAGATATACTACTCAAAGTTTTCTAAGCGCCAAACTTTTTTGCTGTCCTACAGGCGCTGCTTTAAAAAACCCCCCAGAACATTATGGGTTTCATGTAGATGCCTAGTTTCTGTTTTTCAGTACTTTATTGACTTTTTAGTCATTACTCATAGCCAATCCAAATGCCAGTCGACATTTATCTGTCGAACAATTGTGGCATGCTGTAGGTATGTCGGAGCAAGAGGCTTCCCACCGTGATGTTGGCATGGTACTGGGGGTACAACATACTGTTGTAACCAGAGCTTAGGCACGATACCAACAGTATGGTACACCTGTAAGGAGACACGGTGGAGGTAGGAGTAGAGCTACCTCCGTCGCAGAAGACCTTTTTTGGTAATTCAAGCCCGAAGGAACAGGTTTGTTGCGGCAACGCAGCTAAGTTCCGACCTTCAAACCGCCTCGGAAGTGCGAGTTTTCGACTCAAACCTTACGTACACGGCTGCATGAGCATAACCTGGGGTCAAGAAGACCATGTTTTCGCATTCCACTGTCCCGAGTTCATTGTCGGCGTCGGTTAACATGGGCATTGGACCACGTTGGCCTGCGCATAAGACGCTGGCACCCCGTGCTATTCATGGATGAGTCCAGGTATAATAATAATTATTATAATAATATCTTTATTTAAAGAAGGAAAAAAAATAAGACAATCAATTTCAATTACTAATGAGATGAAAAAGTGTCTTTTTTACAATGTTACCTTCTCTCTCTCTCTCTCTCTCTCTCTCTCTCTCTCTCTCTCTCTCTCTCTCTCTCTCTCTCTCTCTCTCTCTCTCTCTCTCTCTCTC